>CM022406.1:47671039-48081700 GCA_011833715.1 Carcinoscorpius rotundicauda | reverse complement strand
GAAGAGAGATAAACTAGAAGTACAGAAGATGAAAGGTTAGAAGATGAGAATTCTAGATGAAGGATAAAGTCAAAACAGAGGATAAAACTTGACAAGATAATCAATCCAGGACACCAAGGACATCAGGGCAAAGAAGGAGTCAGGTAGAAAAGAGGAACATATCCCAAAGCTAGATATAACAGTCTGACCATACACAAAAGCAACCTGTAACATGTACTTTTAAAGCCTGGTATTTGTAACATATATACATACATGTTTATGGCAGACTTTTCTCGACATCACTGAGACTCTTACCTTCTTCCAATCATCTGAAGACATGTGACTCCTAACTGACTATCTTCATATACTGTTCTCAGCACTCCAGCGACTGCATCCCACACCTAGTAATTATAATAAAAACATGGGATAAGTCCTCAGTCTTGGCCAGTATGAGTTATACCCAATGAATATGGTAAAAACATCAAATATGAAAACATTTGTGATGTCAAATTTTTCAGGAAGCAAAACTTTTCAAAAAAATTGTTGTGCAGTGTTATTGGATACAGTAAAATGAGTGCACATGTCACACCATTCTATGTTCTGTATGGTTAGCAAAGCACAGATGAAAGGTCAATATAATAATAACAATAATACACACATATATAAATGTATAATGTTATGATTTGTTGTCATTCTAAAACAAAAGAAGCATAATCTATCAAACCTCTACAGAGAGTTGTTAGCTAACAAACAAAATATGACGTTTTCTTAAGAAGTGTTTCATAATTATCTGGACATTGTAAAATATTTTAACATGAAACTTGAAAATTTTCTGATATAGAAAAGTATTTCTGATCTTAAAATGAAAATTACTTAACATTTTAGACAGGAAACATACAAACAAAAAACAGCACAAGAAAAACATCGCTCAACAAATCTTAAGGCTTAGCAATAAAAGAATTGATATTTTACACATGAAATCATGGTAATGATCGCTGATAATCAGCGAAATTTTATCAACATATATTTACTACTATAAAAGTTACAATATGAAAATATAACAAGCATACAATAGTTACAAGATTGGTCCCAGGGACTGAGCCCATGCTAAAAGAGTTAAGCACCAATAGTTCTATACAAGTCCACCTCAATCACCTTAAATAAACAACTTCAAACAGCTGTTACACCGACAGCTTTATACTGAGAAATATCCTATATACATCCAACTGATATTGTAAAGTAAACAAGCTCTTACATCCAAAAAGTTTAAATAAAAACTTTCCTCAACACATCCACCTCCACAACATAAAATAAGCCAGCTTCATCCAGAATGTTTAAACAAAATCTAATCTCAATACATCCACCTCCACAACATAAAATAAGCCAGCTTCATCCAGAATGTTTACATAAAACCTGACCTCAATATGTACACATCCACAACCTAAAACAAACAAGCTTGACCTAAAATGTTTTCATAAATTCTGACCTCAATACGTCCACCTCCATAACCTAAAACAAGCCAGCTTTATTCAGAATGTTTACATAAAATCTTACCTCAATACGTCCACCTCCACAACCTAAAACAAGCCAGCTTTATTCAGAATGTTTACACAAAATCTTACCTCAATACGTCCACCTCCACAACCTAAAACAAGCCAGCTTTATTCAGAATGTTTACACAAAATCTTACCTCAATATGTCCACCTCCGTAACCTAAAACAAGCCAGCTTTATTCAGAATGTTTACACAAAATCTTACCTCAATACGTCCACCTCCGTAACCTAAAACAAGCCAGCTTTATTCAGAATGTTTACATAAAATCTTACCTCAATACGTCCACCTCCGTAACCTAAAACAAGCCAGCTTTATTCAGAATGTTTACATAAAATCTTACCTCAATACATCCACCTCCGTAACCTAAAACAAGCCAGCTTTATTCAGAATGTTTACATAAAATCTTACCTCAATACGTCCACCTCCGTAACCTAAAACAAGCCAGCTTTATTCAGAATGTTTACACAAAATCTTACCTCAATACATCCACCTCCGTAACCTAAAACAAGCCAGCTTTATTCAGAATGTTTACATAAAATCTTACCTCAATATGTCCACCTCCGTAACCTAAAACAAGCCAGCTTTATTCAGAATGTTTACATAAAATCTTACCTCAATATGTCCACCTCCGTAACCTAAAACAAGCCAGCTTTATTCAGAATGTTTACACAAAATCTTACATCAATACGTCCACCTCCACAACCTAAAACAAGCCAGCTTTATCCAGAATGTTTACACAAAATCTTACCTCAATACGTCCACCTCCACAACCTAAAACAAGCCAGCCTCCTTGACAGTCCATGCACCACAGAGGTTGGTAGCTCAGTGGAGAATGATGAGCAATACCATGGTTCTTTGTGGTCTCAATTTGAATTTCTTCATCAAGTTCATTTCCATCGCTCTGGTTCCTCTTATGACACTTCCATCCATCTGTTAGTTTGTCTTTTCCACAATGTTTCATATCTCTTGTTCTGGAGGCTCTGCTGAAGTCATAATCCTGTTTCATTGGCAGGAAGGAGAATCCACCAGTAAAATGATCATCTTGACTGGAGGGTTGGCTGATGACAAACTGAGAGGATGACTCCACCATCCTTCTGAGAAACCCGGGTTGTCGATGTGTTGACTGTACAGAGAAACAGTCCCCAGTTTCAGATGTGGGTGAAGAACCATATGTAGAATCTGACGAGAAGCTGCCACTGCCCCTGGTGTGAGTTCCAGGCTCTGGTTTGCTCACTAGAGGGCTGTAACATATGATATTTGTAAAAAACAAATTATAAGGAACATAAGGGGTGGATCATCAGCAAAAAATAGAGAAAAGTTGTATATTTTAATGAAGATGTGATAACATACAGACATGTGATGCAAAACTTCAGGCATATAAACAATTTCTAACTTTTAAAAAATTATAAAATTTATCTAATACATTCAAAGAAAGAAAGATTACCTGAACAAGACTATTTTATTGCTGAAAGTAAATAAGAAAATTTTAGTTAAATATAAATATTTTCTTTTCTGAACATTTTAATTCAGAAACTTTTCATGGAATAGAGAAAAACATTTCTTCTTTTACTCACAAGTACCGGCCTTAAAAACTCAGATCAGTAGTAGATAACAGAAATTTTATTTTTTTATAAGGACCAGCTTTAGCAATTACATCTCTTCAAAATGGCTCAAACTAATTGTACAACTGTTATATCATGGAACTAAATGCCACATTTGTTATGATTTAAAAATTAATACATCTCAGTTTTAAATACACTTCTAAAACCTTTAAAACAAGAAATCACAAGTGATAGAGTTTTTGCTCATATTCAAAGACTGAAGGCAAAGGGCATTAAAGGTCATAAGTAGTCAAAGGGTCTGACACACAACAAAAACTTTGTTCAAAATTAACACTTCATGACTCAAAGTACAATGAACTAAAAGACCAACAAGAAAGTAAAAAATAAATAAATTACAAACATTCACAGTTTTACACAATATACAGTTCCTGTAGTGTAACATTACAACCAGAAATTAATAAATATTGTTACAAAAACCAAAACATTAACAACAGCTACAAAAGTTTAGTCTTCGAATCTAGAAAGTAATTTGACTTAAAATCTAATAAAGCAAATTTCAATTTATAGTGGATGTTGTAACACCAAATTATTATTATAAAACACATTACTTGAGCCTGAGAATTGTTGTCAAATATTTACTAGAAAACATAATACTACGTGGACCTGATTATTGTTATCAAACATTTAACATAAAACATAATACAGGGTGGTCGCCAGAAAAGCGGAAAATTTGTCAAACAGCTATTTATTTTTACAAAGAATAACTTTTACAAAGTTTTTTAAAATAACCGCAGGAGTGCCCCAAGGATCAGTCCTGTCTCCAGTCCTGTACATTATCTAAATCTTTCAAAATAATCGCAGGAGTGCCCCAAGGATCAGTCCTGTCTCCAGTCCTGTACATTATCTAAATCTTTCAAAATAACTTCAGGAGTGCCCCAAGGATCAGTCCTGTCTCCAGTCCTGTACATTATCTAAATCTTTCAAAATAACTTCAGGTGTGCCCCAAGGATCAGTCCTGTCTCCAGTCCTGTACATTATTTTCGTTAGTAATATACCTTTTCCTAGTCTAACGTACACTTACAATTTACAATACGCAGACGATTGCTATCTGGAGTATCTCGAGAAACCCAGTAATGACCATGTCAAGAAACGCTTAATAATGTCACGAGCTGGAGCAAGAAGTAGAGAGTAGTTTAAATCCAACAAAAACGCAAGCAAACACTTTTAGAGAAAATTAAAAATACACAGAACAACTGACAAAAGAAATCATCACACTTGGAAATACACCTGTCATCATGAGCGAGCTCATTACATTTGACTCAAGATTAACATGGGAAAAAACATGTCAACAACATGCACTCATCCATCAAAAAACGTATTTCACATTTCGTGACCATATCTAGCAAACATTCAAATTGCACACTAGAGACTATCATCTAAACATTCAAACTGCACACCAGAGACTATCGTCCAAACATTCAAATTGCACACCAGAGACTATCACCCAAACATTCAAATTGCACACCAGAGACTATCGTCCAAACATTCAAATTGCACACCAGAGACTATCGTCCAAACATTCAAATTGCACACCAGAGAGTATCGTCCAAATATACATCCGTCCGTTAATAAGATACAGATGTCAAGTCGCATACAACATCTGACAACACACCACAAGAAATTCAAATACAACAACATAAAATACTAAGAGCAGTAAACAGACTACCATTATTCACACCCGTGAACTATGTACACCAAATCAGTAACCTAGCAACGTTTAGAAACAGGTCCACAGAAATAGCATACAAACATTAGCTAAAAACAAAACACAGAAATCAACTAATTGTGTCATTATATAATATACCCAGTGCTCCTACATAATACATTTCACCATATAACATATTTCAATAATCACAAATCACTCAACAAGAAACATAATCACAGACGAGGTACATTCGTGTGTATATTTATTTCTTTTTCAGATTCGGGCACAGGACAAGTCAAACCTTCGGCTGCCTGTCCTGCGAAAGTGGGTTTTCTCGGGGAATTCCCGTTTCCTCCCACATCCAAATCTCAAGCATTTGATCTTTAGGTCCAAGCCAAGACTATTGTCCAACCGTGAATCGGGTTGCTTTGTGTTGATATTTACATTGAAGTCTGGCTCTGGTCTGACTAACTTCTTTAGTGCCACCTTATTTTCGGTCTTTCTCTCCCGACAGTTTTATTAATGTCCCATCTTCACTTCATACCTCAAACAAGTAAAAATTAAATTAATCTTAAAGTACAGTTAAACAACATCTCACGTAAGGGAACGAAGATTTACCACCCCAGTTGGAGAGAGAATTCTTCAGACTTCCTTCTCTCTAAAGTAACCCCCTGCCGCGTTCGTTCGCGTTTGCACACACACCGGTGCAACACCTTGTGGGTAGCACTCAATGCAACCAAAACTCAGGCTATAATCTTTAAACGCAAAATCTCCAGGAAGAAGAAATACATTTCAAAGGTCAAACTTAAAATGGTGACTACATAGCTTCAGTTATGGGGGCAACATAACATTTGTAGACATCACATTAAATACAAAACTAACACGGACCAACCACTTTAAAAACACAAAAGTCATTAAACGAATCTTCTATCTAAGAAGAATTAGTAGTTTTGTCGAGGGCTGCAGAACCAAAACTATTCTTATCATTTACAAGGTACACATTCTCCCCATCTTAGAATACGGAAAACATGAATAGAGCAATTCACCCATTAAACATCTACAAAAACTGTAGATACAAAATGTAGTAAGTATGGACATCACCAGTTTAGGATATCTAATATCTCTTATAACTTGTGATGATAATTAGTAAATGTAGTAACTACGTACATCACCAGTGGTTCTAGCTTAGGATACGTAATATCCCCCATAACTTGTATCACGATGATTAAAAAATGTAGAAAGTAGAAACATCACCATTCATTCCAGTTTAAAATAACTAATATCCTCAGTAACTTGCATGATGATAATTAGTAAATGTAATAAGTATGGACATCACCAGTGGTTCTAGTTTAAGATATCTAATATCTCTTATAACTTGTACGATGATTATTAGTAAATGTAGTGGTTCTGGTTTAGGATATCTAATATCCCCCACAATTTGTATGATAATTATTGGTAAATGTAGTAAGTATGTACATCACCGGTGATTCAAGTTTAGTTTATCACAGTAGTGGAAACTCTTTCTAGTCAACATTAATACAAACGTCTGTATTATGAAGAAAACTAGTATCCGTATCTTCCCTCGGTGAGTTCAGGAAACATAACTTGCATTTTATAAACTGAAGTAACTTCAACCGAAATCATCTGAGCCTGTGTTTTAGATATGATTATCTAGTAATGACAAACCTCTTTTCTCATGTAAGTACTTTGTTTAATGGGAAACACGGGTCTACTTTTACACAACAGGACAGTTCCAAAAGTCACACTAAGATCTTTTACTAATAACATCTTCCAGATCTATATTTACACATGAAGATAGTTAAGAACCACACCTTCCATAACCATGTTTACACATGAAAATAGTTTAGAACCACACCTTCCATAACCATGTTTACACATGAAGATAGTTTAGAACCACACCTTCCATAACCATGTTTACACATGAAGATAGTTAAGAACCACACCTTCCATAACCATGTTTACACATGAAGATAGTTAAGAACCACACCTTCCATAACCATGTTTACACATGAAGATAGTTTAAAACCACACCTTCCATAACAATGTTTACACATGAAGATAGTTAAGAACCACACCTTCCATAACCATGTTTACACATGAAGATAGTTAAGAACCACACCTTCCATAACCATGTTTACACATGAAAATAGTTTAGAACCACACCTTCCATAACCATGTTTACACATGAAGATAGTTTAGAACCACACCTTCCATAACCATGTTTACACATGAAGATAGTTTAAAACCACACCTTCCATAACAATGTTTACACATGAAGATAGTTAAGAACCACACCTTCCATAACCATGTTTACACATGAAGATAGTTAAGAACCACACCTTCCATAACCATGTTTACACATGAAGATAGTTTAAAACCACACCTTCCATAACAATGTTTACACATGAAGATAGTTAAGAACCACACCTTCCATAACCATGTTTACACATGAAGATAGTTAAGAACCACACCTTCCATAACCATGTTTACACATGAAGATAGTTAAGAACCACACCTTCCATAACCATGTTTACACATGAAGATAGTTAAGAACCACACCTTCCATAACCATGTTTACACATGAAGATAGTTAAGAACCACATATTCCATAACCACGTTTACACATGAAGATAGTTCAAAACCACACATTCCATAACCACGTTTACAGATGAAGATAGTTCAGAACCACACATTCCATATCCACTTTTATACATAAAGGTGATTTTGAATCATATTAACTTTACTTGTTTTGATGCAGTGTCTACTAACTTTATATTTCTTACCTCAGTACTAAAGAGAACTTCAAGGTGTCTGATGACTGCAGTGTACCACACAATCCACAGAATGTTGTTTACGATGAATGATATAAAAAGGTGTTTGTGGATGGTGATCCTCGTGCATTTCAGTGATCTGACGTAGGAGTAAAGACAGGATTTATACTAAATGATCAATATATGGTAAAACACAACACTTGACACTATAATCCAATAATATCACTGGTGAAAAAACTCTGGTGTCAAACTCACCTTTAGAATATCGCCAAGGAAGTGCTAAGAACGATGACGGATATCGAGTTACCAGAAATATGCAATATGTTTCTCTTGTCACGGAAATGAAAGAAGAAAAAATAAAAGTAGTAAAGAAACTTTGTATGGGGACTACAATGTTAATCTGTAGTAGAGAAATGTTGTATGGGGACTACAATGTTAACCTGTAGTAGAGAAACGTTGCATGGGGACTACAATGTTAACCTGTAGTAGAGAAACGTTGTATGGGGACTACAATGTTAACCTGTAGTAGAGAAACGTTGTATGGGGACTACAATGTTAACCTGTAGTAGAGAAACGTTGCATGGGGACTACAATGTTAACCTGTAGTAGAGAAACGTTGTATGGGGACTACAATGTTAACCTGTAGTAGAGAAACGTTGCATGGGGACTACAATGTTAACCTGTAGTATAGAAACGTTGTATGGGGACTACAATCTTAACCTGTAATAGAGAAACGTTGTATGGGGACTACAATGTTAACCTGTAGTAGAGAAACGTTGTTTGGAAACTACAATGTTAACCTGTAGTAGAGAAACGTTGTATGGGGACTACAATGTTGTATAGAAACACTCAGTAGCCTCAATATATACAAATACACTGTTAGTGTCCATAACAGCCTTTTGTAATATAATTATTCACTTGTTTGATTTCTGTTACAGAAACTGTAAAATGTATTAAAAAGATTTAATGTGGTATTTGAACCCAGTCTACAAGAGTCAAATTATAAAGAAGAGAATCGATTCTCTGTTGTATTAAAATTTAAAAGTGTTTTGTGATATTTGTTTCACTTTCATCAACCATATTTTTAAACGTTAAATTATTATACATTATTTAAAGTGAAACGTGTGCATTAATAATACATTGGCAGACAACGACCTGTTATCACAATGAAGCGATGTAATGTGGAGAAAACATTTGTTTGAACAGAAAACACGTTGTATGTCACCCTCAAATTAAACCATTTCATTATGGTTATAAATCATTGTTGCTAGTTTATTACATTTAATGTTCATTTCTTCTCAAAATACATATAATTTATCTAAGTCCTAAATTTGTCTGTTAAAAAAAACAAACTCCGACGAAACAAAAATGCCTGCATTAGTCAGAAACTGGGAATACTGTGTTTCAAATCTCAGATGTTTCTTTAGTCAGAAACTGGGAATACTGTGTTTCAAATCTCAGATGTTTCTTTACTTTAGTCAGAAACTGGGAATACCGTGTTTCAAATCTCAGATGTTTCTTTAGTCAGAAACTGGGAATACTGTGTTTCAAATCTCAGATGTTTCTTTACTTTAGTCAGAAACTGGGAATACTGTGTTTCAAACCTCAGATGTTTCAATTTCTACTAAAGAAAAATTCAACGAACAGTACCTTGTAATAATAAATGTTTATATTTTACTCTGTTCATCGTGTAGCATTATTAACGTGTCACATTTTTTAATTAACCACATTCAACTTTAAGAAAGTAAAATGTTTGCCTGCCCACCTCAGAAACACAGACATGTCTATTAAACCTTTCGTGGTTTGACTGGTTAACAGCATGATTGTTTAAACGTTTTGATAAATTTATTAGTTAATTTCATGTTGCATTATTTCGAAATATATTTCTTAGTGAGAAGTATGTGAAAGAGAGAACCGTTAAACAGAACAAATACGTTATAAGTTTATGTTCTTCAATGTCAGTAATAGGCTTAACAGAATTCAGTCCGAAAGTAAAATACTGGCATTAGGTTGAGCTAAGACTAAAACAGAAAACAAACGTAAATACACAATTGTGTTAACTATACGTCAAGTATTTACAGTTTGATTAATATAAATTATAACTATTATTTGCCCATTGTATGACAACTATTTATAGTTTGATCCATATAAATTATAACTATTATTTGCCCATTGTATGACAACTATTTATAGTTTGATCCATATAAATTATAAGTATTCTTTGTCTATTTTATATCCAAAAACGGCTCGTTTGGGTTCAGAAAATATTTTAAGTAGAAGAACCCAAACGAGCCGTTTTTGCATATAAAATTCTCAACAAGTGGGTTTCTCGACATCACTGATTCTTTGTCTATTGTTAGTAGACTATTTATAGGTTGATCCATATAAATCACAACTATTATTTGTCTATTGTAAGTCAACTATTTATAGTTTGATCCATATAAATTATAAGTATTGTTTGTCTATTGTAAGCAGACTATTTATAGTTTGACCCATTTAAATCATAACTATTATTTGTCTATTGTAAGTCAAATATTTATAGTTTGATCCATATAAATCGTAACTTATTTGTCTCTTGTACGTCAAATATTTATAACTTGATTCATATAAATCGTAACTATTATTTGTCTATTGTAAGTCAACTATTTATAGTTTGATCCATATAAATCAGAACTATTATTTGTCTATTATAAGGCAACTACCTATAGTTTGATCCATATAAATTATAAGTATTGTTTGTCTATTGTAAGGAGACTATTTACAGTTTGACCCATATAAATCGTAACTATTATTTGTCTGTTGTAAGTCAACTACACTCTTCAAAAAAAAGAAACGCAAAAGTCAAAATTTGAGACATATTGTTAGCAAGTTTATTCCGGGTAGTTCTGTATGACATGTGTGAAACTTTGCACATTTACTGCTGAACATTCAAAGTCTGCAAAGGCGAAGTCCATGCTCACTAGTTGAAGTTTAACGTCACTCAACGTCAATAACGGGTATGCCCTCCGTGAGCATCAATAACTGCTTGGCATCTCCTGCCCATGGAAGCGATGAGATGATGAATCACATCCTGTGGAATGGCTGTTCACTCAGCCTGCAAAGCTGCTGCAAGCTGAGGTACAGTCTGCGGTTGAGGTTGTCGCCGTCGCAGACGTCGGTCAAACTCGTCCCAAAAATGTTCGATGGGGTTTAAATCTGGTGATCTGGAGGGCCAGGGATGACCGTTGATGTTGTGGTGTCTCAATAAGACAGTGGTGAGTCGGGCTCTGTGAGGACGGGCGTTGTAATGTTGAAAAACGTCGTTGACGTTCACCATGATGGGTTGCACATGGAGCCTAAAAATTTCGTCGATGTATCGTTTAGCCGTAAGATTCCCTCGAATGTGCAAAAGGTCTGTTCTGGCATTGTAGGCGATGGCAGCCCACATCATGACGCTGTCACCACCAAATCTGTCAACATCCTGCACACGAGGCTTGCCAGATCGTCGACGGTCACGAGTTGATCCATGTTGTTGGTGACGATTCCATAGCCTTGTGATGGTGCTTGGGTGGACATTCACAGCTCTGGCAACATCTGATCGAGATTCGCCTGCTTCCAAGCAACCAATAGCGTTGTTGCGTTGTGCTTCAGTCAGTCTTGGCGTAACTGTATTGCGTGTCGGTGGCTTGACACTGAGCTATAGAAATCGGGAACCCGTCACTTTTATAGGGGCTTTGCACATGATGCACTTGCAGAACATGCAGATCTCTCAAACAAATTTATTGGACATGAATGCGTTTTGGCGAAAAATCCGATGTTTTCCTCCGTTTTCAAAGTGCACAACTTTTATTGTCATTTTGGTCTGACAATCAGTGGCTTAACACGTGTAACATCACATACTCTGAGCTTGTAACGTTATTACATATATTTCTTTTTAAAATAACAAAAATATCCCTTTTGCGTTTCTTTTTTGAAGAGTATATTTATAGTTTGATCTACATGAATCACAAGTATTGTCTGTCTATTGTAAGTCAAATATTTATAGTTTGATCCATATAAATCATAACTATTGTTTGTTGTAAGTCAACTATTTATAATTTAATCCATATGAATGATAAGTGCTGTTTATCTATTGTAAGTAGACTATTTATAGTTTGATCTATATGAATCATAAGTATTGTTTGCGTATTGTAAAACTGTTTATGGTTTGATCCACATAAAGCATAACTATTATTTGTTTATTGGAAGTCAAATATTTTTATACTTTTATTTATATGAATCATAACTTCTTAGTCTGTTGCAAGTCAAATATTTATAGTTTGACATATACGAATCACAAGTATTGGCCCCACAGTGGCTCAGCGGTATGTCTGCGGACTTACACGCTAAAAACCGGGTTTCGATACCCGTAGTAGGCAGAGCACAAATAGCCCATTGTGTAGCTTTGTGCTTAATTCAAAACAACAACAACAACACAAGTATTGTTTGTCTATTGTATGTAGACTATTTATAGTTTGATCTATATGAATCATAACTATTGTTTGTCTATTGTAAGTAGACCTTTCCTTATCGATTTGATCTGAATTCCTTGTTTGTTAGTGAGTAAATCATTGACTATTTAAAGTTTTTTATCAGCCTTTGAGACGAGGTGTTTCGTGCAATGAGCGTCAATCACGTTATTATTGGTAAAATATATGATTTTTTAAACCGTATCGGATGTACAATTAGGCTGTTCATATAAAGACACCCTGCTCCTCCAATAGAACAACCACGGCGATGCTAAATACAGGGTGGTCCGTAAGTTCCTACTCATCCATATTTTATTATGTTATATTCAATTACGCATGTATTATAAATGTTTCTTTTTTTCAGAGAAATATGGCCGATAATCCCATTTACACTTGAAGAGCGTATTGTGACAAGTACGTGGGTGCATGAGCGTAAGAATACTCTTTGGGGATACATAAAGGACATTGTGTCTAAACGTTATAATTCCAATGATGAGTTGAAGGCAGCTGTTACCGCGGCATTTGGAACAATAACCTCTGCTATGTTGAGGAAAATGTCTCAAAGAACATGGCGTCGCATAATATTATACAGCGAGGATGAGGGACAGCACACTGGATACACTGGATACATAAGATATATGGATGGCTAGGAACTTACGGGCCACCCTGTAAAACATCGGTTAGGACCCCATTTATTGTACGGTGTTAATAAGGGTTTATTGGTTCAAAGGTTCACAAAAAAAAGAATAATTAATAACATCAAAGAAACTCTATATAAAAGATATTACATGTGTTAGCAGGTGTCCTGCGCAAACCAAGGCAAATTGGTTTGATGTCCCCACTGAATAATGTTTGGAAATCGCTGACCAAGCAGAACAAATTATAATAAAGAATCTCTAACAACAAGATATTAGTAAATACGTTCTAATAAAAAAGTCGCTGAATTCAAGGCCGAGTTCAATAAGTTTTAATAAATCGTTTAAGGCAAAGCTTAGCTAAAGAAATTTTAACATAGCATCTATTAAAACAAGGCCTAGCTAAATATGTTTTAATAAAGAATCGCTAAAAATAAGGCCTACTTATGTTCTAAAAGAGAATAGGTTATAGCAACTCCTAGTTAAATGCAAAAGAACCTTTCAAAATAAGGCCTAGTTAAGTGGGTTCTAATAAAGAACTGCTTAAAACAAGCCTTAATTAAATAAATGTATAATAAAGAGTTGCTCAGAAACGGCGATATTTAGTGCATTTGATGTATTCTGATATTGAAAGTTTTCAAATATTACATCACCTGTAAGTTGTATGAAGCTCAAAGATTCGCTGTACTTTAATTCATGAGCTAAGCTCAAGAGTTAAAGCACATAATTCATTTTATATAACAGTTAGTTATAATATTTGTTAACAAAAAAAATATCTCTGTGATTTATTAGTACACTGTATTTACTATGGTATGGATTTAAGAACTTTCTGGTACCTACAGGGTATGGGGCTTCTGCCAGAGAATTCTGTTGACAGTGAGAAAGCCTATTTCAACCTAAATGTTAAATTTCAGCAACTTAACTTTCCCAGATGTGACCAGTAGTTACTGAACCGTTTCCCGAGAACGTTTTTTATTCAGGATAACTCGCAGTTACTTTAGAATCCTTTCTTTACTCAAGCTTTTATCCCTCAATAAAATAGGCCAAACTCTTTGTTTTTGTCAGCTTCAACGATAAACATTTCCGTTTTTAAATCAGTCGTCACTTCAAACTGACATTCAATATCACCTGTTCTTGCGAAAAACCGCGAAAACAGTAAAAATATCAACTTTTTGTAGGTAAACTTAGGTCTAGCTACAATTTCGCAACAGTAAATTTCCCTGTCTAAAGGTGTCGAGAAATTCGCGCACCACTATTGGCTTTCAGAACTGAAGGAATAATAATTTCATCTTAATAGTGGGCGCAACGTCTCCTTTTTACGTTTTCGCAATTTCGACCAAACGAATTATGTTGTAGATAAAATGCCCTTTATGATATTGAAATTGCTCTAGATATAATGGACATGTAGGACAACAGAAATTGTTCTATTTCACTGTCTTCCTGGAAGTTCTCTTTTTCTCGGAGATGTTTCAATTTATCCGCTGAACAGATGAAGCAAAACATAAAACACATCAAATCTCAGAAAAAAGAAAAATCAGTAGAAAAAGTCATGAAGCATAGCTATGAGCATCATTTCACAAACAGCGATATATATATATATATATCGATACTGGTGTTTTACAACTTACCTTCAACTGGTAACGTTCCAATGTAACATAGTCCAGAGAATCACACGTGCAGTCTTTTCTCATATATATATTTTGTTTATAGTACGCTAAAGACATGAAAGATCAATTTATTCCACAACTTCAGCGCGAGAAATTATCCTAAAGAATTCAAGACTTAAGTCTTGTATCTAGTTTATCGATACTTTATTTTTCAAACTTAAGGATTTTTTGTTGTTGTTGTTGTTTAGAATTAAGCACAAAGCTACACAATGGGCTATCTGTACTCTGCCCACCACGGGTATCGAAATCCGGATTTTAGCGTGTAAGTGCGCAGACATACCGCTGAGCTACTGGGGGGCAAACTTAAGGAACTCAGAACCTCCATCGAATATTAAACTTAAGTCATTTTTTCAATGCTTCTTACAAATAAGTAATTATTAAAAAGTAAATGTTTACCACGTGAAGAAACTAATAACTTTCCCAGCATTTGTCACGTATTATAACTCAAGTTTACCAGAACTTTACCATACCTTCCATATGTATATATATGTATGTCCCTCGATGGGACAAACACATATATATACATACATACATGATTCTCAGCGATACTCTCATGTTTTTATATGTATTTCAGAAAACTTGGTTTGTTTTGATGCATTTCTTTTCAATTTCGCGCTAAGCTACACGAGGGCTATCTGCACTTGCCGTCCATAATTTAGCACTGTAAGACTAGAAGTAAGGTAGCTAGTCATCACCACCCACCACCAACTCTTGGGCTAGGCTTTTACCAACGAATAGTGTGATTGATCGTTACATTACAACTCCCACGGCTGAAAAGGCTAGCATATTAGATGTGGCGGGGATTCGAACCAGGGACCTTTAAATTACGAGTCGAGTGTCTTAACCTTAGTCATGCCGGGCCCAGAAAGCTTGAACAAAACATATACTGTTAAGTAAATTAGATTTTTTGCCATATACAGCAGAAAATCAATGTAATGAATGTATTGGTAAGTTTGTTTCTTGAATTTTCCTCAGAGCTGTCCTTAATTGTGACATGATAAAACAAAAGGAAGGAAACTAGTTAACACCGCTCGCTGCCAACTCTTATGCTACTCTTTTGTAATGAATAGCGAAATTGACTGCCACTTTATAAGAATCCCATATCTGTAAGGTCGAGTATATTTGGTGACGTATTTCTATCTCGCTTGTTTGTTTGTTTTGGAATTTCGCACAAAGCTACTCGAGGGCTATCTGTGCTAGCCGTCCCTAATTTAGCAGTGTAAGACTAGAGGGAAGGCAGCTAGTCATCACCATCCACCGCCAACTCTTGGGCTACTCTTTTACCAACGAAAAGTTCTATCTTGCAATCCACAGATTACGTGTCAAGCGCTCTAACCACCAACTCATTTGTCGGTTACTTTTTTTTTAATATTTAAAACAGACGACTCTGTCCAAAATACTGAAACTATAACAATCACTTGAAGTTTATATTGTTTATATTTTAGAAATGAAGTCTGTCGTACCCTCTTAAGACTAATTATTAAGAACGGAAATGTGCACGTTACTTTTATAATAACGTAAAGGATTCGTACTTACTTTATTACGCTGTACATGTTTACAAAAGTACTTAAACGTGTATTATTCCAAATAATTCGAAATCATTGTTACCTTTAAAGGACATTCCCAGTAATCAGACCTCAAGATAATACACTGGTCGTAAATATCTCAAAACCATTAACACTTTCAAGTGATCAGATATTAGAAGGGTAATGATTTTGTTGTAAATAACTCAAAGTATTGATACTTTTAATCAGGATTTCAGTCGAGCAATACTATTGATTATAATAAACAAGCAATGCCCGTTATAAAACTTACTTTATATTAGGAAGAAAATAACAGCTGTAAGTAACCAAATAAATAAAACATCTAACATTAAAACTAACCTGATGGGACGGTTTTTCATAATTTAAATACATATTTCAACAATTGCATCCACTAACATCTTATAATGCGCATGAACAAAAGCAATGCCAATTATTATTTATGAGCTCACTGGATTCCTTGAATATGTATTTATATATTTATTTGCCTAACGGAAGATAAATGTTTGTGATTCGCCCCTAGTATAGGCATAGATTTTTTACACCCGATGGGGGGGGATGATTTTTGCAACCACTTATGTGGACTGTTCAATTTGCAAATTGGTAATCTCTGATTACGTGATTCTGAAAGCTGTAAACATGTAGTCACAGAGTAATCTTGTTGCTACGATACTTGCATGTATACTTAGGCCTACTGACTAATACTTCGAAATTATCGCTCAGGTCGAAAAGCTTAGAAGCCACGCCTATATTAACGATATACATTTTGGCTACTGAAAAATCCTACATCTAGACCTAATTATGTAATTCGATTGGTAAGAACACGAAAATCACAAGAACAAACACACAATTTGTAGGCCTGTGATGCAATAAAACAATTAAACAGACCAAACTGTAGGGGGGAATGATTTTATGCACCATACCCCCTCCTAAAACGAAGGGGAGATGTATACTCCCATCCCCCCATCCCTAGGATCAACGCACCTAGCCCCCAGCAACCGGCGAAACCCGTCCTATTTAAAAGAAACTGACTGATTAATAAATAAATCGTTATCCACTGTTAAGTACCGGTTTGTATGGTGAGATTCCAGAGCCTTATCCAAGAAAATATTTCATTATATAAATAAGAACATTCAAGTTTGTAATATGATCACAGCCTACGATATCTTACCACTATTCTTCAAATTAAGGTAAAAGTTGTCTTTAATTAGATTACAATTTTCGTTGGTAAATTTCCCCGTGACTCTTAATGGCTGATTTTTAATGAAATATATCACAATAGAACATTTATAATGTTCTCCTGTATTTTAATTGTTGAATGCATTGTGAATATAAAAATATTATATTAGTCAGAAATGATGCAGCAACTATTTGAAAATATATCGATTCTGTGTAACCTTTGTGATCCATCGAAGTTACAAACCTTGCATATGAATTAAAAGTAACGCTAGACTTTAGAATCACCGCTAAGAGATCTTTAAACAGGACCTAGCATACTTAATATATAGTTTTTACTGAGTTACTTGTTACTTGTACTTAGTTACTTGTGAGGCCTAATATACATTTATCGATATATTTGCTTGCCGAGCCCCAAACCACGATACTGAGCTCTCATATTGCACAAAGGCTTAGTGGGTTTGGTTGTACACAGATGTCAGAAAAGAACTATACCTAAACTACTTAGCTTTTCTTTATTTTTAGTATAATGTTTAGGAAATTCTAATGATAACACATATGTAACACAATATACAATAAATGCAGCATACATACATTCCGACTTGGGAAAGCTTTATCCCTTTTCAAACTTTCTCTGCTGTGTAGCCTATTACAAAAGTGAATGGTAGAAAGAACATAATTAAAAACCGCTGTTACTTGTGACTGTTATTAACAGCTAGGCTTCACAGGGTTGATCGCTCGATCATGACTAATTCAAAACCATTTTCACATTTCAGGAAAAATCTTTGGTGACCAGACCAGATAATCATTCAGCCGCAATTTATTCAAAACGAATGCCACTTCTGAGACAAAACTCTTTACACTATGTCTCATTAAGGTAATCACTCAGCTATCAGGTCTTACTAAAATATACATTTAACCTTAAATAATTCTAAGAGACAAAGTCGACGCCAAATTCACAAGTGTAAACACTTCACCGTAAAGAAAACGAAAAAAAGTTTTTATTGTCTGCAGAAAGGAAAGAAAATTTTAGTGATCAGTAATTTGTGTAACATTACATCACAATAAGACTAAAAATAACAAACATATACAGAGGTACATCGGTTTTCGAAACAGAAGGCTGTTCGAAAACCGAATCAATTTTTCCCACAAGAAATACTGCAAATTAAATTAATCCGTTATAGACCTCCAAAATTACGCATTATGAAGCATTTAAAGTAAAAATATTGATTATTTATACCTGAAAAATAATATTTACATGTCAATTACAAAAACTATAAACACAATAAAAAAACAATAAATGAAAATTTAACTGCACTTTACCTGTGCTGAGGAGAGCTGATGGCATAAGTGAAAGGTGGTGAGGAACGTGGAGAGTAGGAGGGTTATTATTGTTTGGAAGGGGAGTCACCTTCCATAAAGACGTCAGGTAACTCTCCTTCTGGGGTTCTTTCTCTTTTCTGTGTCTTTGTACCGCTACAACCTGCTTGAAACTCACTGGATCTATTTCTCACTAAAAACTTGTCTAATGGAGTTTGCTTCTGCCTGCATTTTTATATGTTTCTGAAGTAAGACATGGCACTGTCATTGAAAAGGTTTATGTTTCGGTTTGCTACAGCTTTGTCAGGGTGACATTTTTCCACAAAACTTTGTAACTCTCCACATTTCCTTGATTAGTAAACTAGGAACATCTTCCCTTCCCTCCTCCTCATCTGAAGACACTTCCTCAGTTGTCTTTTGTTGCTGGTCCTTCTGAAGGTCTTAGAGTTCTTCCATGGTCAGCTCAGTGTTGTGTTCTTCCACCAACTCCTCCATATCATCACCACTCACATTCAAGCCCATACACTAGCCTAGTGAGACAATTATATTCTTACAGAGTCAGCATGCAACTGCTTTGCTTTCTCACAACTGATAGTCTCAGAAATGCTATCACCAGCTAACTGTTTTTCGTTTGCCCAAATCAACAACAGTTTTTCTTCTTTTACCATTGTTTGTGATCTTTTTTTCGTAAGCACTGTCACTCTCTTTGAAACATCAGCTCCTTTGATGACCTCCTTATTTTTCAGTATGGTGCAGACTGTAGACTTCACCATACCAAACTGTGTACCAAGGTCAGACACGCAAACACCACTCTCATACTTCGCTATGAGATCTTTTTTCACTTCTATTATGGCTCTAACAACTTTTCTTTTTGGTTTGCTGCTTTCATTATCCTTCTTTGGCCCCATGGTGGCTTATTTAATCAGAGTATTTAGAAAAACAACAAAAAGAAAAACGAGAACGTTCGCAGCACATTTTAGCAGGGTTGTGGACTGAGCGGCAGGTGAGGGTAAAATGTTTTGGGCAAGCTTGACGTTGGCCGAAAATGATTGAAGGGTCTTTCGGTTCATCAGTCGGGTTATTTCGGGGGTTCGAGCCCCGACAGCTTAGTTCGGAAACCGAGTTTATGTTCGGGAACCGATACATTTTTTTTTCAAACAATATGTTCGAAAACCGAATTATTCGAGAACCGAGATACCAATGTATAATATTACCTACTATTATGACCAAAAATTTAAAATGCTCTAAAAGTAATACTTTGAAAAGAGTGATATTCAGGCAGAAAAAGATTTGTGATCTTAATTTTGTTTTGAAGTTATAAAGTTTAAGTATGTTAATTTCCTGGTCTTATAAGACGACCCATGAGATTCGTTTATGATATATACTATATATCCCATGGCATATTCAAAACAAAAATTCCAAAACAGCACTGGCGTGTTGCTTCGTGGAAATGTAAGACCACACAGACACGATTAGCGTAAAACAAACTTTGACTGAATGATTATTTAGTACTGCAGCCCGTCAAATGATTTTAAATCAGTTTACATCCAGCACGAAGTTTAATAGAACAGGTAACCCATTCTTGGAACATTACTCTATATCTGTGCAACTAACAATCCACAAATCCTAGATATGTGTATAGCTATTAGTTATTTCGTATTAAACATGCCCGGGTGAAATCGTAGTTCATACAAGTTCCGATGTAACAACGTTCTCTTTAATGGCTCATTTATATAGAGCAAAAGAGCTATCAAGGTTAGTCTAAGCTGTTTGATTTATCAAGGCAGATGTCGCTGCATTATAAGTGGACAAATTTATTCCAGTTGTAGGCTTGTATAAACCAATAATTTAGTGAGGAATCTCTAATTGTCAAAACGAATAAATAGTTTATTTATACTCCGAAGGGAACAATAACAAAATTAGTAAACATTTGATTATGAAATACTATGTCGTTTTATAAATAATTACCCTGATTTAATGAAGTAACTTTCCCTTTTCTGGCCTATTTATCAAATAAATCTATATAATCATGACTTGTTTGAGTTTTAGGCCGCACGAGTTAAAATCATAGCTTGTGAAAATAATGAAATTATAAAAAAACATGAATGAAAATAAATGTTTTAGTGAAGACAATTTAGTATTAGTTTATAAAATATATACAGAAGAAAACCTGGACGGAATTTCTGATTATTACATAGACTGGATATTGATTTAGTTTCACTAGACAATTAAAAAGCCAGCCAAGAGAAACACAGAACAACACGAAGATTTTACGTTGAATTCACTTGGTTTGGAAGAAAATGTTCATATTAAACCTTTTTTTAAAAGTTGTAACTTTGCAGGAAGTACTGAGAAATATAATTTGGTCCAAATTAAAGTTATCGGATATGTTGTTCCATGGTTCGTGTTATGTAGTCAAAATTAAATTACACTCTGCGCTTTGGGGTCGTAAATGTATGATAGAAGTAACAGTCAAATCCAAATATATAAGCAGACGAAGAGTTGGTGGTATTGACTTGCTGTTCCCTCTGGTCTATCATTTAAAAACTTCAACAAATTCAACAAATAATCATGCTTCGCCAAGCGGTTCACACCATAACAAGTTGTATCCCAGCCAGCCTGGTGAAGGCAACAATTGGTCGTCCACAATAGAACGGTTGAAATAACATTATACATTCCTTACCCACAGAAAAAAACAAACAAACAACAACTCTAAAACTAAGGAACCGAATATACAATGCCGTATTGAAAAATATATTATACAGGTCTAAATTATTGTCTTATGAAAAGGTATAATTACGTATGAATCATCATTTAATCAGATGCTACCTTGTTTGACTGAACAGGAAGTACACAATAAACATTCAAATATCGTGAGGTCAACGTTCTTTCATTAAGTATAAATACTATTACCCCATAACTTCTTCATACAGCAAACAAGACACTTTATTTAGGCTTATGAAAAATAGTAAATGTTTTGGAATATATGCCTTTTTATTTCATACTAGTTGGAGTACCCATCTCCTGAACGGAAGTAATGTAAATTCACAATTAATGAAAGGTTATATTAGGACATGAAAACTTACTTTTACTTATGTGTAATTGTTAAAACATGAAAAACCCTCATCAAAACTTCACATCGCAGAATGTAAAACCGCAAATTTGCACGTATCTCCTCATGGACCTCCAAACCAAATTTGGTGAAGATCCATACACAGGGTTAAAACATGCCCATAAAAACTGTAAATCTGAAAATTTGTATGTACTGCACGTGTACCTAATGAACCCACATACCAAGCTTGGTGAATATTTATCCATATCCTGAGAAACAACAGACAATACTGTTATATTCAGGCCCACAGGGCAAACTTGTTCTTCCATAATTACTTCTTTCATCAATTTTGTGATCTCGTCCCACTGCTTCGAAAAAATTGTTTCTAGTGTTTTAAGGGGCCTGGCATGGCTGAGCCCGTTATGGCACGCGCTCGTAATCTGAGGGTAGCAGGTTCGCATCCGAGTCGCGCTAAACATGCTCGCCTTCCCAGCCGTGGGGGCATTATAATGTGACGGCCAATCCCACTTTTCGTTGGTAAAAGAGTAGCCCAAGAGTTGGCGGTGAGTGGTGATGACTAGCTGCCTTCCCTCTAGTCTTATACTACTACATTAGGGACGGCTAGCACAGATAGCCCTCGAGTAGCTTTGTGCGAATTTCAAAAACAAACAAACAAGTGATTTGAGGTTGTTGATTGTCATAATTTTTTCGTTAAAAAGACATCCTTTTTTTTTGATTGAAGGTAAATTTACAAAGATGAAATTTCATTTCAATTTTTTCTAAGATTAGAAGAGTGAAGATGAACTCTGAGTTACAGACGGACACTAAGAAGACCAGCATGTTCACCTTTCATGTCACTTGGGCCGTCGCATCCACGGCCAACTATCAAAGAAACATCAAGACCTTGTTACACTAAAGCTTCTAAAATCAATTCAAAAAGGGCTTTCGTTAAGAAGCCTGAAATCTCTTCTTCAATGAGATCTTCTGAAACGTAGAGAAGGCAGAAAGTTACTCGTCGCGACGGATATTCATGGTTTCATCTGTGATGACGGAATAAAAACCACCTGATTTTACTTCATCCGTTATTAATTTTCTCACGTTCATCAGAACCAGATTCAAAATTTCATTTTGAATATCCCACTCAACCATTGTTCATGTCGACCAACAAGCTCTATGAACTTTTCCTTAAACCCTGAAAAATCCTTAACTCAACAGGTGAAAATTCCCACGAACCAGAAGAATCACATACATTAAGACGATCACCCCTAAGGGCAACGTTTTGCTCAGTAGAACACGAGTGTTTCTATCACTTATGAAAGTCTGCTCAGTCGCACTTTATTGTTTTTCGGTTTGAACCAGCACAGAGCTTTGAAGGATTTCTATTACTTTCAAACAAATCCATGCATTGAATTTTGGTAACTTTCACTTTGTGTTTTTGCAATCTTTCAGGTTTTGACTATTTAACAAATGTGAATATCTTACAAGATTTTGGAGCAAACTTCTCACAAGTTTCTGAATCTTGATGATAAGTTACCCATGAGAACTCTATCTACAAGTTAGCTTGAAATGGTTGGCGAATATCGTATATAATTCGACATGGGAATTTAGAAAGTTTTGGTTGTTTTTTTCATGCTCTAAGCATTTTATTTTGTGACAATCACTTGCATGTGTTTTCACTCCAGTATTTGGTACTTATTACCTGGAACATAAAATGTTAAGATTAATACAAAAATGGGAAAAAAATCGATTAAATGAAAATTGTAATCTTAAAAAAAACACCTGACTCCCAGTGTTATGAGGTTGGGCTAAAAATACGCAAAAAAAAAGCCAAAAATTAATATTTAAACTTTTATTACATTATTCACAAAATAAATAAATTTTTATTATCTAATTGAAAAATAAAAAAAATTTTAAAAAGTCGTTTCCTCTGAAAGCTGTTTTTGTTTTACAATTTCGCGTAAAGCTACAAGAGGGATATCTTCGCTAGCAGTTCCTAATTTTGAAGTGTAAGACCACCTCCCACCACCAGGTCTTCTACTAAAGAATAGTGGGAATTGATCGTACATTATAACTCTCCCACGAGCATGTTTGATGGAACGGGGATTCGAACCCGCGACCCTCGGATAACGAGTCGAAAGACTTAACCCACCTGGTCATGCCGAGCCTGAAAAATAGTGGAAAAGTGTATACATGTACTGCTTTAGATTGTATTGAATACGTTTGTTTGTTTGTTTTTTGGAATTTCGCACAAAGCTACTCGAGGGCTATCTGTGCTAGCCGTCCCTAATTTAGCAGTGTAAGACTAGAGGGAAGGCAGCTAGTCATCACCACCCACCGCCAACTCTTGGGCTACTCTTTTACCAACGAATAGTGGGATTGACCGTAACATTATACACCCCCACGGCTGGGAGGGCGAGCATGTTTAGCGCGACGCGGGCGCGAACCCGCGACCCTCGGATTACGAGTGCACGCCTTAACGCGCTCGGCCATGCCAGGCCTTATTGAATACGTAAAGAGTTAAAATGTTAATTATAATATTAGAAGTCATGTTAACAGTTTTTATTATTAAAATCAAAATGATCACTTGTTAATCCCACATACTGACATATCATTTCAAAAAATAAAGTATGCTATATATCACAAACATTTTATAAAAACCAAGAAATACGATCTTAGAATCAGTCGTTTGACACGGCTGAATAGTTTATTAGAAATATAAATGTTTATCAACTTGTGACTTGCCATGTTTCAATTCTAGTGATTACAGCTGTAAGTGGCATTTCAGAAATTCGACGTATTTTCAGTGAGTCAAGTTTCAATCTCTTTATTCACTTTGGATTACAGTTTCAAAAACAAAAATATCAGTAGTAAACGACCACACACCAGGGGAATGTTGTATAAAATAAATCACTATCACATAATTCATGTTAAAACCGGCTAAAAATGTACATAAATTATCATTAACCAACACTTCCCTACTAGGTTACTTAATAAGTTGTTATTTCAAAGACTATGGTGTAAGTTCACATTAAAACTGGGTTTTACATGTCCCTAGTTTTACACACTACTTACCAATTTCTTATTAACTAACACTTGCATATCATTGTTTTCCAAGGCCTCAAATTAATTAGTACAAGTTCTTCTATTGTGATTCCTTCATTGGACTTTAATTTAGTGACACTGACCAAACCCATTGGTATTACAGTGAACAAACTGTTTAAAAATACACGTAGGTTTTTCATGTCTGGAAGAACGAGCTGTCATTAACGTGCATTCCATTTTCATGTCAACGTAACGCCTGTTGAAACAACATCGATCAAACATACTTTCAAAAATCACAAACCTTTATCTTAGATCGTGTTGAAAAAATAAATAAAAAAGACAGTTGACAACTACTTGAATTAGCACTAGGCGTAGACATTGGTCATTTTCTCACTGTAGCATGGCTTCAGTAAACTGTAATCCAGCTGGGACTTTTGTTTGTCATATCACATAATACTCATCACAGTAAAGCAAAAACTACGACGCATTATACAATACCAGCCAATCACAAGACAGCTGACAGGACGTAACTTCTATGACATATACACAAAGCTTGGTAGCTTTTGTATTTATAAACAAGCAATTAATAGAAATATGAATGGCACATTTACTGGTCTGGCCAAATCAACTTTTATTGAGAATAATCCGTGAAAGTATATAATGATACATCAGAATTAACTGAATGCCATGATTTTTAAACTTTAAGTGTAAGATGAATAAAACAAATTGTTTTGCCCCTGTGAAACTAATTTTTTTCAGCTAAAGTAATATGAAAAAGAAACATTTCAGAGACAACTGAATAATAGTTATGAAGCATATGAGTTAAACTGTTATATGTTTAAGCTAAAACAATGGAAAATTGACGAACATTGATTTCTAAGCACAAGAATTATTCAACGTGTTTAAAAGGTCCATTTTCTTTACTATTACAAATATTTATTTATCAGTTTACTACTGTAAAACTAATATGTTTGGGGGTAAATTTGAGATAAGACAGTAAAACAGAAATATTTACATTATAAAACAACCATCAAGCTGTAACATCCTGACATAAATATAAAAAAAAATTCTACTACACACTAAATACAATTATAAAGTTCCAGAATTTTTCACCAGGTGCATGTCACACATAAATAAGCTAAACACATATTTTAAACTACAATCTACTTCACTACAGATTACAAAAAATATTTTTTGTTAAAAACTGCTTGTTTAGAAAATAAAGTGTATGTTCACCATGGTTTACAGAAACTCATCAAGGTGTTTTATGTGTTAAAAACATTTATTTATAGTATCAGACATCTTCATTAACACTAATACGTGTCCTCAAGTTTTTACTTTTGTCATATCATTAATTTAATACCACTATTATTACTGGTTTATTTTTCAATGATTTCCTTCCTTATATTCAGTTTTCAGCTACTGGAAGATTTACAACAAGAGGAACCATAACAAAAGAACCTACAGTGTCTTCTAGTGTAATAAACAACACACGTTAGAAAAATTAAAATGTATTTTCATTAAAACAAGTGACAATTTTAATTTCAGTTTAAAAAAACATCCATCTTGATGGTCAATATATGATAAATGAATTTCAAGCCTAACAGTTGTATTAACGAATGATAGGTTACAGGTAAAATAATATTTAGGATATACAAATGGGAAAAATTAAAGTACTCGAGGTTTCAGTATAAACATAGGTTTCTACAGTGTGACTTAGTACTGATTCTATATGTAATGTTCAGTTTTCAGAGTAAGGTTTAGCACTGTTTTACCTGTGATATTGTGTGGCTAGGCACAACTTCATATATGCACACAATACACAAACACCAATTAAACACATTGAATATTTCATTTTTACATACTTTTTCTTTCTTGGCCACATTTAAAATTTACAATATTTAAGTATGTCAGCAAAACATTCACAACACTTACACTGCTAGAGCCCAACCTGGCTGAGTTCTTGGTGTTTACAGAGAAGTTACTGAACTGTACAAGGTTCTTTCTGACAACAGTTTCAACCTTCAAACTTACTCGCAGACTTTCAAATAAGCATGGTGAATGTGCCACAAACCCCCTACTGACTGATTAAAGACTAAAGTTAGTTATTCAACTAACTAAAAATTCTGTTCACCTTGGACACATCAGTTGTGAGGTGTTTATTCAGTTTTCTCTGTAATACCAGGGAAATGAATAACACACAACTGATGGCCAGAGTCGCACACGACTGCTCGATCTGCAACTTTGAGTTGTTTCACACAAACACCCTGGCTCCCAGACCCTAACATCACAATTCTCAGTGGTTCACCGTGATTTACATCCCAGAGTACCAGGTGGTCCTGGAAAAATTAAATAAAAACTGTGATGCATAACAGATACAAAAATGAAGAAGCAAATACATTAATCAAGATTTCCACCACAGTGTGGATGAAATAATGTATTATCATACACCCTAAGAGACTAGATTAATAATTCACTGTTAACAATACAATAGGCCTAACATAATGTTTTATGACATGTATAACTCAACATAATCATGCTTCCTACAATTTATTCATGTCATAACAGTTATTAGAAACACTTGGTTACCTGGTGTAGAGAGTAGTCATGCATTTTACTGGAAGTTAACAATACCTGGTTACCTGGTGTAGAGAGTAGTCATGCGTTTTACTGGAAGTTAACAATACCTGGTTACCTGGTGTAAAGAGTAGTCATGCGTTTTACTGGAAGTTAACAATACCTGGTTACCTGGTGTAGAGAGCAGTCATGCGTTTTACTGGAAGTTAACAATACCTGGTTACCTGGTGTAGAGAGTAGTCATGCGTTTTACTGGAAGTTAACAATACCTGGTCACCTGGTGTAAAGAGTAGTCATGTGTTTTACTGGAGGTTAACAATACCTGGTTACCTGGTGTAGAGAGTAGTCATGTGTTTTACTGGAAGTTAACAATACCTGGTCACTTGGTGTAAAGAGTACTCATGTGTTTTACTGGAGGTTACCAACACTTCGTAACCTGGTGTGGAAAGTAGCCATATGTTTTACTGGTGGTTAACAACTCTTAGTTACCTGGTGTAGAGAGAAGTCCTGTGTTTTACTGCTGGTTAACAACACCTGGTTACCTGGTGTGGAGAGTCGTCATATCTTTTACTGGTGGTTAACTGGTGTAGAGAAAAGTGGTGCATTTTACTGCTGGTTAACAACACCTGGTTACATGGTGTAAAGAGTCGTGATATGTTTTACTACTGGTAAACATTACATGGTTACCTGGTGAGGAGAGTAGTCACATCTTCTATTGCTGGTCAACAACAGCTGTTTCTCTGGTGTTGGTAATTTTGTTTCAATGCTCTTTACTTACACAAGGGTATTTAATGCGAGACAAGAAATCTTTTTTTTTCTACGTTGTGTTGTGTGAAAAGTGTAACAGTAAACTCACCTCTTTTGCTGATACAACAATGTTGTCTGTAAGAAGTTCCAGGTTCATGCACAAACTGTGTTGCTGGAGAAACAAAAAAAATTTTATAACAACACAATAAATCTGGCTGAGACACTCTTACACACGAGCATTATATTTACACCTCACAAATATCACCTCTGTTGAAGATTTTCTAAGTCTACCCCACAGAGGTTTTATTGTTTAATAAGGATAAAACTTTCAAGTTACACTGTATTCTTTAAATAATTCATGGTAATGATATACAAAATAACTATTTTAAAACAAAAACAGAAGTAACAGAGTTACATTAATGAAAAAACAACCACAGAACTTTACATACCAATGTATGAGATATTCTATCAAACAAAGACAAGAATGTAAGCAGTTCGTGTTTACATGCACCATGTCTGCATATAATTATTAATCGCTATATAATAGCAATCTCACCACCACCATGTGGTGTACAAGTGTATAAACTCGTTAACCAACCATCAAAAGTATCACGGATAATACGGTGTACAATAATAATATAAAATAGCTACGTGACTACAGTCTAAACTATAGGGGCACTCATTAGTAAGCATGCCTCCCTCATGCAGCTTTGGTTCTCAAAAACAACATGAAATTGTGTCAATACGTCTATCATTATCAACAAACACGGACCATCGTCACAAGTTAAAGATTATTTATTTGTCGTAACGATTTCTTTGATAACTTTCATGCTTGTTATGAATGTATCAGAATATATCTGTTCTTACATTTTAAAACATTTAGAACATCCTAAGCTTTTCTATCTGTAACTTACCTACAACAATCTGATTTGGTGAAACAATATCCAGGTTGACAGGACAGAATACTGACATTTTTCGTGTTACACAAAAATGGTACAGAATTTGAGATACTTATTTAATTATTAAGTTATTAGTACTTTACCAGTATCACTGAGATGTTACAGAAACAAAGCCAACCATCAACTTTCTTCATAAACTACAATCTAGATGGACAAACTCTCAACATCAGTAACAATTTTCATGTAACTGTAAATTGGTTCTGCACCAGTTAAATTACTGACTCGAATGAACACTGTTCACTAGAGTAGAATAATAAAGTCTGATATCACAGCCAGAAACTTTCAAACAGTAGTTTCCACAAATAATGTCCCTCCTGTTCCAATATAGTTTCATAGATAAACTTCTATACTTATTTAGATGTCTTTAAACAGTGCCATGTCACAATGAATAATTTATATAAACTACTATCCTCTGTTCTTTGAAAACACCAAGCAGAAAGACTCGATTGTACCTGTCGAACACTGTGTAGAAGGTGGCCTTGGTACTTCTCCCAGATACAAATACGGTTGTCTGTACCAAGACTGATGACATACAGAGAAGTTGTGAGAACAGCTAGGACAACACCTCTGTGTGCATTCAGGCTATAAACACATGTTCCAGTAAGGAAATCCCAGTAACATATCATACCTTCTTCACACCCACTCACACCTGAAGTAGGACACACCTGGAATTAAAAAAAAACAGAACATTTACTTCAGAAAATCGTCTCCTTTTAGGTCAGTTACACTTTGAACCTTATTCCAATTATCAAATATGGAAAGTGGTTTTACTTCACACTTAGCATTATGTGCAATTTCAATATGAAGAAAGGTCTTTAAGAGATACACACAAGTTTATAGACTTAATCCTTGAGAATTTAAAATAACAACTAACAGTAACCATTGCTAAAGTAGTACATATTGGAGCAAGTAAGCTGGGAACAATTAACAACTACTATCTACAATTAATAAAGAAACAGAATCAGTAACACATGTGAAGATTCTAATAAAACTCACAATTCACATCTGATGTATAGATCATATAACTTGTTAATATGTTTCAAAATAATATATGACACGTAAATAAACTTTACGGACAATGTGTGGTTCTGGTAAATTAATAATGGTTAACTGTAAACTTCTGGTTCTGGTAAATTAATAATGGTTAACTGTAAACTTCTGGTTCTGGTAAATTAATAACGGTTAGCTGTAAACTTCTGATTCTGGTAAATTAATAATGATTAACTGTAAACTGGTTCTGGTAAATTAATAAAGGTTAACTGTAAACTTCTGGTTCTGGTAAATTAATAATGATTAATTGTAAACTGGTTCTGGTAAATTAATAATGGTTAAATGTAAACTGGTTCTGGTAAATTAATAATGGTTAAATGTAAACTTCTGCTTCTGGTAAATTAACAGTATTAGTTACTGGAAAGAAATTACTGAACTAAAATGAAGAAGTGACTGGTAATTTCCACATGTTCTTAGAAAAAATGAATACATACACAATGTACTTACACTGTCTACTTGTAACACTGTGATTCCCCCTCTGTGACCATGAAGAGTATAGACACACACGGCTGAATCCCACCTGAATACCTAGTAGACAGCATCAACAGTCTTAAAACAACACTGGTTATCAGAATCTAACAGGTAATAATTGTTCAGCTAAGTCTTGTAGCAGATATAACACTAAATTTATGGTTTCTACTGCATCTATAAAACTGCACTGTTCATAACAAGCTTCTAACTGTTTCTTGTTTTCAACAAAGTAATCAAAGAAAAATAAACACTGTGGTTCAAGAAACTATATCATTCAACAAATAAAACATATGTTTAAAGCAATCTATATCACTATCATTCGACAAATAAAACATATGTTTAAAGCAATCTATATCACTATCATTCAACAAATAAAACATATGTTTAAAGCAATCTATATCACTATCATTCGACAAATAAAACATATGTTTAAAGCAATCTATATCACTATCATTCAACAAATAAAACATATGTTTAAAGCAATACACTTCGTACATTTATAATCACCTCATGTATCATTTATTATCCAAAATTAGCCTGACTAAAACACACATATAAAAATTCCACCTTTATCAAGCAGTCAAGACTCCCTGAGACAACGTGAGCACCTTCAACAACTAATGTTGTGATTGGTTGGGTGTGAGCTCTAAGTCCCTGCAGCCACATACACATAATTTCTTCCTCTCTATCTTCGTCAGTGTTCGGGCTTGGTTCTCGTTCACCTACAGAAGGACAAGAGAAATATCCCTCTATCAGCAGAAAGGAGAGGAGAAACATGGTTATATCAGTAGACAGGACAGGAGAAACATGGTTATATCAGTAGAAAGGAGAGGAGAAACATGGTTATATCAGTAGAAAGGAGAAAAGAAACATGGTTATATCAGTAGACAGAACAGGAGAAACATGGTTATATCAGTAGAGAGGAAGGAAAAACATGGTTATATCAGTAGACAGGACAGGAGAAACATGGTTAAATCAGTAGATAGGGCAGGAGAAACATGGTTAAATCAGTAGATAGGGCAGGAGAAACATGGTTATATCAGTAGACAGGACAGGAGAAACAAGGTTATATCAGTAGACAGGACAGGAGAAACAAGGTTATATCAGTAGACAGGACAGGAGAAACAAGGTTATATCAGTAGACAGGACAGGAGAAACATGGTTATATCAGTAGATAGGACAGGAGAAACATGGTTATATCAGTAGATAGGACAGGAGAAACATGGTTATATCAGTAGACAGGACAGGAGAAACATGGTTATATCAGTAGATAGGACAGCAGAAACAAGTTTTTATCAGTAAACTAGTTCTTTGAAGATAATTTTGATAAATATTTCAAGAAACATTTCAATATTTTATTCTATAAATGTCATATTTACATATAACTGTACCAACTCCTTTTGTCAGTTATTTGTACAGAGATGTCACAAAACTCCAATCTACAAACATCATGTTTACATATAACTGTATCAACTCCTTCTGTCAGTTATTTGTACAGACATGTTACAAAACTCCAATCTTCAAACATCATATTTACATATAACTGTATCAACTCCTGTCAGTTATTTGTACAAACATGTTACAAAACTCTAATCTACAAACATCATGTTTTCATATAACTGTATCAACTCCTTCTGTCAGTTATTTCTACATAAACCTTACAACACTCCAATGTTATGTGATCTTTTTTATGAATGACTGCAGTACGTTAGTGTTTTTACTGAGGTATTTTCCAGTTACATGTTTGGTTTAAAGCCGAAACATTGTATACTGTTAACAGATACATCACTAGTTACTAAAATATCTACCTTTAATCATTTTTACATATTGCACCATTATAATATTTAAAAGGACTCTAATATAGTTTTAAAAGGTTAAGTATCCCGACTTGTATTTAATTTTTATTTTTAATACATTTAATATTATATTAATAACGTGTTACTTAACCACACATGTAATTAAATGTTAATTGTAAAGAATGAAAACTTTAAACAGATTTAACAACTGGATCTTAAATAAACATTTAACAAATATCTAGTTTATTTATTACATGAATCAAAACATAATTCATCCTGTTTTGTAAATGATAACACGACCTAACCTTCATGCTGAGGCGATGTTGTTAACTGGAGAAACTCCAAAACCCCATTCAATCTGGCAACTACCAATCTGTAGAAGATCGAAAATAGCAAGTAAATCTAGTGTACTGTCATATTCTGTGAACACTTTCTCATAGCTTAAAATCCACAAAACTGAATACCTAATTTGATCACATTTCATACTGCTCAACTCATTCCTAAAAACCATCAATACGATTCTGGTCAGTAAACCACGCTCGTCATCTGATTTAAAACCTCCCTCTAGCCCAATAATAATACAGATGTCTACACTAGAAACAGACTGAAACAATTTATAAAGCAGTGAATAACACATCTTAATTCTTTAAGAGCTATTTTCCAACTCATCATTTTACTTGTTTTATTTTGTTTGTCTTTTCTTTTTTTATTGTAATTAAATTGTTTATACACTTATATCAGACACACCTGCTCTTTAATAAAAATATCCAAACGGTGAACAATGTGGCTGTAACTCAATATATAAAATATGCATGGGACCTGTGATTATGATCTAACAACCAAATCTCAGGCATTGGATCTTCAGATCCCAGCCAAGGAAACATTCTTGTCTGGCCCTGAATCATGCCATTTGATTTGATGTCTCCTCAGCTTTTCGGACAACGGGCTTTGGCCTGGCCTACTTCCCTTGTTTCGCCCCCTTTTTCACCCGTCATTTTCATAATACCCCATCTCACTCCATCACCTCAAACACGTCAAATCAAATTAAAAGAACACTTCTATTTCAAAGTAAATAATCTACCACAGGGGGGACGAAGAGGAACCCCAATGTTCCTTACCACCCCTGTTGTGGAGAGAATTTTTCAGAGTTCTCTCTCTGTAAACTAAACCCCTGCCAAGTTCGTTTAGTTTTTTTAAGATTATGATAAGTGTTTAAACATCATAACAATGAACTTCTATAATGATTTATAAATAAAACCCAAAGATTTTAAAAACAATGAAAGTTCACCATTTAGATAAGAAACAGTCACACACACAAAACACAAATACATAATCATGCCCTATCTGTGACACCCAATATTGATTCTGTTTTGTTTTTCTTGTAACAATGAAACTTCTAGTCAGGATGCTGATGACAGCATAACATTTTAAAACAACTACGGGTACATCTTGTTCTTCCGTCACGTAAACTAAAACAGTACTATTAATAAAAACATTTTTAAAATTCCTCAAATCCAGCTCTTATCATTTACATAATTATCAAGCTTTTCTCTTAAATTCACTTCCTCTACAACATTCACAGGCAACACAAGAGCCGACCACCATGATAAAAAAAATAAAACTGTCTTAGCTGAAGATGACTCTAACTGTGCCAAAATATATACTTGTGTCCCCTTGTGCTATCAATCGCACTGTGAAGTAACGATAAGTCAACATAATCAGATCAATTTACAATCTTAAACACCTAAATCACATCCATAATCAGATCACTTTACAATCTTAAACACCTAAATCACATCCATAATGAGATCACTTTACAATCTTAAACACCTAAATCACATCCATCCCAACACTTCTTCATTTCAAAATAAAACAATTTGAGATATTTCAATCTCTTCTCATATGACAAACTCTCCAATCCAAGTATCAAGCTAGTAACCATTCTCTGAACCCTTTCTAACAACTCAATGTCTTTCCTAATATAAGGAATCCAAGCCTGAAAACAGTATTCCAAATGTCATCTAACCAATGACCTATACAATAAAATAATAACCTCTTAAACTTGTATTCAATATTTCTGTACATACAACCTAAAATACTATTTATCATACCACGAAGAACACCATACTGCTTGGATGGCTTTAGAAACTGATCAACTATTATACCAAAATCCCTTTTCTTTGTAACACTGCCAAGGTTATTATGATAAACCACATGCATTATATTGCATTTATTATAATTAAAACACATTTACCATTTATTTGATCAACTCTCTAAATGATCAAAATCCATTTATACCAAGATGTCTGAGATCAACAACAGACTTGGTGATAACCAACAGATGGGGCCAGATGGAGGAGTACTTATTTGGAACCAGACATAAAGCGACACAATAAACTATTTGTGCCTTGCTCATCATAGGTATGCAAACCTGGTTTCTAGCAGTGCAAGTCTGCATACATGCCACTGGAGGACTAGAGAGAGAGAAGAAAAGTAAATTGGAAAATAAATGTCAGCAGAAAGAGAGATCACAAATAGAAGAATTCTGAGTGTAAAAGTCACTGACAAGAAGAGAGATAAACTAGAAGTACAGAAGATGAAAGGTTAGAAGATGAGAATTCTAGATGAAGGATAAAGTCAAAACAGAGGATAAAACTTGACAAGATAATCAATCCAGGACACCAAGGACATCAGGGCAAAGAAAGAGAGTCAGGCAGAAAAGAGGAACATATCCCAAAGCTAGATATAACAGTCCGACCATACACAAAAGCAACCTGTAACATGTACTTTTAAAGCCTGGTATTTGTAACATACATACATACATGTTTATGGCAGACTCTTACCTTCTTCCAATCATCTGAAGACATGTGACTCCTAACTGACTATCTTCATATACTGTTCTCAGCACTCCAGCGACTGCATCCCACACCTAGTAATTATAATAAAATCATGGGATAAGTCCTCAGTCTTGGCCAGTATGAGTTATACCCAATGAATATGGTAAAAACATCAAATATGAAAACATTTGTGATGTCAAATTTTTCAGGAAGCAAAACTTTTCAAAAAAATTGTTGTGCAGTGTTATTGGATACAGTAAAATGAGTGCACATGTCACACCATTCTATGTTCTGTATGGTTAGCAAAGCACAGATGAAAGGTCAATATAATAATAACAATAATACACACATATATAAATGTATAATGTTATGATTTGTTGTCATTCTAAAACAAAAGAAGCATAATCTATCAAACCTCTACAGAGAGTTGTTAGCTAACAAACAAAATATGACGTTTTCTTAAGAAGTGTTTCATAATTATCTGGACATTGTAAAATATTTTAACTTGAAAATTTTCTGATATATAAAAGTATTTCTGATCTTAAAATGAAAATTACTTAACATGTTAGACAGGAAACATACAAACAAAAAACAGCACAAGAAAAACATTGCTCAACAAATCTTAAGGCTTAGCAATAAAAGAATTGATATTTTACACATGAAATCATGGTAATGATCGCTGATAATCAGCGAAATTTTATCAACATATATTTACTACTATAAAAGTTACAATATGAAAATATAACAAGCATATAATAGTTACAAGATTGGTCCCAGGGACTGAGCCCATGCTAAAAGAGTTAAGCACCAATAGTTCTATACAAGTCCACCTCAATCACCTTAAATAAACAACTTCAAACAGCTGTTACACCGACAGCTTTATACTGAGAAATATCCTATATACATCCAACTGATATTGTAAAGTAAACAAGCTCTTACATCCAGAAAGTTTAAATAAAAACTTTCCTCAACACATCCACCTCCACAACATAAAATAAGCCAGCTTCATCCAGAATGTTTAAACAAAATCTAATCTCAATACATCCACCTCCACAACATAAAATAAGCCAGCTTCATCCAGAATGTTTACATAAAACCTGACCTCAATATGTACACATCCACAACCTAAAACAAACAAGCTTGACCTAAAATGTTTTCATAAATTCTGACCTCAATACGTCCACCTCCGTAACCTAAAACAAGCCAGCTTTATTCAGAATGTTTACATAAAATCTTACCTCAATACGTCCACCTCCACAACCTAAAACAAGCCAGCTTTATTCAGAATGTTTACACAAAATCTTACCTCAATACATCCACCTCCGTAACCTAAAACAAGCCAGCTTTATTCAGAATGTTTACACAAAATCTTACATCAATACGTCCACCTCCACAACCTAAAACAAGCCAGCTTTATCCAGAATGTTTACACAAAATCTTACCTCAATACGTCCACCTCCACAACCTAAAACAAGCCAGCTTTATCCAGAATGTTTACACAAAATCTTACCTCAATACGTCCACCTCCACAACCTAAAACAAGCCAGCTTTATCCAGAATGTTTACACAAAATCTTACCTCAATACGTCCACCTCCACAACCTAAAACAAGCCAGCCTCCTTGACAGTCCATGCACCACAGAGGTTGGTAGCTCAGTGGAGAATGATGAACAATACCATGGTTCTTTGTGGTCTCAATTTGAATTTCTTCATCAAGTTCATTTCCATCGCTCTGGTTCCTCTTATGACACTTCCATCCATCTGTTAGTTTGTCTTTTCCACAATGTTTCATATCTCTTGTTCTGGAGGCTCTGCTGAAGTCATAATCCTGTTTCATTGGCAGGAAGGAGAATCCACCAGTAAAATGATCATCTTGACTGGAGGGTTGGCTGATGACAAACTGAGAGGATGACTCCACCATCCTTCTGAGAAACCCGGGTTGTCGATGTGTTGACTGTACAGAGAAACAGTCCCCAGTTTCAGATGTGGGTGAAGAACCATATGTAGAATCTGACGAGAAGCTGCCACTGCCCCTGGTGTGAGTTCCAGGCTCTGGTTTGCTCACTAGAGGGCTGTAACATATGATATTTGTAAAAAACAAAGGATAAGGAACATAAGGGGTGGATCATCAGCAAAAAATAGAGAAAAGTTGTATATTTTAATGAAAATGTGATAACATACAGACATGTGAAGCAAAACTTCAGGCATATAAACAATTTCTAACTTTTAAAAAATTATAAAATTTATCTAATAAATTCAAAGAAAGAAAGATTAACTGAACAAGACTATTTTATTGCTGAAAGTAAATAAGAAAATTTTAGTTAAATATAAATATTTTCTTTTCTGAACATTTTAATTCAGAAACTTTTCATGGAATAGAGAAAAACATTTCTTCTTTTACTCACAAGTACCGGCCTTAAAAACTCAGATCAGTAGTAGATAACAGAAATTTTATTTTTTTATAAGGACCAGCTTTAGCAATTACATCTCTTCAAAATGGCTCAAACTAATTGTACAACTGTTATATCATGGAACTAAATACCACATTTGTTATGATTTAAAAATTAATACATCTCAGTTTTAAATACACTTCTAAAACCTTTAAAACATGAAATCACAAGTGGTAGAGTTTTTGCTCATATTCAAAGACTGAAGGCAAAGGGCATTAAAGGTCTTAAGTAGTCAAAGGGTCTGACACACAACAAAAAACTTTGTTCAAAATTAACTTAAACACTTCATAACTCAAAGTACAATGAACTAAAAGACCAACAAGAAAGTAAAAAATAAATAAATTACAAACATTCACAGTTTTACACAATATACAGTTCCTGTAGTGTAACATTACAACCAGAAATTAATAAATATTGTTACAAAAACCAAAACATTAACAACAGCTACAAAAGTTTAGTCTTCGAATCTAGAAAGTAATTTGACTTAAAATCTAATAAAGCAAATTTCAATTTATAGTGGATGTTGTAACACCAAATTATTATTATAAAACACATAACTTGGGCCTGAGAATTGTTGTCAAATATTTACTAGAAAACATAAAACTACCTGGACCTGACGATTGTCATCAAACATTTAACATAAAACATAACACTACCTGGACCTGACGATTGTCATCAAACATTTAACATAAAACATAATACTACCTGGACCTGACTATTGTTATCAAACATTTACAATAAAACATAATACTAACTAAACATGACTGTTGTTGTCAAACATTTACTATAAAAAATACTACCTGGACCTGATGATTGTTATCAAACATTTACAATAAAACATAATACTAACTAAACATGACTGTTGTTGTCAAACATTTACTATAAAAAATACTACCTGGACCTAATGATTGTTGTCAAATATTTACAATAAAACATAACACTACCTGGACCTGATGATTGTTATCAAACATTTACAATAAAACATATTACCTGGACCTGATGATTGTTATCAAACATTTACAATAAAACATATTACCTGGACCTAATGATTGTTGTCAAACATTCTCCTGACAATGCATCCCAGACTCTAATGTCACCAGCCAAACATGTACTGATTATTGTCTTGTCTTCTGTCAAGATATACTCAATTTCCTGAAAAATAAAACATTAATGATGCTCAGAGAAAGTTTTCTTTTTCAATATATCAGTGAATCTGATCAGAAGAAACTGAAGAACAGCATCACTGTGGATAAACCATGAAAAAACGTGCAACAACAAGAACCTGAAGAACAGCATCAATGTGGATGAACCATGAAAATACATGTAACAACAACAAGAACCTGAAGAACAGCATCAATGTGGATGAACCATGAAAATACATGTAACAACAACAAGAATCTGAAGAACAGCATCACAGTGGATGAACCATGAAAATACATGTAACAACAACAAGAACCTAAAGAACAGCATCAATGTGGATGAACCATGAAAATACATGTAACAACAACAAGAACCTGAAGAACAGCATCACTGTAGATAAACCATGAAAACAATGTAACAACAACAAGAACCTGAAGAACAGCATCACTGTGGATGAACCTTGAAAATACATGTAAAAACAACAAGAACGTGAAGAATAGCATCACTCTTGATGAACCATGAAAATACATGCAACAAAAAGAACCTGAAGAACAGCATCACTGTGGATGAACCATAAAAATGCATGCAACAAAAAGAACCTGAAGAACAGCATCACTGTGGATGAACCATGAAAATACATGTAACAACAACAAGAAAGTGAAGAACAGCATCACTGTGGATGAACCATGAAAATACATGTAACAACAACAAGAACCTGAAGAACAGCATCACTGTGGATGAACCATGAAAATACATGTAACAACAACAAGAACCTGAAGAACAGCATCACTGTGGATGAACCATGAAAATACATGTAACAACAAGAACCTGAAGAACAGCATCACTGTGGATGAACCATGAAAATACATGTAACAACAAGAACCTGAAGAACAGCATCACTGTGGATGAACCATGAAAATACATACAACAACAAGAACCTGAAGAACAGCATCACTGTGGATGAACCATGAAAATACATGTAACAACAACAAGAACCTGAAGAACAGCATCACTGTGGATGAACCATGAAAATACATGTAACAAAAAGAACCTGAAGAACAGCATCACTGTGGATGAACCATGAAAATACATACAACAACAAGAACCTGAAGAACAGCATCACTGTGGATGAACCATGAAAATACATGTAACAACAACAAGAACCTGAAGAACAGCATCACTGTGGATGAACCATGAAAATACATGTAGCAACAACAAGAACGTGAAGAACAGCATCACTGTGGATGAACCATGAAAATACATGTAACAACAACAAGAACGTGAAGAACAGCATCACTGTGGATGAACCATGAAAATACATGTAACAACAACAAGAACGTGAAGAACAGCATCACTGTGGATGAACCATGAAAATGCATGTAACAACAACAAGAACGTGAAGAACAGCATCACTGTGGATGAACCATGAAAATACATGTAACAACAACAAGAACGTGAAGAACAGCATCACTGTGGATGAACCATGAAAATGCATGCAACAAAAAGAACCTGAAGAACAGCATCACTGTGGATAAACCATGAAAATACATGTAACAACAAGAACCCAAAGAACAGCATCACTGTGAATGAACCTTGAAAAAACGTGCAACAACAAGAACCTGAAGAACAGCATCACTGTGGATGAACCATGAAAATACATGTAACAACAACAAGAATCTGAAGAACAGCATCACAGTGGATGAACCATGAAAATACATGTAACAACAACAAGAACCTAAAGAACAGCATCAATGTGGATGAACCATGAAAATACATGTAAAAACAAGAACCTGAAGAATAGCATCACTGTGGATGAACCAATGGAAACATGTGCAACAAGTAAACCTATGTCTGATTTTAAACAGAACACTTCTCAATGATCAGTTATGTTTTACCAGTAAGATTTCCTGGAACAAAAAATAACCATCAAAGAACGTGCTGTATCTAACAAATAAAGTTCAATAAAAAACACATGAAGTTGGTCAAAAAGACGAAAAATAAAAGCATGCAACAGTAAAATGTATTCTGTGGGATGTTCTTCATGTTTCCATGTATTATATGGAATGTTCTTTTTGTTTCCATGTTTTGATGGAATGTTCTTTACTGTCCGTGAATATATGTTGTTTACAAATATTTAACAGAATGTTGCTTTCTTTATTTACATATATTTAACAGAATCTTTTGTTTGTTTATATATATCTAACAGAACCTTGTTTTCTTTGTTTATATATATCTAACAGAACCTTGTTTTCTTTGTTTATATACATATAACACAAGGTTGTTTTCTTTGTTTATATATATCTAACACAAGGTTGTTTTCTTTGTTTATATATATCTAACACAAGGTTGTTTTCTTGTTTACATATATTTAACAGAACCTTGTTTTCTTTGTTTATATATATCTGACAGAAGGTTGTTTTCTTGTTTACATATGTTTAACAGAACGTTTTCTTTGTTTACATATGTTTAACAGAACGTTGTTTTCTTTGTTTACATGTTTAAAAGGACGTTGTGTTCTTTGTTTACATGTTTAACAGAACATTGTTTTCTTTGTTTACATATGTTTAACAGAACGTTGTTTTCTTTGTTACATATGTTTAACAGAACGTTGTTTTCTTTGTTCACATATGTTTAACAGGACGTTGTGTTCTTTGTTTACATGTTTAACAGAACATTGTTTTCTTTGTTTACATATGTTTAACAGAACGTTGTTTTCTTTGTTTACATATGTTTAACAGAACGTTGTTTTCTTTGTTTACATATGTTTAACAGAACGTTGTTTTCTTTGTTTACATGTTTAACAGAACATTGTTTTCTTTGTTTACGTATATATATTTTTACTTGAAGTGGGTTTTTTGGCATCACAAGTCTTCTTTTAGATATTCACCATTATATTAGGCCTAACATGATCTAGTGATTACAGAACTTGACTCGCAATCTGCAATTTACAGGTTTAAATCTCCCATAACAAACAAGCTTCACTCTTAAAGTTGCTAACAGAATTATCCAACAGAGTATAAAAATTCTTATCTTTCAAACTATACAAGGAGTCACAAACTAACGGAACTTCCATTCCTTATCTTTTCCCTTAACACCTTGATGCCCTGAAGGAAGTTGGAAAAACAGCTATACTTTTCTGATGTTTTTGCTTTGAATTAATTTCAAACCTGTTCACATTGTTTTTACATATTAAGATGCTATCAAATATTGTAAGTTTTTGTAGAGTTTTCTTTATAACGATTAACATGACTTTTCATCTCATAACTAATACTTACTGGAGATAATACAGTTGTAATGATTTACACTACTGCTAATCCCATAACCTACTTTGCACACACTTTACCACTATCAACAGTAGCATACTTTCACACATACCTTGCCACTATCACCATTAGCATACTTTCACACACACCTTGCCACTATTAACAACAGCATACTTTCACACACACCTTGCCACTATCACCATTAGCATACTTTCACACACACCTTGCCACTATCACCATTAGCATACTTTCACACACACCTTGCCACTATTAACAACAGCATACTTTCACACACACCTTGCCACTATTAACAACAGCATACTTTCACACACACCTTGCCACTATTAACAACAGCATACTTTCACACACACCTTGCCACTATTAACAACAGCATACTTTCACACACACCTTGCCACTATTAACAACAGCATACTTTCACACACACTTTACCACTATCAACAGTAGCATACTTTCACACATACCTTGCCACTATTAACAACAGCATACTTTCACACACACCTTGCTACTATCAACAATATCATACTTTCACACACACTTTACCACTATCAACAGTAGCATACTTTCACACACACCTTGCCACTATCACCATTAGCATACTTTCACACACACTTTGCCACTATCACCATTAGCATACTTTCACACACACCTTGCCACTATCACCATTAGCATACTTTCACACACACCTTGCCACTATCACCATTAGCATACTTTCACACACACCTTGCCACTATCACCATTAGCATACTTTCACACATACCTTGCCACTATTAACAACAGCATACTTTCACACACAATTTGTTACTATCAACAATATCATACTTTCACACACACTTTACCACTATCAACAGTAGCATACTTTCACACACACCTTGCTACTATCAACAGTAGCATAATTTCACACATACCTTGCCACTATTAACAACAGCATACTTTCACACACAATTTGTTACTATCAACAATAGCATACCTTCTTACACAGTGCTTACATAATTTCACACACAAACACTTTGCTAGTACAATCAATATCAGTGTACTTTCATACATTAGGATACTATGTGCTAAAGAAATGTATTAATAAAATGACTTAAATATTTACCTAAAGTTATTACTATATAAAACACATACAAGCTTTTGTACCAAATACTGCACAATATTACTTGCATTATCCTTACTTCTGTGTTATATTTTATTGTTCTCACCTCTTTGTGTCCCTCCAGTTTCAGAGGCAATGTTTCCATAATGAGATAGGAGCACAATATTACTTCCATTATACTGTGTTATATTTTATTGTTCTCACCTCTTTGTGTCCCTCCAGTTTCAGAGGCAATGTTTCCATGATGAGATAGGAATCAGGGTCCACTTCCGAATAAACTTTATCTTCACTCTTGTTGCGACGTTTTGACCAAGAGCTACGCCATTCAGCATAGTTACGTGAACACATGCACCGGTAAAGGACAATTAAAATATAGATAATAAATAAAATACTTGGAACTGACAGTGCCAGAGCAAAAGCAACTTCTGTTGGAGAAGATGGGTATGGAACATCAGACACGGGTCCATCCTCGACTTCTGAAATAATTTGTCTCACATAAAACTATTACACCAATGCAGTTTTTAAACAAATACACATAATTTTCAGCATTACTTGTATCATTATAATACAGTTACAATTATTGTGTACAGTTCAATATTAATATTCTGTTATCATTTCTTGTGCTACACAAAATATAGAAATATTGTACAAGAATATACTCTGATGTCACTGGAAAAAGAGATATGATACACTTTCTAATATCTTACAAATGTATAGAATCAATAATTAAGTGCATATAAATGTTACACACAGTCATGGTAAAAAAGGGATATACTACACTTTCTCAAATATCACAAATACAGAAAATCAATGGGTGATAATGTTTTGTAAAAAAGGATATAACCTGATGACCTATCATGTAACATATTATTTTAACAGTATGTTGTCTCATTCTGGACAAAGATGTTGGTCTATAATAAATTTCCAGTTCCAATTTAAGGGATTGGTTTGCTTTGAATTTTCCACAAAGCTACAAGAGGGATCTGCACATGCCATCCCTAATTTAGCAGTGTTAAACTAAAGAGAAGGCAGCTTGTTATCACCACCAACTGCTAACTCTTGGGATACTCTTTTACAACAAACAGTGGGATTGCCCATCATTTATAATGCTCCCACAGCTTAAAGGGCGAGCATATTTAGTGTGACAGAAATTCTAACCCACAACTCTCAGATTACAAGTCGAGTGCCTTAACCATCTGGCCATGCTGGGCCCAGATTAAAGGTAAGTACACACTACAGAGTAGATTTAACATGTTCCACACTGTGATTATAAAGTTCCATTTGTGTACCTAACAACTTAAATGGTTATCATTCATTTAACATTTCATATTTTCTATGCTGTCCAACTGAAAAGAAATAATTTAATGATGGAAAGTTATATAAACACTATGAAACTTTACAGTTTTTCCTTATTCCTATCAGTAAACTTACCCTGATCAACCTGATCCATTACAGGTATAAACTGCAGGGCTGCTCTCAGCCCAATTTCAGACTCTGCAGGATGCCGCAGTTCCCGAGCTACGCTAGGACTAATAGGAATAGCCAAATGTATAGGGGGCATCACACTGAGGTACCTGATAAAATGAAGGGTGTCGTGAATAGTTTTGTTACTCTCTTGACTACACTGTTGTGACTAGGTTTAACATTCATAAATAGGTTTAATATTATCCCCACAAAGTTTACAAGTAAGGCTAGGAACAAAAGAATGTAATGTACAAACAGTTTTAATTTAGATTGAAAATATTAATTTTTAAATATTTCTGGAGATTTATTTAGATGCTAAAGAATTTCACAAAAAATTTCTGAGATATTTTCATTATAACACACCTTCAGAACCAATGGCCAGAAAGCATGAAGTTAGATACAGTGTGTAACAGATATCTGGTTTATCACAATGTATGTACGCACACAGTAGAAGATTACTATAAACCAGTGATCAGACAGCATGAAGTTAGATATAGTGTGTAACAAAAGGGCAGGAAGGACTAAAATAATGTCCAAGAAACAACAGACACTTCAGTGGTTGATGGAGCTGGAAGGAATGGATGAACACAGACGGTTGATGGAACTGGAAGAAATGGATCAACATAGAAACAACAGACACTTCAGCAGTTGATGGAGCCGGAAGGAATGGATGAACACAGAAACAACAGACACTTCAATGGTTGATGGATCTGGAAGAAATGGATCAACACAGAAACAACAGACACTTCAATGGTTGATGGAGCTGGAAGGAATGAATGAACACAGACAGTTGATGGAGCTGGAAGAAATGGATCAACAGAGAAACAACAGACACTTCAGCAGTTGATGGAGCCGGAAGGAATGGATGAACACAGAAACAACAGACACTTCAATGGTTGATGGAGCTGGAAGAAATGGATCAACACAGAAACAACAGACACTTCAGCAGTTGATGGAGCCGGAAGGAATGGATGAACACAGAAACAACAGACACTTCAATGGTTGATGGAGCTGGAAGAAATGGATCAACACAGAAACAACAGACACTTCAGCAGTTGATGGAGCTGGAAGAAATGGATCAACACAGAAACAACAGACACTTCAGCAGTTGATGGAGCTGGAAGGAATGGATGAACACAGACGGTTGATGGAGCTGGAAGAAATGGATCAACACAGAAACAACAGACACTTCAGCAGTTGATGGAGCTGGAAGGAATGGATGAACACAGAAACAACAAACACTTCAATGGTTGATGGAGCTGGAAGAAATGGATCAATAAAAAAAAGACAGAGCAAGCAAGGACCATAAAACAATTAGAAAAATGGAAGACATGACAATGCCACCCAACACTCAAAATAGAGTGATACAGCTCACTACTGGGTAAGAAGCCAAGTAACCCCTAGTCAATACACTGGAGCAACAAATGCACCACTTGCATAGATGGATGGCCAAAGAAGGGAGAATGGAAGAGGCTAAATGTGAAGCTACTCTTTGAGAGAAACTAAAAAATCTAACCAAAGACCTTAGAAAATCTAGGTGGAAGGATACAGGATGGATACTACAAGATGGAGCACCTGTTACTAGGTAGATAGAACACATCAGGACTGAAAAAAGTGAAAAGAAAGGGCAACCTACGGTGCCAGGAAGGAGCAACCAGAATGACCATGCATGGTATAACATGGATAAAGAAAGCCAACTGAAAAAGTAAATGGATTGGAGGGTAAATACAAAGGATGAGATGAAACCATTCATGGCTCAATGCATCAACAACCAAAGCTAGAAAATGGAGAACTGTGGACTATAACCAAAGTAACTGTAATCGAGAAATGTGACAAAACCATCAGTTAGGGGCATACCCAGATGAAGACAGAGCCACTGAGAAATGGCACAATGCAGGGTCCACTCCTATGATAAACAAGGTCCAGACAGAAAAGATGATTGACCAAGACAGAGAAAGAACCCTTGACACAACATGGCATCAAAAGATTTTGATGTATATAGATCCAAGAAAGATAATGTTTAGTGAAGAAACATAGGTAATGGAATTTTGTGCCCCATAGGTAATCAATAGAAAACATCTGTCAGAAATGTTAGAATATATTATAACCTGCTGATCCAAAGCCAAATGTACAGCCAGGAGTTTAAAAACATCGATGTGAAATCTCCACAGACCAATGACCCCAAACCCTTAAATGACTGACCCATGCACCCCAGCTCTGAAGGAAAGAATCCATAAACATATGCAACTCAGATTACAGATTAGGAAGTGGTACTCCAGATAATCTATGGATATTTTCCAATGTCAATGAAGATTAACAAAGTGTATTCTCCAGGGTATGAACATGACAGGGAAAGACGTAAAACAAACAACAACACAGAACCAAGACTAAAAGGTATACTGTTCTACAACCAGCAACAGTTAAACAGGTGTGGACTTACGTAAAACAAATAACAACACAGAACCAAGACTAAAAGGTATACTGTTCTACAACCAGCAACAGTTAAACAGGTGTGGACTTACATAAAACAAATAACAACACAGAACCAAGACTAAAAGGTATGCTGTTCCACAACGAGCAAACCAGCATCAGTAAAACACGTGTGGACTTACATAAAACAAACAACAACACAGAACCAAGACTAAAAGGTGTACCGTTCCACGACAAGCAACAGTAAAACACGTGTGGAGTAGGTACTAAACCTATTGGGGTAGAAGAACAAGGACTGCCTCAGTTAGACACTGGCATGACTAGAAATCCCAAGAAGGAGAAAGCAAATGCCATGTATTGCTGCAAAAAATGGAGAACAGTGCCATTAAAAACCATGTAAGACAAGGCCTAAAAGTGTAAGGTATGGAAACAGAACAAGAAGCCACACCTGGAGAACACTGGGTCTCTCAGAAAGAAAGGCAGAGCTCTGTTAGACAGAAACTACCCACAACAACGAGGACACAGTAATCACTTCAAACTTGAAATGCCTTAAAATGACTCATAAGCATAGAACCAGTAATGAATCTATAAGAATATAGAATCGCAGCCCATAAAATCCTAAAAAAAAAGTAAACCACGTGTGGAAGGCCAACAGTGGAAGGGCAAAAGGAGAAATGCCCCAAGAATCCCTAAAGGAATCACACATAAAAAAACAACAGAAAGAGGAAGGCAAGTACTGAAACATGGTGTAGAAATAGGATGAACAGAAAATTTTTGAAACCCATCCCTCAAAATAGGTATAGTGAACTCACAACTGGTGGTCTGGAATGTAAAAGCCCGCCCAAAATGTCACAATAGTTGATTGACCTGAAGTTCACAGGAAACAGGCAAATCAATGCTTTCACCAAATGGGATGGCAAAAGCACTGTGTAAACCTGAAGAAAAGAGAGTGAAGAAACAAAAGAACAACAGCAAGAAATAAAATAACCTATACCAAAGATAAAAGCTGCAAGAAAACTCATGAGAGCTGAAGAGAGTACTTGTGAAGATGTGGGAACACATTGCTAACTTTGAGGGGATGAGATCAAAATTATAGTCACAATGTGGCTGTAAAGGATTCCAAAGCACAGGAATAATTAGGACATGGACAAGAGACAATTTGCATTCCATATAGTGATTCATCTCTTACACACAAAGGGCAAAACATCCCGATACTTCCAAACGAGAAGTGACTGTTCAACAATGTTCGCACATAGGGTAAGTCACATGCATTACATGACAGCAGTGCTCTCCTATTGTTAAAGAAGTGACCCATAGCAATTTACATGAAAGATAAGTTGGAACTATGGATTCCAACAGAGAAAAGGTTGAATGCTTTTCACATGCATTTAAAAAAGTTTGCAAATAAAGGGCAGCACAAAAGAAGAAAAGCTATTCTTGTGAGAATAGGTTCAGTGCCATGTCCAAAACAATTTTAGAGCCTTCCAATGTCCTGATGACTGTGGTGATGATATGGATTATCTGATGATTATACATCTTTAAAATAGCCCTGCAGTATAGTTTAACATAAAAAAAAGCCAATGTTATAGGTTTGTCATTTCTAAAATACCCCATTCCTCATGCTATGTTACATACCCCCCCTCAAAGGAACTGATAAAACACCCCATTCCTCATGCTATGATACATATCCTCCCTCAAAGGAACTGATAAAACACCCCATTCCTCATGCTATGTTACATACCCTCACTCAAAGGAACTGATAAAACACCCCATTCCTCATGCTATGTTACATACCCTCCCTCAAAGGAATTGATAAAACACCCCATTCCTCCTGCTATGTTACATACCCTCCCTCAAAGGAACTGATAAAACACCCTATTCCTCATGTTTTGTTACATACCCTCCCTCAAAGGAATTGATAAAACACCCCATTCCTCATGCTATGTTACATATCCTCCCCTCAAAGGAACTGATAAAACACCCCATTCCTCATGCTATGTTACATACCCTCCCTTAAAGGAACTGATAAAACACCCCATTCCTCCTGCTATGTTACATACCCTCCCTCAAAGGAACTGATAAAACACCTCATTCCTCCTGCTATGTTACATACCCTCCCTCAAAGGAACTGATAAAACACCCCATTCCTCATGCTATGTTACATACCCTCCCTCAAAGGAACTGATAAAACACCCCATTCCTCCTGCTGTGTTACATACCCTCCCTCAAAGAATTGATAAAACACCCCATTCCTCATGCTATGTTACATACCCTCCCTCAAAGGAACTGATAAAACACCCCATTCCTCATGCTATGATACATACCCTCCCTCAAAGGAATTGATTTTTTTGTGCATCACACTACTTAATAATGTTGTAATTTAGTTCTCATATATTTCATTCCACCAAAACTTTAGATCAGTTGTGATTGTCACGTGACTTGCAGACTTCACATTTGCTTTAATATAACACACTTGATACTCTGTATTAAAACTTCCAAGTAACATGTTACTGTTGACTTGCAAATAAAAGCTATCCTATAGCTTTTCAAATTAAAATTTTATGAAATAGATTACTTTGAAGTTTATGTCATGCGTAATTACCTTCCAGAAAGTGAAATGTTATAGTATCCAAACAGAGTTGACCAATGTTGAGGAGGAAGTGACCGCCACAGTTCTGGATTATGATGGAAGAGTTTGAAACCTGCCCCACGACCTCCACTGTTACCTTGACTTCCATCACTCATGAGATGTTCTGAAAAGTCCAGATATTTCTTCTCCACAGGTAACATTGTTTGGTTCACCATGCCCAGTGTTAAAAGAATAGGACGAATAACTAAAAAATAAAAAAAGTTCATTTTTGACATCTGACCACAAAATAACAAACGAGAGAGAAAAAAGATTTATACTTATTAGGCAGTAACATAACTACAATAACTTCTTTTAGATTTGTTTAGAGCACTTCACAAGCTTTTGAAAAATTACTTATTTCGATAAAAACACTTTCAGTTGGTGATTTTGATAAGTTTATTCACATGTCAAACATAAATTACAGATCAATGACAGGACAATGTTTTGACCTTCCTTGGTCATCTTCACTGGGAAAAGCTGTTCTCTTTATCAGTAAAGTGTTAATACCCATACCAGCTTTTATTTCAAGAGGGTTTCTCGTCATCAAGAATAACTCCCACTTTACTTCTAGTGTTATGAATAATCTATCACAGTATCTAGACTTGTTTACACTTCTAGTGTAAATGTATAACAAGGAATGTTTAATATTTTATATTGTTGTTATTTGTCAAAATATCACTGTCTATATGGGTGTTAGTCAGTACCAAAACTTGGGTATAAATACAAGAAAGCAAACATTTTATTAAATGAACATTTTTAATACATATCTTTAAGATAAACATTAATAAATCATCTATTTTTATTCATAACTTAATGACCTCAAACTAGAAGAGATATCTAACATTTAGAAATCATTTGTATTCTTTAATTACATCATGAAACATCGAACAAAAAAAAACATCTGAAAATGTTTAACGTGTTTGAGATCATGACAGTTACTGTTAATCACACGACAGTAGTGTTTTGATTTCAACTTTGTTAAAACACTCAGTGTTATTTACATTAGAATATTTTAATTCTTACAAATCATGACAGTTAGTGTTATTCATGTGGAACACTTTAATTTTTCTCAAACTATAAAAGTCAGTATTATTCATGTGAAAAGTGAGTTTGTTTTATTTGGATCATAACACTCATTATCACTCACCCATAATACTGTTTTATCTGGATCATGACACTCACTATCACTCACCTATAATACTGTTTTATGTGGATCATGACACTCACTATCACTCACCTATAATACTGTTTTATGTGAATCATGACACCCAGTATCACTCACCTAGACTACTGTTTTATGTGGATCATGACACCAGGTATCACTCACCTAGAATACTGTTTTATCTGAATCATGACACCAGGTATCACTCACCTAGAATACTGTTTTATCTGAATCATGACACCAGGTATCACTCACCTAGAATACTGTTTTATCTGAATCATGACACCAGGTATCACTCACCTAGAATACTGTTTTATCTGAATCATGACACCCGGTATCACTCACCTAGAATACTGTTTTATCTGAATCATGACACCAGGTATCACTCACCTAGAATACTGTTTTATCATTTTCTTGTTTGTAATAATTGGTGTTATTTATTTACTCCCTATAAAATGTAAATTTGAGCAACACGACTTATGAACCACCAAGTTCTCTTGTTCACGTACAAAGTAAACTACTTTCTCTGTATAATGCATCATAATTAATTGTTCATGGTTTTTACGTAACCAAAAGCTCTCAATTATGGTTTTATTGTCGGTTTGGAATTATTTACTATCCCTGAATGTTAGAAAAAGTGAATAATTTTAAACAGCTTATGATGATAATTATTATTTGTAAATTACTTTTAGAAGATCATGGAAAAAGAAACATTAAAAAAATGTTAATAAAACAAAACCAGAACTCTGTACGTAACAGACAAGAAAAGCAAAACTTACCTTGTTCAGTAATGACTGGTGTTAAACTTGTAGTGTTGCTTGTCAGGTGGTCCATAATTCCAAGTTTATACAACACAAGAAAAATCCATACTACCAGACAAACCTGAAACACAGTCCATCATTATAATTAACATGAAACGGCAATACGTGCAATGAAAAATACTGAAATAATCTTCCTACTTCTGAAAATAACCTCACAAAGACTTCTTTCTGTATTGCTTTGGAATTCCTTTCATAAAGACAGTATTGTATCTTACATGCACTTAAGATATTGTGTAATATCGGTGGGTGCTAAGTTTTAAAATATTAAAAAAAAATACATCTATCCGTTAAATTACCTTGAAAAATATTTTCTTGATGAACCATTTTAATAATAACACTGTATTGTCTTAAAGACGTTCCTATACAATTCAACTATAAAATACCTCAATAGATTTCTATGGACAACACCTCACGTAAGAGGGAGAACAGACAAAAAACTAGACTTTTAGTAAAAATGATCTTCCCAAACTACAGAAAATACAAAAAAATAGTTTATATCACAAGATAACTTAAACTAATCTGGTTATTATCAACTGGCTAAAGAAAGTAACTTTACATGCAATATACACACGCGTATCAGTGATGGTAACTTTAAATGTGATATACACACACGTATCAATGATGGTAACTTCACATGAAATATACACACACTTATCAATGATTACATGTGATATACACACCTATCTGTGATGGTAACTTTACATGTGATATACACACGTATCAACAATGGTAACTTTACACGTGATATACACACCTATCAATGATGGTAACTTCACATGTGATATACACACCGATCAGTGATGGTAACTTCACGTGATATAGACACGCGTATCAGTGATGGTAACTTTACATGTGATATACACACCTATCAGTGATGGTAACTTCACATGTGATATACACACCTATCAATGATGGTAACTTTACATGTGATATACACAGACGTAACAATAATGGTAACTTTACATGTGATATACACACCTGTCAGTGATGCTAACTTTACATGTGATATGCACACCTGTCAATGATGCTAACTTTACATGTGATATACACACCGATCAGTGATGGTAACTTCACATGTGATATACACACCGATCAGTGATGGTAACTTCACATGTGATATAGACACGCGTATCAGTGATGGTAACTTTACATGTGATATACACACCTATCAGTGATGGTAACTTCACATGTGATATACACACCTATCAATGATGGTAACTTTACATGTGATATACACAGACGTAACAATAATGGTAACTTTACATGTGATATACACACCTGTCAGTGATGCTAACTTTACATGTGATATGCACACCTGTCAATGATGCTAACTTTACATGTGATATACACACCTATCAGTGATGGTAACTTTACAAGTGACACATACTAATGATAGTGTTCAACCCTATACAAGTCAGTTATGAATCACTAACCATAATAAAAGTCACACTTACCATCAAACCCCTCTGCACCATCCGAGTGCGTGCCCAAAAATAAATAAATCTGAGTCTCTTAGGAAGTTTAACTAAAATGGGAGCAGTTGGAGGAGCAATGACACTTCGATACTGACTCGTGTTGTACGGAACAACAGGGGTCCTCAGCCTGTCAAGAGAAATACCAAAAAATTAATTTAACTTAGTAAAATTGCTTCTATTTGACATTACAATATGGTTACCAGGTCAAAATAAAAACACTACTGAAAAAGTGTCATCAGTTGTAAAAAACTTATTTTATCATGCTAGTAATTTTAACCAAGATATCTTTTTCTGTTGTTGTTGTTATTATTATGCCAGTGTTATGTGTCGTAAACGTGTCAGTAAACCAAAGAGTCAAAGCACATAATTAATTTAAGATTTATTTTTCAACCAAACAATTCTGTATGTTTTTTAAAAGTAACACTTCAAGATTAGTAAAAATATTTTTATTGTGCTTTAAACTAAGATGGCAAAAATAACTATATTTCACTACTCAGTAACAGTAAACACAAGTTGTGGTTTCAAAATCACCAAATTACAGAGCACTAAGATATTTTGAAATAGGAACTAAAAAAACATGCACTGGGTTTTGATTTTCTGTCATTCTTCAAACACTAAATATAAACACTTCACTTCTATACCTTGATCGACACAAACACCAAATATAAACACTTTACTTCTATACCTTGATCGACACAAACACTAAATATAAACACATCACTTCTATACCTTGATCGACACAAACACCAAATATAAACACTTCACTTCTATACCTTGATCGACACAAACACCAAATATAAACACTTTACTTCTATACCTTGATCGACACAAACACTAAATATAAACACATCACTTCTATACCTTGATCGACACAAACACCAAATATAAACACTTCACTTCTATACCTTGATCGACACAAACACTAAATATAAACACTTCACTTCTATACCTTGATCGACACAAACACTAAATATAAACACTTCACTTCTATACCTTGATCAACACAAACACTAAATATAAACATTTTACTTCTATACCTTGATCGACACAAACACTGAATATAAACATTTCACTTCTATACCTTGATCTACATAAACACTAAATATAACACTTCACTTCTATACCTTAATCGACACAAACACTAAATATAAACACTTCACTTCTATACCTTGATCTACATAAACAATAAATATAAACACTTCACTTCTATACCTTGATCGACACAAACACTAAATATAAACACTTCACTTCTATACCTTGATCGACACAAACACTAAATATAAACACTTCACTTCTATACCTTGATCGACACAAACACTAAATATAAACACTTCACTTCTATACCTTGATCGACACAAACACTAAATATAAACACTTCACTTCTATACCTTGATCGACACAAACACTAAATATAAACACTTCACTTCTATACCTTGATCTACATAAACACTAAACATAAACACTTCACTTCTATACCTTGAACGACACAAACACTAAATATAAACACTTCACTTCTGTAACTTGATCAACACAAACACCAAATATAAACACTTCACTTCTATACCTTGATCGACACAAACACTGAATATAAACATTTCACTTCTATACCTTGATCGACACAAACACTAAATATAAACACTTCACTTCTATACCTTGATCGACACAAACACTAAATATAAACACTTCACTTCTATACCTTGATCTACATAAACACTAAATATAAACACTTCACTTCTATACCTTGATCGACACAAACACTAAATATAAACACTTCACTTCTATACCTTGATAAAAAAAAAACACTAAATATAAACACTTCACTTCTATACCTTGATCTACACAAACACTAAATATAAACACTTCACTTCTATACCTTGATCGACACAAACACTAAATATAAACACTTTACTTCTATACCTTGATCTACATAAACACTAAATATAAACACTTCACTTCTCTACCTTGAACGACACATTCCTGACATTTTCATGACCTCCTCCCTGCTAGGAGCTTGTTTGTCAGTGATTGGTTCATCTCCTTGTCCAATATTAATTGTTCGATGCATGTTGTCTTTATGAAGTTCTGCCAACTTCAACAAGAAAAACATCTTTATATTCTGATATAATATGTTGTTTTACAAATAATACTACAAGTTATCAGAGTTCTCTCGAAGCTGTTTCAGTAGCAAAAGTTTTTGTTGCATACACATGTTAGAGAACACAATTCACTCATTATACATGTTACAAACATATAACACAAAGTATAACAATAGCTGCTGATCAAAGTATGTAAAAAGTTTTCTTACCTCTATTCTTCGAATGTCGATAGACAACACAGTTGCAAAGAAAACCATCTGTAGAAAAAAGTCAGAAAACACACCTACCACTGCAAACAAACAGAATTCCTGAAAAGAAAAGTAAGCTAATAAAGTCATACAGGTACATGTTTACCACTTTAAACAAACAGAATTCTAAAAACAAAACATTAACTAATAAAGTCATACAGGTACATGTTTACCACTTTAAACAAACAGAATTCTAAAAACAAAACATTAGCTAATAAAGTCATACAGGTACATGTTTACCACTTTAAACAAACAGAATTCCTGAAAAAAAAAGTAAGCTAATAAAGTCATACAGGTACATGTTTACCACTTTAAACAAACAGAATTCTAAAAACAAAATATTAGCTAATAAAGTCATACAGGTACATATTTACCACTTTAAACAAACAGAATTCTAAAAACAAAACATTAGCTAATAAAGTCATACAGGTACATGTTTACCACTTTAAACAAACAGAATTCTAAAAACAAAACATTAGCTAATAAAGTCATACAGGTACATGTTTACCACTTTAAACAAACAGAATTCTAAAAACAAAACATTAGCTAATAAAGTCATACAGGTACATGTTTACCACTTTAAACAAAAACAAAATTCCTAAAAACATGAGATAAATCTAAAGATTTATGTTGTTTCTAAGAAAATAATAGACATATATTAAAAATATACATAGCTGTATAAATACCTGAATCGCTGGAACAAAGGTGAAGAAAGCAAATGTTAAAACAGTTAATTCTGTCAACAAATTCTTTGTAATGAACCAGCCTTCTTTACTGAGTCCTGAAATAACAGAAAATTCAGCTTTCACTTTGAACTGGTGAATATCAATTTAAGGTATGTAACTCTGAACTGGTTCTTTAAACTATACAATGTAAACTTTTCATTTTCACTTTAAACTGTACAGTACAAACTTTCACATTTCATTGTGAACTGTCTTTTTTTTTAAACTGTACAATACAAACTTTCACATTTCATTGTGAACTGTCTTTTTTTAAAACTGTACAATACAAACTTTCACATTTCATTGTGAACTGTTTTTTTTTAAACTGTACAATACAAACTTTCACATTTCATTGTGAACTGTCTTTTTTTAAAACTGTACAATACAAACTTTCACATTTCATTGTGAACTGTCTTTTTTAAAACTGTACAATACAAACTTTCACATTTCATTGTGAACTGTTTTTTTAAACTGTACAATACAAACTTTGAACTGGTTCTTAAAACTACATAATACAAATTTCAGCTTCCACTGTGAACTGGTATCTTCTTAGAAAATTAAAAAAAATCATAAGAAAAGTAAAACAATGATGACAGTGAATGAAATATAATATAGTAAGTAAAAATTGTATGTATTGTGTAGCTACAAGCAAAATTACCAGGCTTAGTTTGGGTTATTGGGTGAAGATGACAATGTCAGTGTGTATACTCTGAACCCTTTTTAACATCAAACCAAAAGCTATATATTTTGTTGCTCCTTTACAGGATGTGGTCTGTTATAAAGGTAATATTTAAATAATAAAAACAAACCTCTTTAATTTATGGTACCTCAATTTTGTAATTTACACATTTTATATTTTCTGCCTATAGCTTCTTAATAACAATAACAGGTAATATTTTCAATGTTAACCAACATGATATAAAATTCACTGGCTTTTCTACATATTACAAGTTGTTATATAAAAAACCACATTACCAATAAGTAACTAAATATTCAATTTTAGTTATCAACATGTGTGATGAAGTTTCATTAACATATTACGATTATAACTAACAGTGCAGAGATTTGAATTTACAGTGTTAAAACAGAAGTTTTATTGGAGGCTAAACTCGCAAATTATAGTAACAGAATGCAGTAATGTTTTGTTCACAATATTCTGTACATTACAGTCCACATATATCTCAACTTTTCAATGAGTCATAGAAGACTCACTTCTAATTGACAGGAATTCATTTGTTTCTCATTAAGCTACACAATGAGGGGGTGGAACTGACTAGAAGCCAAACTACTTAAATTATGTAACACTTTGCTATGAAAACAGTGCAGACAGTTACACACTATGTTTTAAAGTATTAGATGCTTGGAGAGTATAAGTTTCACTGCCTTAAACACTTAAAAGTGATTGTAAAAGATGTGGGTAACACAAATAAGTCATTAAATGTTAACATTGAATTTCACTACTTGATGTAACCCTTGTTTTTTTTGGCTGTAGAACACCTGTTTGTACATGGTTATAAAACTGAAACTAAACATTCATAAAGAAGCCATGACACCTTGAAAATTTGTAAGTATATACTTCCTTCACAAACTTACAACAAAGAAATGTTCTCTCACCTTGGGCAACCCGTACTTTGACATCTAAGTGGACAGGAGTGGAAACCACGGATTTCGTCAACACCCACATATTCTCAAGTCCAATTACAACAACCAAATACGGGAAAATCTCACTGTAATACACAGGGAATTAATCTTTAAACAAACCACTAACCAGACTTCAGGATAACAACAATCTAGAAATTAGCTGCAAAATCAAGGTAAATTGTATTATTCTGCACTTAGATCAAGTATCTATTATGATGACACACCTTGAATAAACATTATGTAATAAAAATTTGATGTACTAAAAACATACACACACACAGAGAACCATAACAAAATCAGAAAAATGATTTTACATTAGTAGTCATGATGGGAAACTAACCAGAGCTATGTTTAACTACCGTTCAGTACCTACAACAGGACTATTCAACTACTTGTCAGTAACAACCACAGTTCTAGTCAACAACTGGTCAGTAACTAATACAGGTCTATTCAACTACTGGTCAACACCTACCACAATTGGAGTCAACTCCTGGTTAGTAAGTACAATACTATAGGTCTACTTAACTACTGGTCAGTAACCACTACACGGTCTACTTAATTACTGGTCAGTAACTACATGTCTATTCAACAACTGGCAAGTACCTACCTGCCATTCAATGTTGGGTTCAAGCCAAACCATATGCAGAGTCCCACAGACATCAACAGCGACATGACCATTGTCATTACAGCACTCACAGCAAGGGCCCACTTGGATTTTACTAATTCAATCTTTCCTGTTAAGAGACCACATTATGGGGAGTTGTAAATATGAACTTTGATTTTACTAGCTAAATCTTTCCAGTTAAGAAACCACATTACAAGGAGTTGTAAATATGAACTTTGATTTTACTAGTTCAATCTTTCCTGTTAAGAGACCACCTGTTAAATATGAAAACAATCTATCTTGATGAAACTTCAACTTATTATTATGGGTTGTTAGGTGAATGTATATACCATGACATACTTTCTTATCAGGGTCACCATTTGCTCAGTAATTTCTACTTTACCTAAGAATAGTTAAAATATATTCATTTCAAACTCTTTCGGTTACTACCTACATATACACCACACATGAACTTAATTAAGACCGTACATATGGATGCTGAATTGTAAATAATACACACACCAGTTACATACAATTCATCTATATATATTAATGAACTACAAAGATTCTATATCAGATACTTACTGACAGAAAAATACACATACAAAAAGAGGATCACATAAGTCATTCCAAGTGGAATATATTCAACCAATGTATACTGATCTTCAAAATAAACATGGGATACAACACCATCATCCAAAGGGTATGATACATTCTCTGGCCAGGGACTAGAAGGGTATTTGTTTTCTAAATGTTTCTTGAGACTCAATATAAACCTATAAAAATATATGAACTACAAAATAGTGTGAAGACCAAACATTATTGGCTAATCTCTACAAGAAGTATTTAATAGTAAAGATAAAACATTATTGATTAATTTCTCTACAAGAAGTATTTGACAGTAAATATAAAACATTATTGGTTAATCTGTCTATAAGTAGTATTTGACAGTAAATATAAAACATTATTGTTAATCTCTCTACAAGAAGTATTTGAAAGTAAATATAAAACATTATTGGTTAATCTCTCTATAAGTAGTAGTTGACAGTAAAGATAAAACATTATTGGTTAATCTGTCTATAAGTAGTATTTGATAGTGAAGATAAAACATTATTGGTTAATCTGTCTATAAGTAGTATTTGATAGTGAAGATAAAACATTATTGGTTAATCTCTCTATAAGAAGTATTTGATAGTGAAGATAAAACATTATTGGTTAATCTCTCTAAGTATTATTTGATAGGATTAATGGAGGTCATATTGTCTTCTATTCATACAAAAAAGAAGATAATAACAATTTTATCTAGTTTTTGAAAAGTAGACATTAATTTGAAAAATAAAGACACACACACAGTCATGTGTATTTTTATAGTGAAATATTACAGTTTAATATAAAAACTCCTAACTTGCTTATGAACTAAAGAATTTGTTATTCTGTATTATTTCACATTAAATAACATTCAGAAATGCTACTTTTCATTGTTTTCAATCTAAAGAATTGTTAAGTACGTTTCACTTCTGTTTAAAATATCAGGCTACACAAGAGTACATTGATCAATAGAAATAAGTATCATTTCTTAAATAAAAACTTTAAATATCTATATCATTGAAACATTGGATTAATGCATTAATAGTTATGTCACATTAATAACCTACTTTAACATACTGGTCACTGTCATATGATCCATCTGTGAGTTAACAGTTATGTCACATTAATAACCTACTTTAACATACTGGTCACTGTCATATGATCCATCTGTGAGTTAACAGTTATGTCACATTAATAACCTACTTTAACATACTGGTCACTGTCATATGATCCATCTGTAAATTAATAGTTATGTCACATTAATAACCTACTTTAACATACTGGTCACTGTCATATGATCCATCTGTGAGTTAATAGTTATGTCACATTAATAACCTACTTTAACATACTGGTCACTGTCATATGATCCATCTGTGAGTTAATAGTTATGTCACATTAATAACCTACTTTAACATAATGGTTATTGTTATATGATCCATCTGTAAGTTAATACTTATGTCATATTAATAACCTACTTTAACATACTGGTCACTGTCATATGATCCATCTGTAAATTAATACTTATGTCACATTAATAACCTACTTTAACATACTGGTCACTGTCATATGATCCATCTGTAAATTAATAGTTATGTCACATTAATAACCTACTTTAACATACTGGTCACTGTCATATGATCCATCTGTGAGTTAATAGTTATGTCACATTAATAACCTACTTTAACATAATGGTTATTGTTATATGATCCATCTGTAAGTTAATACTTATGTCATGTTAATAACCTACTTTAACATACTGGTCACTGTCATATGATCAAACTGTAAGTTAATACTTATGTCACATTAATAAGCTACTTTAACATACTGGTCACTGTCATATGATCAATCCATTAGTTAATAGTTATGTCACATTAATAACCTACTTTAACATACTGGTCACTGTCATATGATCAAACTGTAAGTTAATACTTATGTCACATTAATAAGCTACTTTAACATACTGGTCACTGTCATATGATCAATCCATTAGTTAATAGTTATGTCACATTAATAATCTGTTTTTAATTACTGAATAGAACAGTATTTGTGTTCTGTCAGCTAAGCAATATAGGAACCAGTAGAATAGTTGTAAAGTTTGTAATACTATGCTATAAATGGAAATTTGTTTATTGTAAATATTACATTTAATGTATGATTTTACTTTGGCAATTCAAACCAAATAATAAATTAATTTGATTTTTCTATAAGTGGAGTAATGTTAACTTTCCAGAGAACTGTTACCCTAACTTATAATTTGTTCAAGTACGACACATGTTTTTCTAATTTGAAATTGTTAGTGTTCATAGAATATAACTTGCTATAACTTTTCTTCTTTCTACTATGCATTAAGATTCATCAAATTTCAACATGGTGTCTATTTGAAGTCATTCTTATATTCATAGTTATATTCATAGAATATAACTTGCTATAACTTTTCTTCTTTCTACTATGCATTAAGATTCATCAAATTTCAACATGGTGTCTATGTCTTCACAAAAGTTTTTCAGTTAATATTATAAGTTTTTTGCATTAAACAAATCATATTATTAGTGGAGAATTTTTAATGAAATAAAGTTCCAAAGTATACTGAGTATTTGTTGTGAATAATTCATGTGCAAAGTAATTTTCAAGTTAAAATTAAAAATACTCTCCCCTGTGTCAAAATTTTAAAATTTCCTTTATCTAAATAATCCCTAAAAATCCTAAATGCATTTCAAACATGATTTTTCAGTGAAAGTTTATAATTTATCAATTTTCTCCACCCTTTCTGAAAAACAGAATAGTTCAATTTGACCAACTTCAAACCACCAAAAATAAAATAAAAATGAATCTAAATTACCTTCTTAATTATTTTTAGAATGACTTCAAATTGCAAAAAAAGAAATTCATTTATTTTAAGTGACTGTATTAATCTATTTTATAATTATATTGTTTTATTACCTTTTGAGCCATGTCCATCTACTATCCATCCCATCATAAGTTCTAACATACTCAAGGTGCAGCTCACATTGCACTAAATTACCTTCTAAACTATGTCCATCTGCTGTCCATCCCATTATAAGTTCTAACTTACTTAGGGCATGTGCAGCTCATATTACACGTTCCAATAACAATTTTCAGGAGTTACTACAACCCCTTTGCATATGTGCCTCATGAAATATTTTTATTATCATTATTTGGTTTATCTAAAGTAATCCTAACTTAAAATAATCCCCATGTTTACATTTTAGTTACTTTTATAATTATACATAAACATGAAAGTTAACCAATCTTCTTCTTTCTTGCTGTCAATTGTTGAAGACAGTTAACCCTAACTGTTCAAATTATTAGTGATTTTTATTTAATTACATAATGCGACAAACAATATAGACTAATAACATGCACAAAGTAAACAAATTCCCTTAACTCTCAAAATTTTTCTGACCTTCCAATTATGCAACAAGAGTTGTTATCCAAACCAGCTGTTAATTTTCTCATGGGAATAATGTTGGTACTCCAAGTTAAACTGATGTTCAGAACAATATGTCATTTGATAAATGAAAACCTTAAATTTTTATCACTTTTAGATAACATACAATTAAATGTAAGAGAGAATTATTAATGAACACTGAATGTGGCAGGAGGTGTCTTATTTTCTACACCAAACAAAAGTGAAGGCTATAAAAATTATGGTTTGTCTGAGAAATAGAGATTTTATATGTGATAATTTATGTTTATATTCATGTTTTTTTTTCAGGAATAGTGGATAACATAGTAAGGATGACATGCCAAAAGAAAATGTGTCACTCAAGGGGAAATTCAGGTTTGTTTTTAGCATTTTTGCCTTGTAGAATTAAGAACTTAACATTTATACAGCATTACAATATGAATTGTTAGCTAAGATTTTATACTATTCTAATAGGTATAAATAAAGAAAAAGTAATTAATGTTTTAAACGTAAGACACTAAAAACCTTGTATTCTCAAGATGGCTAGTGTGGATATTAAAATTTTACTTTGCTTTTGAAAATGTCTGGCTACACAACTGTAAATTGACCAATAGAAATAAGCATCATTCTAACCTTCTCAGGTCATCTTCAGATTAACAAAGACAGTCTGCAACTGACGATTACTGGGCATTGTTCTGTACTTTATTTTAAGTAAAGCTGTAATATCCAAACCAGCCATCTTGAAACTTTAATAAGTTACTACCTTTTTATTTATACCTATTAGAATAGCATATTTACTTCAAATGGGTTATGCATAGTAAAGAATGTCCATGACAACAGAGCTAAGGTAGAATAAATTAATTATTATTTGTTTACTAACTCAATCAGTAACAAGAACAAAAACAGTAATACAACCGTATCAGGACAAAAACATTATATCTTGTAGTATTTAGACATTCAGCCACATGATATAAAACAGTTGTACAACTGTCTTTCAAAAAGAATAAACACTAAACATACTTGGGATCATACGTGTGAAAAACAACAGTGACAGCATAAGTGATAACTCTCTGTCTGGTTCTCACAAGTATCTTCTTGATGTTTGTCTCATTCCAAGGAACTCCAAAAAGTATATCTAATTTATATAAAAAAATAGAAAAATATATTAACTCTGCTCATAGCTGAGACCTACAACTACAAGTGTTCTACATATCCAGGTTAAATCATACTACTGACTGACCTTTAGGACTTGTAAGATCAACTGTTTCAGCCTTCTGAAGATGAATAGTCTTTATAATGTTGCCATCTTGTTGAAATCTGTATCAGATGAAAAATCATTAGAATTTTACAAAAGAAAATCTGAGAAATTCTTGAAAATCATCAAAGTTAATCATAAGTTCAGTGAAGTAGAAGAAAGAATTTTAAAATCATCAGTTAATCATAAGTTCAGTGAAGTAGAAGAGATTTTTTAAATCAAAGTTAATCATAAGTTTAGTGAAGTAGAAGAAAGAATTTTAAAATCATCAGTTAATCATAAGTTTAGTGAAGTAGAAGTGAGATTTTTTTAAATAATCAAAGTTAATCATAAGTTTAATGAAGTAGAAGAAAGATTTTTTTAAATCAAAGTTATTCATAAGTTTAGTGAAGTAGAAGAAAGATCTTTTTAAATCATCAAAGTTAATCATAAGTTTAGTGAAGTAAAAGAAAGATTTGTTTAAAATCATCAGTTAATCATAAGCTTAGTGAAGTAGAAGAGATATTTGTTTAAAATCATCAGTTAATCATAAGCTCAGTGAAGTAAAAGAAAGATTTGTTTAAAATCATCAGTTAATCATAAGTTTAGTAAAGTAGAAGAGAGATTTTTTTTAAATAAATGTGGTGAAACATTACATCCTGACCCAATAAGAGACTAGAGCATATACTATTTATTTATTATAATTCCACTCTCTGGGTAAGGAAGTCAAAACACTTTTTCCTATATTTCACACCCTGCAATAAAAACTTTTTTTTTATACAAAATATTCAAGAAGCTAAATGTAATAGGATTTGTTTAGGTTTGTCTGAGTTTTGTAGGCTTGTCTAAGTTCTAGGAAGTAGGATTTGTGTAGGTTTGTCTGACCCATAGGTCATAGAATTTGTTTAGGTGTAAGCTGTAGGTAGTAAAATATGTGTAGGTTTTTCTAATTGTAGATAGTATGATTTGTTTAGGTTTGTCTAAGCTGTAGGAAATAGGATTTGTGTAGGTTTGTCTAAGCTGTAGGTAGTAAAATATGTGTAAGTTTTTCTAAGCTGTAGGTAGTAAAATATGTATAGGTTTTTCTAAGCTGTAGGTAGTAAAATATGTGTAGGTTTGTCTAAGCTGTAGGTAGTAAAATATGTGTAGGTTTTTCTCAGCTGTAGGTAGTAAAGTGTGTGTAGGATTTTCTAAGTTGTTGGTAGTAGGATTTGTTCATGTTTGTCTAAGCTGTAGGTAGTAAAATATGTATAGGTTTGTCTAAGCTGTAGGTAGTAGGATTTGTGTAGGTTTTTCTAAGCTGTAGGTAGTAGGATTTGTTCATGTTTGTCTAAGCTGTAAGTAGTACAATTTTGTTTAAGTTTATCTAATCTGTCAGTAGTAGGATTTGAGGTAGGAAAACAGACATCCATAATACATATGTGAGGACTTATGTTGACTGGTTCTACTCTAAACACAAACATGGCCAGTGGGAACCAACTTTTATGTAGGGGTAGGATGAGGGTCCCAATCAAAGGGGTGAACTGTGATTTGATAGTTAACTTCATTGGTTTACATAAGTGTCACAGAGAAGGATATAGCATTATCAACACCAGCTAAACATCACCACCCTACTATGCACTAAATGGTAATTCTCTATTGGAATGTTAGGGAGAAAAGAATAATCCAGATAAAGAAGATGATATCTGGGATAATAAAGGGTATATGAAACATTGATGGTAATTTAGACCATCAATATCTACACACAAATAGGAGAAAAAAATAAATCTGAAGGGAAAGGTAAAACAAGTATCACATGGAAAGTGGTTCAAACAGAGGAAAAGTGAGGCAGTGGAGAATCATATTAACATTCCAGTCTGAAAGTACAGTCCAATAAGGAGGATGACAAACACAGAAGGAACAAATCAACAGGAAAAAGTGTACGAAAAGTTAAAAACATTACAGTGTGAAGAGAAATGACAGGAATAAAGAGATAAAGTAAGAAATTCCACGATACAAGGAACACTGAATTGATCAGCAGAAAACCCACAGCACAGAGATCAACAGCAGAAAATGTTCCGTTGCAGTTAATAAGCTTCTACAGAAGAAAAACAGATGGACAGACCAAAAGTGAAGCTACACGTCAGGGCAATTCCAATCTTCTTATCAAGGACCAGATGAAAACCAAGCATAAAAACAGAGTACAAGAAGAGTGGGATGAAACAAGGTTTCTGAAGAAGTGAGGGATACAAAGAAAGTAGCAGCAGAAGGGTAAGTTGGAGATGGATAAGTGAAAATGTTGATCAAGGGTTTATCCAGCCAGTAAGAAACATTAAAAAAAATCTGCTACAGAGTGGTATGGAAGATCAAAATAACCAGTGGTAGAAATCAAATGAAAGGATAAAGTTATTTACAAGTCCAATCCTGATAAAAAGCATTGATAATTATGGCAAGAGGATGAGATGTTGGAGACCAAAGTTGTTGAGAGATGTGACAAATGCACTGTGAGAAGTACCTTGTTGAAGGTAAAGCTCTCAGAAAACCATAGGATAGAAAGACCATCCCATCAAATAGATTCTGTCTGGACAAGAAAAACAATCAATCAGTGACTAGATTGAAAGCACCCAGAATATGACATGCAATGATATGAACATCCTATGTGGACCCACAACAAAAGACCCAACATGTGAAAACATAATGGGTGTCACTTTGGGAATTCAGATAAAACAACCAACATGGAATTGTCAGAAAGAATCATTACCAGACAATATCTAGCAACATGGAGAACATGATCCAATACTCAATGTACAGCAAGAGGCTCCAGAGTGTTGATATGATGAGACTTCTTAGTCACCAACCAACAAACCATAGCCTCCTGTTGATCAACCCACACCTCTCAGCCATGGATGGAAAAATCAATGAAAATATGTAAATCTGGATGAAGAAAAGGAAGTGGGACACCTGATAAATGCTAGTCCTATCCATCCACCAATCCAGATTATCTTCTATAATCAGAGGAAGGATGATAAGAACCTGCAAAGGATAATGTGCAAAATTCCACTTGTCATGAAGAGCCCACTGAAAAGCTCACATGTGAACATGATCTAAGAGGATAAGTGTAATCAAGGAAAACAACATCCACAAAAGTGATAAAACCTCATGAGCTGTAAGAGAGGGAGCAGTAAATTGAAAGCTCCTTTTAATAAAGTCATAGAAAAGGTTGGGCCAGACTGAGATCAAAGGAAAATCTTCTCCAATTTAAACCACCTTCTGGAGTAGCTAAAGACTACGACAAGCAGATTCTTGTTCAGAACAAGATGACAGTAACCAGTCATCCACATAATAATAAAAACCCATCCTGAGAGTTTGAGGATAACTAACAAAAGCTTGAACCACCTGATAAAAAAATATGGGACCAAAGCAAGCCCCATATCCAAAGGGGAGCAAAGTCACATATCTGAGATCTCACCACACCTGAGCCCACTAGGTTGTCCCTGGTACTGATGTTATTATACCACTCTACATAGATACAGAACACCTGGAGGAAGGAACATGTAAAGGCAGAGAGAGACTAGGACAGGAAGCAAGACTAGGGATTGTCTTGGTTCTGACTACCAAAGATGAAACAGCAGAGTGATGATGCAGTGATTCCAAACACAATTCCAGTATCTGGGACAGTGATGAAAATATGTTGCCTAAGAAAAATAGTTAAACATAATTTCCTAGGATAAGTGGGCTACAAACAACCCAAGTGACAAGACTGCATCTTGATCCAGTAGATCTCAAAAACAGAGAGACTAAATATGGAAATAAATTTGAGGGTAACATACAAGCCATGGAAGTAATAAGGGAGAAGATGTCTGTCAAAAAACCCTCAATAATTCAGCGTAGAGTCTCTCAAAGATGTGTGGCAGACAAATATCACAGAAGAGAAATAAGGGTAAGACAAATGCATGGGTTAAACGTACAGGAAAATGAAGAAACGTCCCTCAAAGGGTCATAATGAACCCCTACAACTGTGAATCTGAAAACAGAAAGTCTGATCTGTAGCACATCGGGGGAGGGCATGCTGGCACTCTCAACCAACCGAGAAAAGTGTGCTCACCATGAACCTAAATATCTGTAGAAGTAAATCGAAGAACTATTGTGAAAGAAGGGCAAGGAAATCATTGGGAGACAAACCATCACATGACTGAGAAATAATTGCTGAAATCACCATGTTAGGCTTAGCTGATTCTGTATTTGGGGCATAAGAAGATACAGAAAAATTTGGTAATGGATAATGACTATCAAAATCTTCCTCAGTACAAAGAAATCTGGAATGTTTTTACTGAAATGTGAAATAAGACTCAAAATCTTCAACAGAAAAAACACATTGGGAATGTTTGTATTGATAATGTGAAATAAAGGCTATCAAAATCTTCATTACAACAAACAAATTCAAAATGTTTGTATTGGAATGTGGCAACTTCACTATAAAGTGGTTAACCCTCATAACAATAAATCTTTCAGTGAATATTAACAGATAAATCCATCAACAGATGGCCTCCACCCAAAACCAGTGAGATAATGTTTGTAGTGGGGTGCAAGACCCAGAAAATCACAGTAACTTCACTATAAAGTGGTGAAACCTCACAACAATAAATCTTTCAGTGAATAATAACAGATAAATCCATCAGCAGGTTGCCTCCACCCAAAACCAGTGAGATAGTGCTTGTAGTGGGGTGCAAGACACAGAGGATCGCATTAACTGCAGAATTCACAGTAAATAATAGTGAATCAAATAATTTGTTTAACAGGTAATGACAAATGTAAGAAAAATAGAAAAACAAAATAAAGATTAGAAAGTAAATGTCTTGACTGTATAATACCAAACAATTAGGAAACAACTTCAGATGTTAACTGTGAGAGTTACAATGATAAAGAACATGAAAGTAAAATCTGACATGTAAACATAAGTGCCGACAAATTTGGTAGAATTGAACAGAGGAAGTCATATGTGTAACGAGTGTATGGCACTCATTAGTGGAGGGTTGTTACATGAAAGACAGTGGAATGAGTCATTTCCAACAGAAGGGAAGCAGAACATAGAGAGCAACTCTGAATGATAATAACAAATTATGTGAGTAGAAGTAACATACCTTATCGAAATTTATCTGTATAGTTTGAAACCAAACTGTGTAGAAACCATGATTTATCCGTATAGTTTGAATAAAAACTATGAAGATGTTTCTATTTAACTGTGTAGTTTCAATACAGACTATAGAGTTTATACTTTACCTGTTTGTAATTTTTAAAATGTATTTTAACATCTGAAAGTAGTAAAATATAATTTAAGAGTGCAGACCTGTGAACAACAAAGCTAAAAATGTGTACCTTGTTTATTACCACCACTATATTACACACAAGTTTGGAGGATTCTCGAACTGCTGTACAGTGGAATCTCTCTAAAGCAGCCACCTTTGGGACTGAAACAAACTGGCCTGATTAGAGGGGTTCCAATGTACATAATTAGGGATTATGTAAACAAAAAAGGGACTGTGATTGAATGACCACTTTCAAGGTGTGACCGAATCTGAGGGGTAGCCGCTTAGAGGGGTTCCACTGTATTTGGTAATGTGTTACAAAGAATCTCCAGAAACCAGCATTCTTGGTCATCATCCCTAATACTAAAACCAATGTGTACTTGGACTGTCACATTAATCACAAGCAACTCACATTATAAGGTGCTTGTTATGTATGTTATGTTTATTATAACTGAAACAAAAAGTTAAAAAAACAATCAATGAAATGTGAGATTCAATCAGTTTGTTTTACTTTGTGCTTACATCAAAACTAAATTATTTTAAACAAACACAAATATTTTCTAAATTACTCCAGTTGAAAATATTGAAAAAGATTCTCAACATAAAAATGAAAAATATTTTCACACCTGTTAAAATCTTGTCTCCAAAAATTAGCCGGAGACAAGAGAAGACACGAAAATGAAGGTAGAACAGTTGCAGCTACCTTGTCGAAGGGTTCTGACACTTGTAAACACATGTCACTTAACGATGCCGCACTGTTGTTCCTGCACAAAATGAAACATTATTAAATACATTTATAAACACAAGGATCTCACACTGTTGTTCATGTACAAAATGAAACATTATTAAATACATTTATAAACACATGGATCTCACACTGTTGTTCATGTACAAAATGAAACATTATTAAATACATTTATAAACACAAGGATCTCACACTGCTGTTCATGTACAAAATGAAACATTATTAAATACATTTATAAACACAAGGATCTCACACTGTTGTTCATGTACAAAATGAAACATTATTAAATACATTTATAAACACAAGGATCTCACACTGCTGTTCATGTAAAAAATGAAACATTATTAAATACACTTATAAACACAAGGATCTCACACTGCTGTTCAAGTATAAAATGAAACATTATTAAATACATTTATAAACACAAGGATCTCACACTGCTGTTCATGTACAAAATGAAACATTATTAAATACATTTATAAACACAAGGATCTCACACTGTTGTTCATGTACAAAATGAAACATTATTAAATACATTTATAAACACAAGGATCTCACACTGTTGTTCATGTACAAAATGAAACATTATTAAATACATTTATAAACACAAGGATCTCACACTGCTGTTCATGTACAAAATGAAACATTATTAAATACATTTATAAACACAAGGATCTCACACTGTTGTTCATGTACAAAATGAAACATTATTAAATACATTTATAAACACAAGGATCTCACACTGCTGTTCATGCACAAAATGAAACATTATTAAATACATTTATAAACACAAGGATCTCACACTGTTGTTCATGTACAAAATGAAACATTAAATACATTTATAAACACAAGGATCTCACACTGCTGTTCATGTACAAAATGAAACATTATTAAATACATTTATAAACACAAGGATCTCACACTGTTGTTCCTGCACAAAATGAAACATTATTAAATACATTTATAAACACAAGGATCTCACACTGCTGTTCATGTGCAAAATGAAACATTATTAAATACATTTATAAACACAAGGATCTCACACTGCTGTTCATGTACAAAATGAAACATTATTAAATACATTTATAAACACAAGGATCTCACACTGCTGTTCATGTACAAAATGAAACATTATTAAATATATTTATAAACACAAGGATCTCACACTGTTGTTCCTGCACAAAATGAAACATTATTAAATACATTTATAAACACAAGGATCTCACACTGCTGTTTATGTGCAAAATGAAACATTATCAAATACATTTATAAACACAAGGATCTCACACTGTTGTTCCTGCACAAAATGAAACATTATTAAATACATTTATAAACACAAGGATCTCACACTGTTGTTCCTGCACAAAATGAAACATTATTAAATACATTTATAAACACAAGGATCTCACACTGCTGTTTATGTGCAAAATGAAACATTATCAAATACATTTATAAACACAAAGATCTCACACTGTTGTTCCTGCACAAAATGAAACATTATTAAATACATTTATAAACACAAGGATCTCACACTGCTGTTCATGTACAAAATGAAACGTTATTAATTACACTTATAAACACAAGGATCTCAGTGCTGCCCATATATAAAATGAAACACTGACAAATACACTTATAAATACAAGGATCTCACAATGTTTTTCGTGTACAAAAGAAAACAGAAACAAGTATATTTTTAAAAACAAGGATCTCATATTTCATATAGGCATAAAAATGAAAACCCACAAATAAAATACAAATAATGCTCTGGATCTTTCCAAACTATTTCATGTTTTTTAGCTTTTGGACATGAATTGTATCATCTATTGTATGTGTATGCATTTTTTTATAGCAAAACCACATCGGGATATCTGTTGAGCCTATTGTATATTGTAATATATATTACATATTGAACATTCATTGTTGAATTATGTAAAATAATCAACAAGCTAGGAAGAAGTTCGTGATATACTTATATTATAGTTATATATGTATATTATATTACATTTATACATATTGTATTTACATGTATATTGTACTCATGTGTGTGTGTATATATATTAAAACAATCGTATTTAGAATACATTTTTCACAATATATCAACATATTTTTTCTTAATATATTTGATATTCTTGATACTATTATCAGAACTTTTTTCAAACCAAATTTCATCTCATCATATGTGTAATGTTAACACAATTTCACAAGTAGCAATTAAACAATCTATTAAAACAAAGAACTACAAGCCTTAAAATAAAAATGTGCAGCTTTAACAGAGAAAACATAACTTACCTTGTAACTTTTATCTGCTTTGACAGAAGATACAACGCAAACTTTAAGGATGTACAGTAGAGTACACAAGCTACCCTAAAGATGTACAGTAGAGTAACACAAGCTACCATAAAGATGTACAGTGGAGTACGCAAGCTACCATAAAGATGTACAGTGGAGTACGCAAGCTACCCTAAAGATGTACAGTGGAGTACGCAAGCTACACTAAAGATGTACAGTGGAGTACGCAAGCTACCCTAAAGATGTACAGTGGAGTATGCAAGCTACACTAAAGATGTACAGTGGAGTACGCAAGCTACCCTAAAGATGTACAGTGGAGTACGCAAGCTACCCTAAAGATGTACAGTGGAGTACGCAAGCTACACTAAAGATGTACAGTGGAGTACGCAAGGTACACTAAAGATGTACAGTGGAGTACGCAAGCTACCCTAAAGATGTACAGTGGAGTACGCAAGCTACCCTAAAGATGTACAGTGGAGTACGCAAGCTACACTAAAGATGTACAGTGGAGTACGCAAGCTACCCTAAAGATGTACAGTGGAGTACGCAAGCTACCCTAAAGATGTACAGTGGAGTACACAAGCTACCCTAAAGATGTACAGTGGAGTACGCAAGCTACACTAAAGATGTACAGTGGAGTACGCAAGGTACACTAAAGATGTACAGTGGAGTACGCAAGCTACCCTAAAGATGTACAGTGGAGTACGCAAGCTACCCTAAAGATGTACAGTGGAGTACGCAAGCTACACTAAAGATGTACAGTGGAGTACGCAAGCTACCCTAAAGATGTACAGTGGAGTACGCAAGCTACCCTAAAGATGTACAGTGGAGTACGCAAGCTACACTAAAGATGTACAGTGGAGTACGCAAGCTACACTAAAGATGTACAGTGGAGTACGCAAGCTACACTAAAGATGTACAGTGGAGTACGCAAGCTACACTAAAGATGTACAGTGGAGTACGCAAGCTACACTAAAGATGTACAGTGAAGTACGCAAGCTACACTAAAGATGTACAGTGGAGTACGCAAGCTACCCTAAAGATGTACAGTGGAGTACGCAAGCTACACTAAAGATGTACAGTGGAGTACGCAAGCTACACTAAAGATGTACAGTGGAGTACGCAAGCTACACTAAAGATGTACAGTGGAGTACGCAAGCTACCCTAAAGATGTACAGTGGAGTACACAAGCTACCCTAAAGATGTACAGTGGAGTACGCAAGCTACCCTAAAGATGTACAGTGGAGTACGCAAGCTACCCTAAAGATGTACAGTGGAGTACGCAAGCTACCCTAAAGATGTACAGTGGAGTACACAAGCTACCCTAAAGATGTCGGTTTTTCAGAATAAATAAAGACTATAAATGTTTCTGACCTTATGTAAAGTTGATAAAATTATTATAATGAAACACAGTACTATTATCATCACTTGAGTTACCACTACTGAGCATTAACAAAAAACAGTCAAACATGTATATTGACTGTATTGTATATAACTTACTCAGAGGAAACATGAAAATTACTGACTGTCTCTACAATTTGAAAAACTTCTGCTAATGGGCCTCTAAATGCATCCATTAAATTAAGATCTGGTGTCCATGGTGACACTGCACTCTTAACAATAACTTGCTGGACAATCCCCACAGGTGTGCCCTGAAACTGAAATAAAAATCAATGTAAAATGAAAGTTGAAATAAAATTAAAACAGAACATTCACTGTGTATATATTATTTACTACTACTGTATAACTTTAATGTAATTACCAACATAGACCAAACTTAAACAAGTGTTCAGTATGAGTTACATCTGTTATTCAGACATGCATTTCAAGTAACAGATAAATCTGGATTTCCTTGAGGTTTATATCAGCTATTTAGAGTTTCTTTGTTTAGGATGTTCACATAAGAGCTACTTAATAACTATTCCTAATTCTGAGCTCAGGTTAGGCAGTGGTTCAACTGCACCAATCAAAACACTTGGGCTACTCTAATCAAATAGTTGGACGTGGTCATCATTCTTACAATGTACACAAAAAACAAACAGTGCAGAGCACAATTTTGTTCTAACAAAAAGCAAATCATGGACCTTAAAGAACTACAAGGACTATACCCAGCCCAAGAACAGAGAGATACCTTACATCATGGACCTTAAAGAACCACAAGGACTATACCCAGCCCAAGAACAGAAATACCTTACATCATGGACCTTAAAGAACCACAAGGACTATACCCAGCCCAAGAACAGAGAGATACCTTACAAATGTGTTCACTTAGCATTTGTGCTACAAGGCTTGAACTCCCTTCAAAGAACAGTTTAATGTAATTTAATCTTTGAGAACACATTATTCAAGTATTTAGCTAACTGTAACATAACAAGTTTCTCTATTAACTACATAATAAACTGTACAAGAAATATAATTTCTAAGCTAATGATAAACCTCATTTTTCTGAAGTAATTAAAATATAACAATTATCAAAGCATTCATCCTTTTATAGAAACAGAACTATAAATTAACATGAAATTGTGTAAAAAATAAAGCCAAAGATTAATTAATGTTTATACTTAGACCCATTTCTCAAACATCTGCACAATTTGACACAAATTTATTACACAGTTCATCAGTTACTTTTTACAGAAGTCTGAACAACAGACTACAAACATCTGCACAATTTGACACAAATTTATTACACAGTTCATCAGTTACTTGAAGTCTGAACAACAGACTACAAACATCTGCACAATTTGACACAAATTTATTACACAGTTCATCAGTTATTTCTTACAGAAGTCTGAACAACAGACTACAAACATCTGCACAATTTGACACAAATTTATTACACAGTTCATCAGTTACTTGAAGTCTGAATGACAGACTGCAAATGTTGCTTTCACAACTGTGGAGAACTCTTGTACATGTCTGTCAACTGTGAAACTGTAACTGTGGGAAAGTGTGCAAAGCTCTCAAATATGGGCTAGGTTTGTGTAAAACTGTCAACTATTGACAAGCATGAATAGCTTTTAACTAGGAGCTTAGTTTATGTGAAACTGTCAACTGTTGACAAGTTGTACAAAGATTTCAACTGGACACAAGGTTTGTGTGACACTGTCAGCTGTAAACACGTGAGAATCTGCCATCCAACACATTTTATTTTCAATTAGTCTAATGAATTTAATGTTAAACTTAAACAATAAACTTAAAAGATTTCATTCTTCTTTCACTATCTATACAGCTTCTCTGGTATTCAGAACTTTCTGTAAGACAATCACAATGATAACTATTTGGTACCATCCAACTGGTATATTACGTACACACATGTAATGTAAGAACCAGTCCTAATCAGTCAACTGTACTTTACTTAGTACACAACTGGTATATTACGTACACACATGTAATGTAAGAACCAGTCCTAATCAGTCAACTGTACTTTACTTGGTACACAACTGGTATATTACGTACACACATGTAATGTAAGAACCAGTCCTAATCAGTCAACTGTACTTTACTTGGTACACAACTGGTATATTACGTACACACATGTAATGTAAGAACCAGTCCTAATCAGTCAACTGTACTTTACTTGGTACACAACTGGTATATTACGTACATACATGTAATGTAAGAACCAGTCCTAATCAGTCAACTGTACTTTACTTGGTACACAACTGGTATATTACGTACATACATGTAATGTAAGAACCAGTCCTAATCAGTCAACTGTACTTTACTTGGTACACAACTGGTATATTACGTACATACATGTAATGTAAGAACCAGTCCTAATCAGTCAACTGTACTTTACTTGGTACACAACTGGTATATTACGTACACACATGTAATGTAAGAACCAGTCCTAATCAGTCAACTGTACTTTACTTGGTACACAACTGGTATATTACGTACACACATGTAATGTAAGAACCAGTCCTAATCAGTCAACTGTACATACCCAACGTGGCGATCCTGATGGTACTTGGGTATCAAGATCCTCCTGTGAATCATTGACTGGTGTAGTAAACTGTTGCAGGCTACTACCCATTAGAGGGATGTTGATCAGTGGATAGCTAGAAAAGTATCAAGCAAGACTTAAAAAAAACAACATCCAGCAGAACATTGAATTCTAACAAGAATACTTCATTTGCAACGTCAGTAAGGTAACATCATAACTAGATATGTTGTAAATATAAATTAAATACTTATTTTTACTAGTGAATATTCAGGTTAACCAACAAATCAACACTCAATGTGAATCAGACACTGGAAGATATGAAGACATTGGTCCTTTTACAGTGCATACATAGAAATACATAGAGTGTACTATAATCCCACCACTACAGATGTAATTCTCAACCAATACATGACTTCTTTGACAATAACAAGACTTTCAACAATAACCTTTACTAGTGTACCAATTACTCTGTTAAAGATACAAGAATAAACAACATGCATGGTTAACTAACACATTCTTCTCTGTTAAAAATACAAGAATAAATAACATACGTGGTTAACTAACACATTCTTCTCTGTTAAAGATACAAGAATAAACAGCATGCATGGTTAACTAACACATTCTTCTCTGTTAAAGATACAAGAATAAACAGCATGCATGGTTAACTAACACATTCTTCTCTGTTAAAGATACAAGAATAAACAACATGCATGGTTAACTAACACATTCTTCTCTGTTAAAGATACAAGAATAAACAACATGCATGGTTAACTAACACATTCTTCTCTGTTAAAGATACAAGAATAAACAACATGCATGGTTAACTAACACATTCTTCTCTGTTAAAGATACAAGAATAAACAACATGCATGGTTAACTAACACATTCTTCTCTGTTAAAGATACAAGAATAAACAACATGCATGGTTAACTAACACATTCTGCTCTGTTAAAGATACAAGAATAAACAACATACATGGTTAACTAACACATTCTTCTCTCCACATCAACTTAAATCTAAACCTGAAAAGTATCTCAATGTTCAAATGATAGTTAATCTGGAACAAGAAACTAAATGTGTGATTATCATTAGTCTGTGGCCTTACAGTGATGTAATATTACACACATATCAGTGTATGGTCTTACTGTGATGTAATATTACACACCTACACATTAGTGTGTGGCCTTACTGTGATGTAATATCACACACACACACATGCATTAGTATGTAACAATACTGTGATGTAATATCACACACATACATTAGTATATCACCTTATCAGCTACAATGTTGCAAACACATTGCTACCTGACCTTTATTTATACAATCTTACAAACACAATACTACCCAACCCTTATTTATACAATGTTACAAATATATTAATACCTGACCTTTATTTATACAGTTACAAACACAATACTTCCTGACCTTATTTTATACAACGTTAAAAACTCATAGCTATCTGATCTTATTTTATACAAAGTTATAAACCTATGGCTATTTGACTTTATTTTATACAATGTTAGAAACCTATGGCTATATGACCTTATTTTATACAATCTTACAAACACAATGCTACCTGACCTTATTTTATACAATGTTACAAACACAATGCTACCTGACCTTATTTTATACAATGTTACAAACACAATGCTACCTGATCTTATTTTATACAATGTTAGAAACACAATGTTACCTGACCTCACTTTATACAATGTTACAAACACAATGTTACCTGACCTTACTTTATACAATGTTACAAGTATATTAATACCTGACCTTGCTTTATACAATGTTATAAGTACATTACTTTCTGACCTTATTTGATACAATATTACCATCTATATAATGTATTAACAGAGTCACAACACAAACTCCAATGGCACTTTGTACTATATGTTCTTCTGTTCTCTTCTGTTTAACTTCTTCTCTTGTGCAGTTACTTAAACAACTACATCATGGAGTCCACGTGTTTAGTACAAGAAAATTTACCTATACCTGATTATAATTGGATCTGTTCCATTTCATTACTACTTTACAAGTTGTTACTAAAACAAACAAAAAACAGACCTCTCTAATTGTAGTGGTTTTTGACTACATATATGTGCTAACATAATATTTATAGTATATAATTATACTGAACAATATATTAGTGAAACATCCTACCAACAAACAGCAAGAAACAACAGGGTTCCTAAAATGACAGCATAAGGATGGCTTGAACAAAACAGTCCATGTTTGTAGTAAACCTGAGCTACTCTTTCTCGCACACCAGTTCCCGGACTTTTTACTGCAGAAGAATGAGACTGGTCGGAACTATAGTCCATTACTCCTTATAATCTGGTTTCCTAATGAAGAAAAACTTTATAAATATGCCATGTATATAATTATTAACTGTTAGTCATACATACTAATGTCTACAAAATAATTAAAACACACTTATCCACAGCAATGATTACATGGCTATTGACCAAGAATCACCCATAATGTCATTTTTACACCAATAAAGTATTAGTGATGTAAGTATCTCAATAAGATAAAACTGTGCCATATAAAACAAACAAAAATTGTATATAATTGGTAGAAACACAGTTGAAAATTATTTTCAAGTTACCAGTGGAGTTGAGAACACAAATGTGGTTCTTGACGTTCCAGAAGTAACTAAAACAGACAACACTTTCACAGAAAACCATAAACCATATCCAAAATGAAAGAGAAATTAACTTTTTTTTCTTTCTCAATTGATCATTTGACCTTACAACCAAGGTAATAACAGAATAGTTAGTTTTTCACAATATTGTGTGAATTACAAAACAAATAGCTTCATACAAAAGGAAGTAGGAATTTTTTGTAAAATGAACATAAATAAAACTTGAATATTCTTTTGATGGTGTCTCTATTCTAAGTATAAATATGTAAGATAAATAAAGTTTTCTTTTCTAAAGGCAATTTCTTAGCACAGATTTTCCCCAACTAACTTCAACATGTAAAACACGTGAATGTATGTCGTGTTCTCTCTTACTGTTGATTCACGTCATCTTGAATCACACCTATCTTGTAAAGCTAGTTAGAAACACTACAAATGTACAATTTCACATTATGAGCTTCCTTGTGGTATTTTAATCCACTCTTAGCATCTCCTCAATCCTACTATCACCTGTAAAGATATGTTTACCGTAATAAACACATCCAAGAACACTAATGATAAGGTCACAGTTCAATCATGTAAAACACTAAAATATCCAAAGAAACTGTTGTTAATTAATTCATTTCTATAATATACAGGGTTTGGAAAAAAATATGTGACATGATTACAACAAACAAAATAAAGAACAAAGCTTACACCAATAATGATAAAATTCTTTGTTAGCTGAAAGTAAAACAGATCATAAAAAACTCTTTAATATAACATACCCAAGTTTATTAATAAAAAGTAAAAGAAATATATTATATAAAGAAAAAAGATGACATAACTTTGACCTTTACCATTTTTAATAAGCAAAACTGTAATCAAAGTGTTTGAATGAAAGTGTATTAGTCACTTTGGAAGGGTGAAGATGAAAACTTGACTCATGGTAACTCCAGATGGTAGAGCATTAGTGTGAGAAAAGAATACCAGAATGTTAACAATTTTAAATTCCTCATATTTTTATCACTTAACCAACACAGCAACCAGGACTTATGTGCAAAAAAGATATCACCATCACATCATCCTGACCACTTCACTAATAAATCATATAAAGTTACATGAAAGTATACTGGCTTTCCCAAAATAAATTTCTCTTATTATGCAACATGTCTAGAAATGTTACAAGTAGCTTCCACAAAACTTTCAACAACTTTGAAACTCAGAACCATTTTTAAAAAACCCAAGAAAATGCCACTGGAAATAGTATGTGACAACATAACATCAGATGTTTTGGTTGGTCCATGACAGTACTAAAAACATAACATCACATGTTTTGGTGGGTCTGTGACACATTATCAAAAACATAGCATTAGGTGTTTTGGTGGATGTGTGTCAGTACGTAAAATGTGTTTTGATGACACTATGACAGTACTAAAAGACTCGAGATGTTTTACTAGGTCTGTGACACAGTACTAAAAACATAACATTAGATGTTTTGGTAAATCTCTAACACAGTCCTAAAACATAACACATTTTGGTGGGTCTGAAACATAACATTAAATATTTTGGTGGGTCTATAAAACTACTAAAAACACAACATCAGATGTTTTGGTTGGTCTGTGACACAGTATCAAAAAGATAACATTTGGTGTTTCAGTGGGTCTGTGTCAGTATGAAAAATTTATTTTGGTGAGACTGTGACAGAACTAAAGACTCAAGATGTTTTAGTAGGTCTGTGACAGTATTAAAAACATAATATTAGATATTTCACAGATTGTCACACACTAAATCTTCTACATGTTTTATGGGTCTGTGACACACTGAAATATAAAAGAATCTAGGGAAAATCAAATTCCTTTTTTTAATCCTTTTGGCGTGGTTGGCAACTGCAGTCGAATTAAAGGCTCAGCGCAGCAGATAACCTTCCTTTATTCCTGTTATTCTTATGTATTGAATTTAACATATATAGTATTGGGTACAACTGAACATTTCAGGGACTTTTGTTGGGTTATTGCCGAGATATCATGCTTTTAGTACTGATACCGTAATTAGTTAAAGTATCAAACATACATATTCAGCACCATGCCAAACATTAAAAGTTGTTATTCAGTGCCGAAAGGGTTAAAGTTCTTTAAATATTATTTAAATATTTTATATAAGCTTGTTTCCCAACTTCATTTTTAAATGTTTATAAAAAATTAACATAAATAGATGATAGTGTGTAACTTTAAGAAGGTTTACATAGAGCAAAGTGATTACTTAAATCTAACAACTGATTGTCAGCATTGATTACATCCAACTAATCCATTATTCTCATGAGGTGACTAAAACAAAAAGGTTATATACTAAAAATCAGGTTTCAATAACAGCAGTAAATAGTGTTGAGTTACTACCTGCTGCACACACTTCTAGCAAGTGTTGAGTTACTACCTGCTGCACATACTTCTAACAACAAATGTCGAGCTACAACCTACTACATACTTCTAACAGCAAATGTTGAGTTACTACCTGCTACACACTTCTAATAACAAGTGTCAAGTTACTACCTGCTACACACTTCTAATGACAAATGTCGAGTTACTAACTGCTACACACTTCTAATAACAAGTGTCAAGTTACTACCTGCTACACACTTCTAATGACAAATGTCGAGTTACTAACTGCTACACACTTCTAATGACAAATGTCGAGTTACTAACTGCTACACATTTCTAACAACAAGCATCAAGTTACGACCTGATACATACACTTCTAACAATGTTTAGTCCAAATAACTATTTGCATCAGTCACATACCAGGTACTTATCAAGAAAACAACAGTTTACAAAGGTTACAACTATCACAGATAAAGTTTTGAGTTCTCAGAAATTCTAAACAATGTCACAAAATATCTAAATTTACAGATCTCATTAAAATGGTGTTCAAAACATTTCTTCAGAGTATTAATGAAAACAATAGACTGCAGAAAATAAGTTGAAACACTGAAAAACAAAAAACTTTTCACCTAGATTATGATAAAACAAATTTAAAAAGAATTCATTTCTTGTACGAAAGAAACCTTGAAGTTTTTAAGGAACAAATATTCTTCATGTGTCACAGATTGAGAGCTAATCGAACAGTATACATCTCATATGAATAACAAAGCCAATATACACTAATACTATATTCATATCACAACCTTGTACACCTAATAAAAATGGACTTATACAATCTGTATCATACACCTTGTAAACCAAATATAAAGTGTTTTTGTAATTCATTACATAGACTTTATAAATACAGTAATAATGGACTTATACAATCTGTAACATACACCTTGTAAACCTAATGAAAAGTGACTTTGTGATTCATTACACAGACTTCATAGATATAGTAAAAATGGATTGTGTGATTCATTACATAAACTTCACAGATACAGTAACACTGATATTAGAAACAAGGCTGTGTTACCACAAGGTATCATAGTATATCACATTCTTTACTACAGTAACATGAACCATACAGATCCTTGGTCATAAATCTAGTATGTCAAACTACCTTCAGGTGGATGTTTAAATGAGGCCAAAGATTATACTAACGATTACAAGACAAACATAAGATTAAAGTGATAATTCTTCTTAGAAGATAAACTACAAAAAAATATTTGAAACTGCACAATGATTAAACACATTTAAAACAGTAACATGAACTGATATCATAAACTAATAACATGTATACACAGTAGTCCTATTTGAATCATGAAGACAGGTTACATGTTGTACAGTAGTCCTATTTGAATCATGAAAACAGGTTACATGTTGTACAGTAGTCCAATTTAAATCATATAGACACATTACATGCAGTACAGTAGTCCTATTGAAATAATGAAGACATTACATGCAGTACAGTAGTCCTATCTAAACAATGAAGATATTACATGTAGTACAGTAGTCCTATCTAAACAATGAAGATATTACATGTAGTACAGTAGTCCTATCTAAATAATGAAGACATTAGATGCTGGACAGTGGTCTTATTTAAATCATATAGACACATTACATGCAGTACAGTAGTCGTATTTAAATAATGAAGACTTTACATGCAGTACAGTAGTCCTATTTAAATCATGAAGACACATTACATGCAGTACAGTAGTTCTATTTAAATCATATAGACACATTACATGCAGTACAGTAGTCCTATTTAAATAATGAAGACTTTACATGCAGTACAGTAGTCCTATTTAAATCATGAAGACACATTACATGCTCTACAGTAGTCCTATTTAAATCATATAGACACATTACATGCAGTACAGTAGTTCTATTTAAATCATATAGACACATTACATGCAGTACAGTAGTCCTATTTAAATCATATAGACACATTACATGCAGTACAGTAGTCCTATTTAAATCATATAGACACATTACATGCAGTACAGTAGTCCTATTTAAATCATATAGACACATTACATGCAGTACAGTAGTCTTATCTAAATAATGAAGACATTACATGCAGTACAGTAGTCCTATTTAAATAATGAAGACTTTACATGCAGTACAGTAGTCCTATTTACAAAAATTCAACAGACTATAATGCTTCTTAGAGAGTAAATTATAATATTTATACAGATAGAAGACTCTCCAGATAAAAATATGTACAAATCTAAAAATTGTCAGTTTATATAAAGAGATGACTACAGGTAAAGATATATACAGATCCACCAATTGTAAGTTTATACAGTAAGAAGATTTTACAGGTAAAGAGATGTACAGATAGAACACTTTACAAGTAAAGATATATACATATCCAAACAATTGTCAGTTTATACAGATATAACACTTTACAGGTGAAGATATATACACAACCAAACAACTGTCAGTTAATACAGATAGAACACTTTACAGGTAAAGATATATACAGATCCAAACAACTGTCAGTTTATACAGATACAAGACTTTACAGGTAAAGATATATACAGATCCAAACAATTGTCAGTTTATACAGTTACAAGACTTTACAAGTAAAGATATATACACATCCAAACAATTGTCAGTTTATACAGATAGAACACTTTACAGGTGAAGATATATACAGATCCAAACTGTCAGTTTATACAGATAGAACACTTTACAGGTAAAGATATATACAGATCCAAACAATTGTCAGTGTATACTGATAGAACACTTTTCAGGTAAAGATATAAACAGATCTTCAAAGTTTATCAAGACTGACACATAATGGTCTTTTAATATGAGGGTCTGTTACTCTAAAGGTTCAAAGTCCAAAAAGGTATAATTTGGTTTCAGTTTTTAACAGTCAGCATGTTAAACTGATTGTTTAGTTCAGTTCTTTAACAAAAAGAACTTAAAGTTAGCTATTCCTGAAGAATGAACAAATAATGTTTATAAGTTATTTTCTTATATACATGTACAGTATCATCTGCAAATTTCACACATTTATACACCAGCATTAGAATTAGAAATCTAGCTTTACTGAGAAAAAGAGATTCAAGTGCTGTGACATCAAATGTTATATCCCGAATTTATTCAACACGTTGAAATCTTCCAATCAGTAAAGTCGTGTTACTGTTGAGCCGAGACTTTCAGGTACACATTGTATTTAAAATGGGGGTAAGACATCAAGGGGCTGTTGACCTCTCCTCCTCAAATCCCCAAAATATACTTTTCATTTGAGAGTGCATTCATCTGTTATGGACCTACAAATTTGTTTATTCTTCAATTTTAATTTACATTGCAAAATCCAAAAATCTGTGACAGTTGAGTTTTTAGATACCAAGTTATCACCTACAGAAGACTTCCTTGTAAAACTATGAGTATAAAAAACGTGGTTTTCATAGAGAAAAAGGTGTGCTAGCTAGAGATAGTCCCATAACTTAAAGGTTGAGTGGGCACAAATCAGAATACAATAAGCTGTGATTTTGTAAGTTATTTCTTTATTTCATCAAATTGTTTATTTAAGTGCACAACAGTCATCATCTTTTCTTACAAACTGATCTGACAGATTATTTATCCATAACCTACTAAATGAGAGACTGACTTTTAAACATCTAAATCAGTACATATGGAAATTTCCTCTAATTTATACTTACTATAACAATAATTAACATCTGGAGATATTTCTTAGCTTCATAATCTACAAGAATTAGAAAGTAACATCTTCTAATTACCAAAGAAAACATGCAACTTACAAATGATTGTGATATTTCAACAGGAGCAAGGAATTGTAAAACAAAAATTATTTCAGTGTAGTAAAAATCAGCATCTATTATTCATAAAATACAGATAACTGGCTAAATGATCTATGTTTCTGTGCACAGAAAGCAAATTTTCCCCAATATTCAGTCTCAAGCAATTGGCTAGGTTAAAAAATATATAAACATGTTTAAAGGTTAGGGAAAAATATCATGATGACACTGTTAAAAACCTAACCAAGTACTTGCTTGGTTGAATGGAATTGCAAACACCTTCTTAAGATATCATTGAATTTCATTTCTTACAATAGTTAAACTTAAAAGATATTTCAATTTTAACTACTCTAGCCATATCATTTCTATTAAGAGTTGATCCAGAAGAAATTCAAACGAGTTTTAACAATGTATTTTAGAAATCTGATTCAAGACTTACACTATATGTAACAATAATAGTAATACCAAGAACGTTCTACTGCCAAGGTGCTAGTTTCAACTGGTCAAATTTTTAATATATAAATTCATTAGTCTTTTAATGATTGCACCCAATTTTGACTTTTAAGTTATTAATAGAAGCTTCAGCAGGAATTGTAAATTTTACACATTAAAAATAAAAGCAAAGTCTACATAATTCTAATTTATATACTTTCCCAATTCTTCTTCTTAACAATGCTAATGTTAAAAGTTTGGATCCTTAAATTAGAAGACAACTTACCAGTAAGTTACTTAACGAGAGTTCCTTAGATGTCGGACTGACTAGCACTTGTAAGCCTAACAGTAACACTGTTTTTAACAGCTAACACTAATGACTGTACAGAGTGCAGCAAACTCGAATACGAAAAGTGCAAACTTCCTAAAAAGTTCTTACAAATGTAGAGGAAATGACAAGAAGAAACTATGAGTTAATTTATTTCTTTTGTATGTTTGTGCGTTCTGCTTACCTATCAACGAAATAGCATATTTAGGTTACGATTAAATGAAGAAAGCCAATGAAAATACTGTAAGTTCATATTACTAGCATCAGTCATTTCAAACGATAAACTCCAAGAGCAAACACGTGCATCGCGAAAATCTGATGCAACGAATTGACGAAATTCGTATTTCTGCTATATTCGAAAATCATGCACTCAACCTTTACCAGGCTTGTGTGTTTTATCCACATATATCTCAGAAAGTAAAGATTGGATTTACGTTGAATAAAAAATGTGTTACTTTGTTAGTAACATAAAGGACAAATGCCAACAAAAGTTTTATATTCTACATAATATTGATAATAACTACGATTTTCACGGGTTTTTTGTTGTTGTTGTTGTTATTAAGCACGTTGCCACGAAGGGCTATCTGTACTCTGCTTACTTAGGGTATAGAAACCCAGTTTTTAGAAGTATTAAATCCATTCTCAGGATCTGTCGAGTTGGAGTTGTTATTTTAAATGTAGTAATCCGAGCAATGCTATCTGTGTTTTGCGCACGTTGTAATGGAACCAAATTGTAATTTTAGTTATAGCCACTTATTGCTCAGACAGCAAGGAATTGCTCTTGTGCTAAAAATTATGTATATCATTTAAATTTTTATAATTTATAAGTTATAGTTTGTAATATAAGTTCAACTAATTAATGAATATATAGCAAAAAATAAAATATATTTTAGTTCAAATATCACACACTACTCCAGCAAAATAATATAATAAATCTTGCAATATTCACTTATAAGAACAGAGAAAAACGGTTTCGAAGATAGAATACTAATAATGTTCCCCTATATGTTTTCTCGCCTATTTACTAGCCAGCCACCATTTGTTAGGTTTGACTCGTGGTTTCGTATCTATTCTGGTTTAGCTTCGTCATTACATACTGAACGTTTTATATGTACCGCTTTTTGTTTAACTTCACCACTAGAGAAAGAATTTGTGATAGGTAGTCCCTCTTGTTTATCTTCACCTTTAAAGACGGAAGAGGCATCTCGAAAAACCTCACACGAGATCGTGAATAAATAAACTACTTGTGACTACTCAATACCGTGACCTTATCCAGTCTTCAAATAAGCTGATAATATTGTAGCAGGTACAAACTAAACTCAAATTTATAGTTGAAATGTTATTTAAAAAAAAGGAAACTCAATATGTTCTTCAGAAATATTGTCGATTAGGGCAATTATAGACCAAGGAAGTAAGGAAATTTTGCAAAATTTGTTACTGAAAGTTAGGGAAAAATCAAAAGTTTGAAATTCTGAAAAATGGAAAATTTGTTATACTAGCAAGTTGAAGATTGAGAAAATAAAGAAATCAGAACTTACATCTGATGAAATATATTTGCATTTTCAAATCAAACTCACGCTTTTCATTTAGCAGGGAGATTCAGCAGATAGTTTGTTCGTTGTGTTTGAATTTCGCGCAAAGCTACTCTAGGGCTGTCTGCGCTAGCCGACCCTAATTTAGCAGTGTAAGACTAGAGGGAAGGCAGCTAGTCATCACCACCCAACGCCAACTCGTGGGCCGCTCTTTTACCAACGAATAGTTGGATTGACCGTCACATTATAACGCCTCCACGGCTGAAAGAGTGAGCATGTTTGGTGCGGCGGGGATTCGAACCCGCGACCCTCAGATTACGAGTCGAACGCCTTAACCCACCTGGCCATCCTGGGCCTTGATTACATCAAAATTCATGAAAAAACTTTCATTTCTGTCTTTGATGGAATTGTTTTCTTCTTCAAGTTACGGATGAAAATGAAATAAAGGAAAACTTGCGAAATCAAACGTGTTGTGCTTCAAAGAATAATACCTTTCGTTTATCATATTATCAACACATTGAAGTGTTAAAATGATCATTGGAACTTCGTTAATATAAAACGGTTATAAAGAAAATGTCTAACATGCGAATTGTTTATGTAGGCATGTCTTATTGTTAGTTATTTGCTCTTGAAGTCTCTGTTCTAATATAAACAGAACTAAAGTCGTTAAAACTCAGTTAGATAATACATTTACCCGAAAAGACATGCCATCTTTCTTCTGGCTAAGAAATGTTTAAAATAACATTTGGTTTTCCTACAGTACTTATGTTTAAACTAGATTTCGAGACTAAATATGATTTCCTAACACAACACTGTAGACTGACGTAGGCCTAGCTTCACAGAAGATCGTGTTTTAGTGGCAACTTAAGTATGTTTTAGATGTTCCTGGCTACTGGGATAAGCAAAAAAATATTAAAAATCTTGCTTTTCTTTTCCATACATGAATTAATAAGACACAAGAAACACGTGGAAATAAAAGAGGTTAAATCTGATTAACGACTGATGAAATAGAAGCTTCATTATTAATGAAATGTGCCTTATCACTGCACATAATAACTGTACCATGTTCAATATTTTACACAGTGTTAAAAAATGTGACCTATGTCATCCAATTACCCTGGCTGGCTATAGAGGCTATGTAAATAGCACAACCACAACCACGTAATACTACTATATTAAATATTTATACAATATTAAAGGAATGTAGCATTCAATGAAATATGTCAACCTACAGCTGCAATACATTCATAGTTGTTCTAGCAAACAAACAGTACCTCTCTATTAAACACTTAACACACTATTAAAAGAATATGACTTCTAATTAAGTGAACAGCCAACTTAATCCCGCTGACTGTAGCTAAACCTACAGCTACTAAAACCTAAAGCTACTTGTTTTGTGAGATGAACACAATATGCGTATTAACAAGAATATGGGCATTATTTGAGGAGCTAGCTGGCTTAAAACTAAGTGATAAATTTGAAGGCTTATAACACCATAAAACCAGGTTCGGTGAGCACAAAGGAGATAGCCCACTGTATAACAGGAAGTTATACAAGTGCAAAAGTGACATTTTTGAAGTTATAAATTAGTAAACTTTATCAGAGAAGTAGTCAAACACAGAATGAAGCGCAAACTATTATTCTCGTACTGTGTTTTGAAAAATAAAAAATGTGTAGTTTCTACGTTATTTGTTGGTTTCAGTGTAGAAAAAGCAGCATATCCTGCTGTTTTGTGACACAGTTAGGATATTAATAGGCTTAATACTTCGTTTTCTATAAAAACAGGTAACTAATTCATTATTGACCATTAATAAAATGTTTTTAATCGTGAAACATGGAGAGACATTTATGGGGATTTATCACCATGATGTAATCATAATATAAGGTATGTTTTGGTATATCTGTCTAACTACTCTATAGTTTAGTCACAGTAAAAAAGTAGAGCTTTTTCTGATCATCAGAAAAGAGAATGAAAAAAGAGAGCGTGGATAACAAATATTTATTCTATTCTATTCTACGAAGGTTATCTCTAAAAGTACTACTCATCTGACATCAAGACTTATCCTTTTAAACTTGTATAAACAGATCAAAGTGTGCATAGCTGGTATTTATTATATTATATTCTACGAAGTCAAATTATCTCTAGAAGTCATACCTATCTGACATCAATACTTTTCCATATAAACTTGTATGAACAGATCAAAGTGTGAATAGCTTGTATTTATTATATTATATTCTACGAAGTAAGGTTATCTCTAGAAGTCCTACCTATCTGACATCAATACTTTTCCATATAAACTTGTAAGAACAGATCAAAGTGTAGACAGCTAGGAGTTATTATATTCTATCTTTCCACTTGTACGAGGTAAGATTATCTCCAGAAGTTCTATTTTTGATACAGATGGTAATATTCATGAGATGATAACTGAACTGTAAGACACGCAGCTCATTACAAGAAATACTGAGAGATGTTATTGCGACTGAAGCCAAATACCATCTCAAATGCTTGGTCAAGTTGAGAAATCGATACCATAGCCGTATTAGAAAATTGAGCAAGGAAGCAGAAGCCATACATGTAACTAATAAAGTGTTTGTTTGTTTTTGAATTTCGTGCAAAGCTACACAAAGGTTATCTGCTGTAGCCGTCCCTAATTCAGTAGCGTAAGACTAGAGGGAAAGCAACTAGTTATTACCACCCACCGCTAACTCCTGGGCTATTCTTTCACTAACGATTATTGCAATTGACCGTAAAATTATAACATCTCCACAGCTGAAAGGGCGAGGATTAAAGGGATTCGAACCCGCCACCCTCAAATTACAAGTCAGGTGTCCTAACCACTTGGTAAAGTGAATGAGGGTCGATTGCTTGTTTAGCTAAGGAACCACATTGAAAGAGTTGTAGAGCATGGAACTTAATCCTTCAAGTATTCTGAATTCCACTCGTTAATGTAAATCGTTTGGGGGATTTTGATACTAGTAAGTTAATTAGCAAGACCAAGTTAAAAAATCAACTACTAAAACGTTTCCCAGAGGCTCAGAAACAGTATGATGATGGAAACACCATAATTATTTTCAACGAATGGATAGGCAGTATATTACAGGATGCACTGTTATTCTGGTCAAAGCTGCCACAATTATACGTAAAGATATCTTCAGCCATGAAGTCTTCAAATCCAACAGGATCATTCCCATCCAAATGCCAAGGAAATTCATTGTCTTAAGTCCCTCTTTCATTCACTGTCTTAAGTCCCTCAGATCCTTAATGGAACAAACTTGAAAAATCAAGACAGTCAAGAATTTTAAATTTGTCCTATTGTTGGACAGGCGATCATTTAAAAGATGAAGAAAAAAATCATTCGACTCAAATGCGAAAACAAAGCATATATTGAAACGTGAACCACCTCTCCCCATATACATTGGTCTTCAATATTCATATTATTACAAGAAGCAAAACCTCAGAGTTAACACCTCTGTTTTTGTTTTCTTTGGATCAAATTAATTGTGTAAGATGGGGGCCTGTTCACATCATAGACATGAAGTCACTGCCTACATTATCAATATCGAGTTTGAGAAAAAATTCCATTGGGTCCTCTCCAAAACTAACAATAAATACCAGTTAATCAGGCACTGGAAAACCACTATATGAAGGGCTCAGGTGGTTGTACTGGGCTCATATAAAATCTTACTGGTTGTCGACGATGGATGCTTGTAGGACCAGAGCTGTCTATACTGCAAAAGCAATTTAAGAAAGAAAACTTGCCAGAAAAGTTTCAAAATCATGAGCATGGTCCTACAGCTCAGAAAGCTTTCCACAAGTTTGCAGAAATCATTCACAAAATAAGTAAATCCTTTTCGGAAATATTTCTCAGTTCTGGTGACACTTCACTGTGTGAACCGATCTGTAATAGAAGCACTGCACAACAGTGGAAAGAAACAATTTAAGGAATTTATCAAAAATGTAATTTGTAGCTCGTGCGTGCAACGATGCTACCCATTTAAAAGAAATAATCTTATCCTGTTCAGAAAGCCACAGCCTGAAGCATCATTTACATAGAGGAAGAAAATCAAAGTATTTTAAAATATTGGTGAATTCATTGGCTGATTATACATTTCCATGCAGAGCCGAAGCAGTGATCTGAGTGAGTTCTTTGTTCATGGGATACAGTCCTTCCCACTAGGTTATAGAAGATCTTGGAGCAGCTAGAGTTATTAGAATCACCTAAAGCATATGAGTGTAAAGTCTTAGATGATACTTCCATTGTGCATTGACTCTCCACTAATGGAATAATAACCTTTGATGAATATACTGAGAAATTTTCATTCCTCAATTACAAAAGCAATTTTAGAATACCACAAGATTAAATGTTGTGTGAAACACACATATTCTTGACAGCATGAAGGACTCCACTCGGCAAAACAAGAGGGATATGGATGTAAATAAAAGTGTCAGAACAGACAATGCTGCCAGGTAACTAGATGGATTTCCTGTTTGACTCAGAACATAAGAAAGAGCTCTTTGGATTTCCGACATTCAATATTTCAAAACTTATCTGTTCATCAGACAAAGCAGAATACTTTACTTTTGATCCATCCATAGTTTACATGCAAATAGATTCAAATAACCCAAAGCTAGACTGCAAGCATAAAAAAGCTAACACACGAGTGATAGTTTATGTATTGCATGCAACACAACAAGGGTTCAGAAGTGTCTTAGTGCATGCAATACAACAGGGGTTCAGAAGTGTCTTATTGCATGCAACACAACAGGGGTTCAGAAGTGTCTTAGTGCATGCAACACAACAGGGGTTCAGAAGTGTCTTAGTGCATGCAATACAACAGGGGTTCAGAAGTGTCTTAGTAGACACCAATGTTGTAATTTTTCTTTTGATCACATTCCACCATCTGATAATGAATCAACCTTTGGCTAGCGTGAGGGTCAAACTAGAAATGGGCAGGAACTGTAGATTATACAATATCGATGTCTTCTGTGCGATAAGGTAGGTCTCAAAAATTGCTATTTGTTCATGCAATATCTAGATGTTACACCACATCATCGTTCATTGGCAAGGGCAAGAAATGAGTGTGGAAAATCTGGCAGGTCTACAGTGAGGTCACAGAAACATTAACTTCTTTGGTTAATCATCCCTTCCACGTTCTGAGTGGAGACTCTGACACATTCTCTAACTTGGAAAGGTTGATTGTCATAATGTACGATAAAACTACTACTTTTAACAGCATAAATCAAGTAAGAAAGATAATTTTCTGTTAGATGTTTTTTTTCAACACATAAGACATGCCTTAAACCAAGCAGGAATTTGAAAAAGAAACCACGGGAATTTGCATGGACTAGAGCATCAGAAGTACAAGTTTCTGTTTGGATGACATTTCTCGATGTCTCTGAAGCCTCTAATGAATTGAACAGAAGCATATGCAAAATATAAATGCAACAAAATCAACATTGCCTGTTTCCTCTGGACAGTTGTAGTACATAATCAACCAATCAACTGTTTCCTTCCAGACAGTTGTAGTATATGATCAGCCAATCAACTGTTTCCTCTGGACAATTGCGGTACAAAATCAGCCAATGAAAGCAGTGTGTGTATAATGATGAACTTGCTACTTCCACAGATATATACAGATAATGTGTTCAGAATTCATCTATAAACACTGTTCTAAACCAACCAAAATACACATTGATTGCACACTGTAGTGTAGGACTACACATTTCGCACTATTATTCATAAGCTGCACCTATTCAAGTTAGAAAATAGTTGGCTATAGTATATTTACAGCAAAACAAATAATGATATAATGTTTAGTTGTCTTAAAATTTCATAATTAAGTGCTATTCTGACAACTGTAAAAAGTCTAAGCATTATACATGGTGAGAGGTAGCCATGTTGTATTTTTATGTATTATACAGAAGTCCTTTACATTTCAAGAGTGTTCCTGGGCAAAAGTTGATAAATGTTACCAAAAAAAACTTCATGCCAAATATGATGTTGATGTTCACTCAATAACCTTAAAATATTGCACGAAGCCACTTGCCAATCATTCCCTGACCGAGACAGTATTAGTTGTGTGACGTAACACTTGACATATATTCACATCCCATAACCAAGACAGTACTAGTTGTGTGACGTAGCACTTGACATATATTCATATCCCTGACCTAGACAGTATTAGTTGTGTGACGTAACGCTTGACATATATTCACATCCCTGACCAAGACAGTATTAGTTGTGTGACGTAAGACTTGATATATATTCACATCCCCGACCTAGACAGTATTAGTTGTGTGACGTAAGACTTGACATATATTCACATTCCTGACCTAGACAGTATTAGTTGCCAATCATTCCCATAACCGAGACAGTATTAGTTGTGTGACGTAACACTTGACATATATTCACATCCCTGACCAAGACAGTATTAGTTGTGTGACGTAAGACTTGATATATTTCATATTCCTGACCAAGACAGTATTAGTTGTGTGACGTAAGACTTGATATATTTCATATTCCTGACCAAGACAGTATTAGTTGTGTGACGTAAGACTTGATATATTTCATATTCCTGACCAAGACAGTATTAGTTGTGTGACGTAAGACTTGATATATTTCATATTCCTGACCAAGACAGTATTAGTTGTGTGACGTAAGACTTGATATATTTTGCACCCCTGACATAGACAGTAGTACTTATTTGTGTGATGTAAGACTTGATATATCTCACCTCCACGACCTAGACAGTAGTACTTAGTAGTGAAATACAGGTCTTGGTATATACACTGCTGGCTAAAATTTTAAGGCCAAAAAATAAAAAAAAAACACTTGTCTGAGTAAAACTTCAAAAGATGACAAATAAAAAGGAAAAGTAAAAATAAAAAACTTTCTAGCATTTAATAGGGAAAATGTGAACACTATGAAACTGACCTAAAAACTAGCTGGTCAAAAGTTTAAGATCACACTGAAACGAAGCGTTATTCGGTAAATACGTTACAAAATTTAGTCATTTGTGTTCAAGCATTAGTGTTGTCAACACAATATCTCCTGTGTTACATTGGGTATAAAGTTGACAGAGTTTGAACGTGGCAGAGTTGTCGATCTGCAAAAGCAAGGTCTCTCTCAATGTGCCATCGCTGGTGAGATTGGGCGCAGTAAAACTGCTGTTGCAAAATTCTTAAAAGACCCTGAGAGGATACGGAACGAGAATTTTAAGTGGTCGGCTAAAGAAACATTCGCTAGCGTTGAGCAGGAGGATTCGACGGGTTGTCCGGCAAGACACTAGCCGATCGTCGAACCAGATTAAGACCCTTACGGACGCAGAATGCAGATCAAGAACACTAAGACGGCATCTACGAGAGAAATGCTTTAAAAACCGGAAATGTCTTCAAAGGCCACGTCTCCTTCTACACCACGAAACAGTTTGGTTAAACTTCACTGAAAAGAACCAAACATAGGACGTAGAAAAATGGAAGAAGGTTTTGTTCTCTGATGAGAAACAATTTAACCTGGATGGTCCAGATGGCATCCAACGTTACTAGCACGATAAGGATATCCCACCGAAGACATTTTCTAGACGATACAGTGGAGGAGTTTCCATCATGATCTATGGTGCTTTCTCCTTCCATGGAACAATGTAGTTTCAGGTTATACAGGGGCAGAAAACAGCAGCTTGCTACATTGACATGTGGAGAGAGTATCCTTATTGACTGAAGGCTGTCGCTTGTGTTGAAATGATTGAATCTTTTAAAAAGGACAACGCTGCAATCCACAATGTCCATTGGACAAAGGACTTCTTCGTGGCGAATAACGTAATTCTTTTGAACCATCCAGCATGTTCGCTCGAACTGAGCCCCATTCAAAATGTTTGGGGGCGGATGGCAAGGGAAATCTATAGAAATGGACGTCAATTCCAAACAGTGCATGATCTTCGTGAAGCCATCTTCACCACTTAGAATAACATTCCAGCCAGCCTTCTGGAAACGCATATATCGACCATGCCAAAGAGAATGTTTGATGTTATTTGCAATAACATCCGTGCAGTAGATTACACTACTGAGTAATCTCTTAGGGCATTTCCTACCCTGTTTAGGACTTCTTTTTGGCTTGTCTTAAACTTTTGACCACCTGGTGTTTAGGCTAATTTCATAGTGTTCACATTTTCCTCATTAAATCTTTTAAAAAGTTAATTTTTATTTTCCCTTTTCTTATTTTCACTTTTTGAAGCTCTACTCAAATAAGTGTTTGAGTCAAAAAACACAAGATGCATATTTTTTCTTTATGTTCATTGACCTTAAGATTTTGGCCAGCAGTGTATATTATTTTTGTGGCTAATTACGCAGGTTTTCTCAGAATTATTCCGCAACACATGTTATGAAAATTCATCCTTTTCTTTCACGTTACTTCTGAACGTGGCCAATTATTATTTTTTTCCAATGTGTCATTCGACATGAGTGAAAATAATCGCCCTGCCTCTCATGTGGTGCATTTCTAAGGACTGACATAATTGAATCCTTTAGCTCCGTAACAAGATTAGAGGTTTGCTGTTCGACATGATTGGACATGAAAAGTTTGTTTGTTTGAAGTTAAGCATAATGTGACACTATGGGTATCGAAACCTTGTTTCTAGCGTTGCAAATCATCAACATTGTGTTGTGCCTCTGTACCTAACAAGATTGGAGGTTTGCCATTTGGAATTACTAGACAAAATGACTGGGCACTTTAGGGGTATTACAGGTAGAATTATCGATATCAAACTTCCTACTGATGTTTTTCATGTAGTTGAAATCAAAATCCACGATATTTTCTGTGTGTTTACATTAAATGTATGATCGTTGTTCGGATAGTCTTTCTTAATTTTTAGCAACGTGTTGTCTATGTTCTTCCAAACATAAGTGCTAATGCATTGGTTTAAGTAAAACAAACTGCCAAGTAGTGAAAACGTGAAGCGTATCACTTGTCACATAGTTTACACTCAAATGTAACATGCACTTAATATCTAATCAATGACACCATTTTATTTTTTAAATAACCTCTTACATGAAGTAGACATCTCGCTCTCGGTGAATCAGTGGTAAACCTGAAAATTTATATCTCTTAAAACAGAACTTTGATACCAGGGGTGGGGAAACCCCATTGTAAAGCTGTATATGAGGGTGTGTATGTGCGTTAGCCGTCCCTAGTTTAGCAGTGGAAGGCAGCTAGTAATCACCACCCATCGCCAACTCTTTGGCTTCTATTTTACCAACGAATAGTGGGATTGACCGTCATGTTATAACGCTCCCACGGCTGAAAGGGCGAGCTTGTTGGTGTGATAGGGATTCGAATCCGCGATCCTCAGATTATGAGTCGAATGCCTTAACCACCGGGCCATGCCGGGTCCTCTCTCGACATGATTATGTAAATAGCAGTATTTGTTATTCAGTGCGAAGCTATCGGTGCTGTGCCTCCTACGGGAACTAAAATCTGGTTATAAGTCAGAAGCTTTCAGGGTTTACCAGAGTAGATAAATTATTGTAAGTTAACCGAAGAAACTATAGTAGAATAAATAAAACGCTTTTGTTTACATTAAGTGGACTAAAGTTTCCATTATCTTTCACAATACGATCCAAAAACAGCTTTCTCCAAAACACTGCTCAATATTAGATATGCTTTTCCAACAAGCTGCTTTCTCCAAAACTCTGCTCAATATCAGAAATGTTTTCCAACAAGCTGCTTTCTCCAAAACTCTGCTCAATATTAGATATGTTTTCCAACAAGCTGCTTTCTCCAAAACTCTGCTCAATATTAGACATGTTTTTCCAACAAACTGCTTTCTCCAAAACTCTGCTCAATATTAGACATGTTTTTCCAACAAGCTGCTTTCTCCAAAACTCTGCTCAATATTAGATATGTTTTCCAACAAGCTGCTTTCTCCAAAACTCTGCTCAATATTAGACATGTTTTTCCAACAAACTGCTTTCTCCAAAACTCTGCTCAATATTAGACATGTTTTTCCAACAAGCTGCTTTCTCCAAAACTCTGCTCAATATTAGACATGTTTTTCCAACAAGCTGCTTTCTCCAAAACTCTGCTCAATATTAGATACGTTTTTCAACAAGTTGCTTTCTCCAAAACTCTGCTCAATATTAGATATCCTTTTCCAACAAGCTGTTTTCTCCAAAACTCTGCTCAGTATTAGAAATGTTTTTCCAACAAACTGCTTTCTCCAAAACTCTGCTCAATATTAGACATGTTTTTCCAACAAACTGCTTTCTCCAAAACTCTGCTCAATATTAGACATGTTTTTCCAACAAGCTGCTTTCTCCAAAACTCTGCTCAATATTAGACATGTTTTTCCAACAAACTGCTTTCTCCAAAACTCTGCTCAATATTAGACATGCTTTTCCAACAAGCTGCTTTCTCCAAAACTCTGCTCAGTATTAGATATGTTTTCCAGCAAGCTGGTTTCTCCAAAACTCTGCTCAATATTAGATATCCTGTCACCTGCTGTATTTATTTGAAACAGATGTGTACAATGTAAGTTTTAATGTAATCAATGTTTACAAAATAAAACAGCTTTTTATATGTTGCTCGCATCATAAGTCTTCCCGTGGCTCAGCATTCGCTATGCAAGGCTGGCGACGCCAGGATTTGAGTTTCGATACTTTCAGTGGGAGGAACACAGATAACCCATGATAAAGCTTTATTCCTGACGGCAATCATAAACTGATAAATAGAATCTAGTGTACTGAAGTCACCGAACATCGTTTATAGTAGACCATAATTTCGACTCACTTTGTCACAATTGAAAGCAGCGCGTTTGTAACTTCATGACGATGAAAAATAACACGAGTTAAAACAGCACGTTAGCTCAATCAACAATATCTTATAGACTGATAAAAAGTTTAAATATCTGCATATCCCTAATTATCGAAAACTAAACTATGAACGACAGCAACTTGGGTGTATATAATATCAACCTTGAGACTAAATACACGTGCGGTCCAGTTTTAGTTACTGCACGTGGAATGCTACTTCGCAAAATTTACAACCTTGTAAAAGTGATTAAATGTACCCATACACTCAACTTGTTCTTTATACAATACTTTTGAAACTGTAAAATGGAATCATGACAAACAGAGTACCAGACGTTACTCGCATGAAAATAGCAAATGACGAAAACCAACAACATCAATTAATTGTGATTTTCTGTACAAAAAAATCTAAATGATTTATTTACTGGATAAAAATTAGTGAAGTATTTTAATCAAAGCAAAACTGGATACGTTGCTCCTGATTGTGTGACATTTCAAAATTCCCGAAAGCAGTTCTAATTTTCCTGATTCCTGCCGTTTGGTTTAGTTTGTGATTTTATTATCATTCCATTCAATGTTTGTTTGTTTTGGAATTTCGCACAAAGCTACTCGAGGGCTATCTGTGCTAGCCGTCCCTAATTTAGCAGTGTAAGACTAGAGGGAAAGCAGCTAGTCATCACCACCCACCGCCAACTCTTGGGCTACTCTTTTACCAACGAATAGTGGGGTTGACCGTCACAATATGACGCCCCCACGGCTGGGAGGGCGAGCATGTTTGGCGAGACTCGGGCGCGAACCCGCGATCCTCAGATTACGAAGCGCACGCCTTAACGCGCTGGGCCATGCCAGGCCCTCCATTTAATGAAGAACTGATTTATTCTTTTATTGTCCCAACACAACGTACATGAATATTTGCCGATACTAAGCGTTTCTGTAAAGTCATTGTATAACTGATTCTTGCAAGTACACGCAAACAAAGCAAAAGATATGACTGAAGCAAGTTGAGAAAGTGTGCACGCATTCTTGAGATAAGGCTCCAGCTGGGGAGTCACAGAGCAGTCATGTGGGTTTAAAAGGAACAGACAGAGGGGTAAAGTTGAGAGAGAATGAGCACAGAAGGAGACGAAAGCTGCTCGAAGTTCTAAAATACTTTTAATGATGGAAGTTATTAAAAGTCCTTGCACAGAGAAGAAACGTAAATGTCTGTGTTTGTGTGTTTTTATTATAGCAAAGCCACATCGGGCTATCTGCTGAACCCATCGAGGGGAATCGAACCCCTGATTTTAGCGTTGTAAATCAGGAGAATACCGCTGTACTAGCGGGGGGTAGAAACGTAAATAATAACTCTCTTGATCACACATTTCCCAAAAGCAAAAAATCTGGACTTTTCACTTTGAGACCAATTAATAGTCCTGTTTGCCAAAAATTGCGATATTGGTCACTTTGGTTTCATTTTGTAGCCTCGGTTATATAGCTGTGTTACTTCCCGCACAAAGTTATATCTGCATCCCGAATCTGGGGTTCGTAGCTTGAAAGATGCAGCTGTGTGTAGGGAACAGACTCCCAGAAAGAGAGAGAGAGATTTGAACTTATGTATATTGATTACAATCTACAACTTTTAATGACGCATTTAAGGTAATCAAACTATTACGTTTTTCCAAAACAACTCACGTTAGCTCCATGCTGAGGTTGCTATGGCTAACATTCGGTTTTTCCTTATCACGTGCACAGGAAAACAGTTCCATTTTTAATCTCCTCGCTCTGAATACATGTATTAGTTGTTTATATTTCATTTGAAACGTCTAATCTTAATCGTGTTAAATACGTGCTAGAAAAACTATCGATCAAGGCACATTAGTCATTTAAGATTTCAAGGCCCCCCGCTAATACAGTGGTATGTCTCCGGATTTACAACGCTAAAATCAGGGGTTCGATACCCCTCGGTGGGCTGAGCAGATAGCCCGATGTGGCTTTGCTATAAGAAAAACACACACATTTCGAGTACTCTTAACGTAGATAGGCTCGGCATGGCCAAGCGCGTAAGGCGCGCGACTCGTAATCCGAGGGTCGCGGGTTCGCGCCCATGTCGCGCCAAACATGCTCGCCCTCCCAGCCGTGGGGCCGTTATAATGTGACGGTCAATCCCACTTTTCGTTGTTAAAAGAGTAACACAAGAGTCGGCAGTGGGTGGTGATGACTAGCTGCCTTCCCTCTAGTCTTACACTGCTAGATTAGGGACGTCTAGCACAGATAGCCCTCGAGTAGCTTTGTGCGAAATTCCAAAACACACAAACTAACTAACGTAGAAAATTTAAAATGAAAATTAACAATGTTATTAATTCATTAATAGATATTTGTTATTAGATAGTATGTGAAGAAAATGTTATATTAATTTCTATGTCGATAAAACATTGTTCCTGTAATCGTAGTTTCATTCTGTTATTTGTTGGTTGATTTTGAATTTTGCACAATGCTACGTGAGGGATATCTGTGTCGCCCAGCATCACCTATTGGTTTGGATACTCGACTTTCAATCTGCGGGTTTAAATCCCCGTCCCATGAAACATATTTGAACTTTCAACCGTGTGGGCATTTTAGTGTATCCAATTCGATTCCATTATTTCTTGGTTGTTGTTGTTGTTTTGAATTAAGCACAAAGCTACACAATGGGCTATCTGTGCTCTGCCCACCACGGGTATCGAAACCTGGATTTTAGCGTGTAAGTCTTCAGACATACCGCTGAGCCACTGGCGGGCTTATTTCTTGGTAAAAGAGTAGCCCGAGAGTTGACGGTTGGTAGTAATGACCAATAATTCACTGTTAAATTAGTTTGAGTGTGTACGACAGCTCGAAGTAATACGTATTCTCCCAAAGTAGTCGAATTTCGTAATTTTTTAACAAATTTGGCTCCATTTGGTAAAACCTACATGAAATTTAGTAAATTTTGATAATTTACCCGTTGCATGGTCAATAAAAGATTTTCATTTATTGCCTCGTTCACATGCAATTTGACCTTGTGATAAGGGCGAGTTTTATGTCTAAATATTTGAATATTCTTTATAAAGTCTCATTGCGCAGGCGCAAGATAATTTCAAACAATGATGATTCACTGGTGGCTTTTTTAATCTTTTTTTTATATACTGTAGCTATTGTTATGATTTTGTGAGTTGTGACTCGTAAGTGTCAGTATTCGTTTACAGTGTGAAGTACTGTTTAATTTTAAATATCTGTTTTGTATAATTTTATTTAATTTACATTTAACCTAACCCACAGATCATAGTGGCTGAGAAAAGGAGCATTAAGGATAGTGATTTAGTAGAAAGTCCAAGCAAGGAAGTAAGCCTACATAGGTCTAGTTACCAACAGAAACGTTAGTTTTCACACAAGGAAGTAAGCCTACATAGGTCTAGTTACCAACAGAAACGTTAGTTTTCACACAAGGAAGTAAGCCTACATAGGTCTAGTTACCAACAGAAATGTCAATTGCCACAAAAATGTCTTAATGATCCTAAGTTAGGTTGTTTTAGTCGACGTTCGAAACACTTGAATAAGACATTTTGTAAAATATGGAATTGTGACTTATGTGGGAGAGTTATCATACTTGAGAAACATCTTGACAGTATGAAACATTTAAACAATATTAAAACAAGTTCCCAGACTTCTAAAGTAACTAATTTCTTACAACCTTCTACTCTTCATATAGCATATTTCAAGTGGCTTCAACTGAACTGAAAATGTGTGTGTTTGTGGCAGAACACAATCTTCCCATGTCAATAATAGATCACATTCCAGGCTTTCTGTGTAATGCATGCCCTGATTCTAAAAGTGTTAAGGGTATTAAATATCTAAGAAGAAAAGGAACAGCTATTTTCGTAATGTCATTGGTGAGGAATATTTGATAATTCTTGTAACACAATTAAATAATATTTAATATTTATTAATTATTGATGAAAGTACAGATGTATCTGCAAGAAATAACTGGTTCTAATAGCTAGATTTTATGATAACCATATTCAAAACACAATTGACTAGTTTTTAACTCTCATGAAATAATTTCTGTAGTGTCCAAGGTATTTACAGTTCTATAGTAAAGTTTTTGAAAAACATGGAATCTCATTTAAAAATCTGATAGGCTATGGAAGTGATAATACAAGTGTAATAATTGGTCAAGAGGTGGTGTTCAAAGTGTTCTAAAGCAAAACGCACCATATCTCTTTGTACAAGGCTGTGTGTGCAATTCAATGTGTTTATGTGCATCCTACGCATGTTCTGAATTTTCAACTTCCTTAGAGGAGCTGAATAGAAATATTTATTCACGTTTGTCAAACAGCCCAAAGAGATTATCTGAATATGCAGAATTTCTAGATTTTACCAACTGATCCTAAAACGATTTTACGTCCTAGCTCTACTCGATGGTCAAGTGGCAGAAAGACTAATGAATCAATGACCAGCACTTGTCTTGATTTTACTTCAGTAGCATTAGAAGATGATATAACTTTTGCATCCAGAACACTAGAAGGTTTACAAAATACAATTGTAAGAATATAGTTTGCACTTCTAACTTTTATTCTGTTATATGTAAATGAAATAACTTTAAAGTTTCAAGCTGAGAGCTTCAATATTCATAAGCTGCATGCTTCCATCTACAGTATATGGTATGAAAGGTATTCTTTGTAATTTTATTAAAAGTACTAAAAGATACAGATATATCGAAGGTTAACAACAATGATCCTTTAATTTACCTTCCCGTAAGTGAAATGTATCACGGAGCAAGAACTGAAAGTATCTTTCTAGAATATTCTTCCAAAATCCAAAATAAAGAACTCGCAGAATTTCAGCTTAAAACATTGAATTTTTATGTCAAACTATGCAAGGAAATGTACAAAGAATTTGCATCATCTGGTATGTTCACATATATACAGCTGTTTGAAGCTTTACATCCAGAAAATGTCTTCATGACAGCCACATTCAATTTACTCATAGGCTATGAAATTTTCTAATATTATTGAGTGAAAACAATATAAAGATATCAACAGAGAATGGTGAGAGTAAGATGATAACATTTCAGAACCAGAGAAATACTAGTATTATATCTCTCAAAAAAATGTAGAGATAAATTTTGTTTCCAATTATCTCTACATTAATGATAGACTTGCTGTCATTATATCATTCTTCAGCTGCAACAGAAAGGCTGCTCTAGCTGGTAAACAGTATGAAGGTAAAAAGTTGTTCCCGGCTAAGTACGGAAACACTAAATGTCTTATTATAAAAATCTTTTATAAAACACAACATCTAAAGAATGGTAACCATCTGAAGAATTGTACAAAAGAATGAAGAAAAGTAAACTATATATCAAGGAAGAAAACACACCAAGTTTTTAATAAAATGAGGTTAGTTATATGTTTCTTAATTTAACTTGGTGTGAAATCCAAGAAAATCATCTGGCAACCCTGGGTCTTACCTTCGGCACTACTGGCTAATGACAAATTCCAGACTTTTGCTGCAACAATATGATGTAAGAACATGGGGCAAATAAATTACAATTAACTCTTTGAAAATTTTAAGCTGTACTTTACACAAATATCTATTGTCAAATATGTGAGTAGTGAAAAAAAATTATAAGATTTCAATATATGCACAAAGTTTTATGTAGATCCACAACAAAATTTAAAAATAAATAATTACAAAAATTTAATGTTTACCATAATTGCAAAGATCCAAATTGTTCTTAATAAAAAAAAAATGTTTATCCCGAAACACAACAAAGAGATTACTAATATAAAGTAGCTAGAAGATGGTGCGACTAACACAACAATGCTATCAATACAGCCAAATGTGAAAGCCATACCTTCCAGTTTTAATACTTCAAGTTTTACGTTACGTAAAAAGGCCTAAGATGATGAAAGAGTAAAACAGACCCGGAATTTGTAGTCGTCAACATGAAACAGCTCGCTATCACATCACTTCCAGGTGGATAATGCACTCGTGTTGTAATGAGAGGGTCGCGGGTTCGAATCCCCGTCACACCAAACATGCTCGCCCTTTAAGCCGTGGGAGTGTTATATCATGACGATCAATCCCATTATTCGTTTGTAAAAGAGTAGCCCAAGAGTTGACAGTGTGTGGTGACGACCGCCTTCCCTGTAAGCCCCCCAGTGGCTCAGCGGTATGTCTGCGGACTTACACGCTAAAACCCGGGTTTCGATACCCGTGGTGGGCAGAGCACAGATAGCCCATTGTGTAGCTTTGTGCTTAATTCAAAACAAACAAGCCTTCCCTGTAGTCTTACACTGCAAAATTAGGGGCGGCTAGCACAGATAGCCCTCATGTAGCTTTGTACGAAATACAAAACAAACCAAACTACACACTGCCAGACCCACTCACAGTTTCATTACCGCAAATCACACTTCCTAGTTTTCCTACTAGGCCTAATATATTTTTCGTTTTATAAGGTTGAAGTCCATAATGATATATGTGTACAAGGGAACATTAAATATCGTACACTTAGACCTATTACACGGCCCAATGTATAATGACAAGCCTAGAAATTAAATATACTTACGCAAGATCCCTGAGACTGTTTCAAGAGTAAATAAAACCAAAATTTAGAGTATCAATATGTTTAATTTCTCTTCGGCCTCCTTTCGGGGAAGTATCATTAGTAATATCGATCAAAGCTACAAGTTTTAAACCTAAATAGCCTCTTACAGCAACAAAGAATGTACACCAGTCAGGAGACTTATATAGTTAGACTTAAAATATTCAGTCAAATTTATATAACAGAAACAATTCAGTTGGAGACGAGTTTAGATTAACAGACAAAATGTGCACTTCACTAGGAATTGTGGGAATTTCAGCATCAGGAATGCAAGCCCTCAGTATGTTTAAATATTGCAAATGGTAAACGCATCTATGTATACAACGAATTTGAATTATATATAACTAATACATTCATAAGAGTAAAAAAACAACAATAAAGATAATAAAACCAAACACTTTTGAAAGATGGAACTATCGAAAGCTCCGTATGTTTTACGAATTATTAATACTGTTAACATGTTTTCATTATTGTATATTAGTTACACTTTTGTTAAGTATTTATTAATAGTATTAGTATGTTTTCATTATTGTATCTGTTACACTTTTGCTAATTATTTATTAATAGTATCAAAATGTTTTCATTATTGTATCTCAGTTACACTTTTGTTAAGTATTTATTAATAGTATTAAAATGTTTTCATTGTTGTATCTTAGTTACGCTTTTGTTAATTATTTATTAATAGTATTAAAATGTTTTCATTGTTGTATCTTAGTTACACTTTTGTTAAGTATTTATTAATAGTATTAAAATGTTTTCATTATTGTATCTGTTACACTTTTGTTAAGTATTTATTAATAGTATTAAAATGTTTTCATTGTTGTATCTTAGTTACACTTTTGTTATTTATTAATAGTATTAAAATGTTTTCATTGTTGTATCTTAGTTACACTTTTGTTAAGTATTTATTAATAGTATTAAAATGTTTTCATTGTTGTATCTTAGTTACACTTTTGTTAAGTATTTATTAATAGTATTAATGTTTTCATTATTGTATCTTAATTACACTTTTGTTAAGTATTTATTAATAATATTAATATGTTTTCATTATCGTCTCTTAACTACACCTTGCTTAAATATCATATAATACGGTTAATGTTTTCATTGTTGTATCTTAATTACACCTTTCTTAAATGCATAGTGATACCATTAATATGTTTTTACTCTTGTCTATTAGCTACACCTTCTTTAAATATATAATACTGTTAAGATATTTTCACTATCGTCACTTAGCTGCAGAGTTCTTAAATATTCAATTTTGCAACTGTTCCGATTTTCAATGTATTTGAATATATATATATATATTTACCTGAACACATTTAGGAAAATGACCATTTGCTAAGACCAAATCTTTAATATATTGTTGCCGTTGTGTTTGGGTTGATTAATTTCGGTAAAAGTTACACAATTGGCTGTACGTGCGCTGTCCACTTTGAAGAATCGAATCTCTGGTTTTAGTCACTTAACCACTTTAGGTCAAAATCTGACATCTCATTATGCATGGACTGGTATCTACAGCTCAGATCAAAGTCGTATGTTTGTATTCAGCCCCAGAGTGCAGTTTTTGTCAATATATTTCATACACCAGCGGTTTCCAAACTGTAGGTCACGGGAAGTTGGCCAATAACAAACCGCTGCTTTACCTCAACCTATAAAACTTCATTTTTAATTTGAAATTGCAGTAGAATGTATGAAGTTTTGTGAAAATATTTAGGAATTATTTTTTTACATTATTATAAAACCTAAAGTTTGATAACTTGTGATTCGCGAAATGAAAATGTAAGTAGGTTTGGTTTATCATAATATCTAATAAATAATTATATTGAAAAAACACGAAAAAACAGATTTCAAATGTTAATGAAACGCGAAAGGAAACGAACATTAGGTTTCTATCATTAACTGAAATAACACAGTAAAATATGAACTATTCATAGGTTGAGAAAACTGTTAACAAACTGAACTACTTTTAAGTGACTCCAACCTTCAGTAAAAAGAACGAGGAAGGTTGGAGTTATACAGATGTAGAATAATCGCTCACGATGACGCAACACCGTCCAATTTAAATTTGTTATTCCGTCTATAAAAAAGGTAAAGTAGCATGGTTCGTGATCTCAGTTCACGTTCTATCAGCCAAGTTTTCTTTAATAGGGTCAACTGCTACTTTTAATTCGGTGTCTTTGTTATCCTCAGAAGGCTTCATTGGCAAATCACGTGACAACAAGGGTTCCCGCACGAGCAAAAACAGCCTAATTATCAAACTCTTTCAGTTATTATAGACTCCGGTCACACACACACTGACTCCGATACACTACAGTATGTATACATCCACACATTTGGTAGAACAGTTACTAACTTTAAAGAAGATATATATTAATCTCATAAAAAAAAATTATATCTTGTTAGAAAATTCAACTGTAATGTTTTATTATACTAACGTTCCCATACAAGAAACGAGTTCCTTTAGTTGGGGGTGGTTGCGCGTAACACATTTATTTTGATGTTCAAAATATTAACTAATCCTAAAGTAGAGGCCGCTACACCGTAATTAGAGTAATAAGTTAACTACTACTTTATTACAATTACCCGCTAGTACAACGATATGTCTCCGGATTTACAACGCTAAAATCAAGGGTTCGATTCCCTTCGGCGGGCTGAGCAGATAGCCCTTTGTGGCTTTGCTATAAGAAAACACACCCACTCTTAAATACACTTCAAAAATGACGAAACTAGCTTACAGTTTACTTCAAACAAAAATTTCACCTCTCGATTAATTAATAGCCGCAGCATATAAGAGATCCGTGACCTTTTGACCAATATGAGATTTAGTTACAGTTTTGGACTCAGAAGGTCAACCCCTTTCGATGAATGTATTTTACCAGGTCCAAGGTCTCGAAGATTAATTTACTCCAATTCTGCCTGATAGAATTTCGAGTGCTATAGTTACGAAGGATTCCTTCTTGTTTTTCTGATATTACTTAAAATTTTAACCCCAAAAAAGTTACAATAACGTGTACATAAATGGCACGAAAGTTCACTAAAACCACTTCAAGCAGGTATGCCGATCTGGTTATGAGTCAGGGCAAAATAAACGAGTTAAAAAATCCATGCCCTAAACAAATTCGAAATAGGTGGTTTTTACACTGACAAAATTAGTTAAAACTATGTAACAAAACAATCTTACCGAGTAAGATGTGACTGTTACAACAATGCTTCGTTATAATTGTTCAAACTACAATAATAAAATTATGTTACTCGACATAAACAACCAGCCCAGTGGCTGTCAACAGGAGATATTTCAAACTACACAGGAAGAATAGTTCACTGTACCAAAAAGGCTTAGGTTATTGTATTGATAAGAAATTTCCTTTACAGAGATATGTATGTACATATTGAAATAATTAAATTCTTTATTTTGAAGTAGCAATTAAGCCAATTTTTGAAATACAATTTAAAGTTTTCTATTCTCCAATAGATGGCGGTAAGTACACACAGGCCATAATTAGTTTTTATTTCGTTTAGCATAATAAAAAATTGTTTATATGCAAAAACGGCTCTTCTGGGCCCAGAAAACACTTCAAATGGAAGAGCGAACAACGTTTCGACCTTCTTCGGTCATCGTCAGGTTCACAAAGAAAGGGTTACTGGTCGGAAGCTGACCACATGTTTGGGAGGGGTTGTATAATTGAGTGTTGCAATGTAGAGGGCGCGGTTTGAATATATAATTTTGTCTATAATATTAATATAGGTATAATGGTGTTCCTTTATATTGGTTTATTTTGGGTTTAAGTTGTTGTATAAGTAAGGCTTCTTTAATTTTTCGTTTGTTTATGTTTGTTTCTTTATTTAGTATTTTAGTGTTTTCTATGGTTATGTTGTGTCCATTTGACTTGCAGTGTTCGAAAACGTGTGAAGGTGACTTTTTATGTTCTTTGAATCTGGTTTCCATTTTTCTACTTGTTTCTCCTATATAGAAGTCGTGGCAGTTATCACATTGTATTTTATAAATAATGTTGGTGTGGTGTTTGTCAGTGTAGTTCTTACATAGTATAGACCTTAGTTTTGTGCCTGGTTTTTGAATAAATTTAGTGTTAACTGGAATGTTATATTTTGTTACTAGTTTTTTCTGTAAATTTTGGATAATGTTTGTGTATTTATTAAAATCTTTTGAAAGTTTTACCTTTACAAAAAAAAGGTAAAACTTACAGAAAAAAAAAAAACTTCTTAAAGCCATGTTGAACACAAAATACAAAGAACTACGTGACTTACAAAAACAAAAAATGAACTTAGACTATCAACTAGCATGCTGCATTAAACCAGAGATTTACGGACTAATACAACGAAACATAAACCAAATCAATACTAAAAACGATAGAGACAAAAAGATCCACCACAACAAAAACTTGAAAAACTAAGATGTAAGCAACAGAAAAGACATCAACATGACAAACCGTTGACCAACCTCATAATTAACAGATCTGACCGACAATTAAACACAGACGAGATACATCTACTTAACAAAGGACTCAACTTCGCAATAGCACCAAGGTACATTCCAACCATAGAAATCAAAACATGTTTAGAAGACCTAGCCAGGAGACTTGTGATACTTTCTACAGAAAACAAAAACAACAAACAGAAAGAAGACAACTTAGATAACTTTATTGACATCCAACAGCCAAACTTCCCAGGTAAAATTACAAATTTATATTTTCCAGAACCACCTAAAAACATTATCTTAAACGATTTTTTCAAAGAATTTTCTTACAAAACTATCAACATAATTTCACAAAACAGAAAACTAAAAAACAACCTTACAAAAAGAGACATTAATTCCATTAGAAACCTAAAACAAGACAGAAACATAAAAATTCTAAAAGCAGATAAAGGTAACGCTATAGTAATAATGAACACGAATGAATACATACAAAAAATGAATAACATCCTATCAGACACGAACAAATTTAAACCAATACACACAAATCCAACAAAGACACATGAGACGCAACTAAACAAATTACTACTACAAATAAAAAAAGCCAACACAATTTCACAAACACTTTATTCCTACCTACGTAAAACCGACTCACGCACACCGCAAATATACGGCATCCCCAAACCTCATAAACCAGATTGTCCATTACGACCAATAATGTCAACATATGAATCGTTTAACTACAATCTTGGTAAATACATAGCATGGGCATTCTCCAAATATGCAACATCAGCCAGCTCATTCATCAAAGACTCTTTTAAGTTCAAGTCCAATCTAAATCAACTTAATCATAAAGCCTTAATGGCCAGTTTCGATGTTATATCCCTCTTCACAGAAGTTCCAACAACAGAAGCCTGCAAGATAGCCTTAGAACTCTATATTCGAGACCCTAACCCGATCATAGACATTCCCAGTAACCAGTTAGCAACCCTCAGAGAATTCACCACAATAAAGACAAACTTCATGTTCAACAACCAAAACTATATACAAACAAATGGCCTAAGCATGGGCAACCCAGTATCGCCAGCTCTAGCCAATATTTTTATGACACAAATTGAAACACAAGCAATTAATACAGCATTACATCCACCACTATACTGGTACAGATATGTAGATGACACGGTTGCGGGATTCGAATCTACAGAACACATACTTAACTTTTTCACTCACATTAACTCTATACATCCCAACATTAACTTCACATGTGAACAGGAAGAAAGCAATCAAATATCATTTCTTAACCTCAAAATTATAAGAACCGACACACAATTCAAAACAGAAATCCACCGAAAAATCACCCATACTGGACTATACATTCCTTGGGACTCAGCACATGAAACAAAACAAAAACTCAACATACTAAGAAACCAGATAAACACAGCCATAAAACTATGCTCACCAGATAAAATTAACGATGAATTAGATAAAATAAAACAACACTTCATCAACATTAATAAGTTTCCTCCACAAACCGTAGAAAACATTATACGCACACACCTAGACAGAAAGCAAAATCAACCAACAAAAGTAAATATATCTCACGAATCAAAAAATCACGAAACCATATACTGCTGTATACCATATATTCCTGACATCAGCAAACAAATAACCAACATTTGGCAAAAACTAGTAACAAAATATAACATTCCAGTTAACACTAAATTTATTCAAAAACCAGGCACAAAACTAAGGTCTATACTATGTAAGAACTACACTGACAAACACCACACCAACATTATTTATAAAATACAATGTGATAACTGCCACGACTTCTATATAGGAGAAACAAGTAGAAAAATGGAAACCAGATTCAAAGAACATAAAAAGTCACCTTCACACGTTTTCGAACACTGCAAGTCAAATGGACACAACATAACCATAGAAAACACTAAAATACTAAATAAAGAAACAAACATAAACAAACGAAAAATTAAAGAAGCCTTACTTATACAACAACTTAAACCCAAAATAAACCAATATAAAGGAACACCATTATACCTATATTAATATTATAGACAAAATTATATATTCAAACCGCGCCCTCTACATTGCAACACTCAATTATATAACCCCTCCCAAACATGTGGTCAGCTTCCGACCAGTAACCCTTTCTTTGTGAACCTGACGATGACCGAAGAAGGTCGAAACGTTGTTCGCTCTTCTATGTGAAGTGTTTTCTGGGCCCAGAAGAGCCGTTTTTGCATATAAAAGTTCTCAACAAGTGGGTTTCTCGACATCACTGAAAAAATTGTTTGTATATTAGATGGCAATCTGCGATTCACGAAATATGTTACAATAGGAAATCCATAATTGAGCAATAATATTGCAAACCTCGTTCAGTGGGGATGAACAATGTAAACAACTTTGATAGAAAGTACAAAAACAATAATATGAACTTCCATCACCCGAGGATTGATTCCTTTTTAGTTTATCGCAAAGAAACTCGAGAACTAACTGGAATGCCGTCACTAAATAACGAGTGATAGGCCACACAGTCAACACCACCCACCAACAGATCTTTGACAACTCGTTTACCAACAAATAGTGGGATTAACTGTCACATATAATGCCCCCTGATTGAAATGGGAAGCATGTTTAGTTACAGGGATTTAAACCCATGATCCTCAGGTGCGAATTGAGTGACTATTACGTAAATGTCATCTAAATGTTTTGTAAACGACAACATGTCGTGTTGTTTAAATTTTCATTTCTATTATTTATATTTCCATATTTATATTATTGTTTCAAAGCTTAAACCAATAAAATATGTTGTTATCCATTTAAAATAACATTTAGAAATTTCTAGAATTAGGTAGATCAAATATATGACTATAAACGGAAATGTATGGCGGACTAGTGTCTAGACGTTGAGTCTCGTGCAAGAATGGACATGCGCGGATTGCTCTGGAGTTCTGTAGAAGTTACGCGATTGTTCGAGAAGAGGCCTACTAATATATAAACAGACGGAGACGTGAGAAATAAGAAGAGTCAGTCATTCGTTTGAGAAAGTTTAAGTGTTTGCTGTGAGTTTATTCAATTTGAATTTGTGACTGAAGCCAGATCTACAGAAGCTGTGATTTTGTCTCGTCAATCTTTGCGATTCATTCATATTACTGGTTGTGCTGAGAGTCGGCACGTACGGACTATTTAGGGGAGACTGGGAAAATTGGAAGGCGGCAAGTTTGAAATGTTCATCAAGAAGCACCGTAAAAAGAACTTCGTCATTCTCCATTCAAACTTCGGTATTTCTTCGTGGGACCAAATTCACACCCTGGACCGGAATTTTGGATTTCTGATCTGAACTTTTGGACTTTTATTCTAGATCATTATATTAGATACAGGCCAGTGCCATTTTGTGTTGTAATTAATTCTGAAGGTTTAAACTTAATATCTGTCATTGTTGTTATATAATTTATGTTATATCTGTTACATATATAGTAGTTTGTTGTAATAAATTATACAAGCTGTTATCTGTGTCTTTCTGTTGCGTTTAGTCTACATATAAAACAAAAAAAAACGTAACAGTGACCTAATTACCAGGCCATGCCAGGCTCTTCACTGAAAGAAACTACAAAGAACAGTCAAATTAAAACACTGTGAAGTACTTTCCTTGGAGGAAACTACACAGAACAATTAAACTAAAACACTGTGAACTACTTTTCTTGGAGGAAACTACACAGAACAATCAAACTAAAACACTGTGAAGTACTTTCCTTGGAGGAGACTACACAGAACAATCAAACTAAAACACTGTGAACTACTTTTCTTGGAGGAAACTACACGGAACAATCAAACTAAAACACTGTGAACTACTATCCCTGGAGAAAACTACACAGAACAATCAAACAAAAACACTGTGAACTACTTTCCCTGGAGAAAACTACACATAACAATCAAACTAAAAAACTGTGAACTACTTTCCCTGGAGGAAACTACACATAACAATCAAACTAAAACACTGTGAACTATTTTCCCTGGAGAAAACTACACATAACAATCAAACTAAAACACTGTGAACTACTTTCCTTGGAGGAAACTACACAGAACAATCAAACTAAAACACTTCTGATTACTTTTATTTATTTACTACATACACAATTTTGGAAACTTAAAGTGAAGCATTGATTACCATGTCAGAAACATTTATTAAACACTCAATATAGGGCTCATGTATTAAAATATTAGGTTTACATACCTTCACATAAAATATTACACCATAAAAACACTTTAATAGGTTTATATACTTTCACACAAAATATTACACCATAAAAACACTTTAATAGGTTTATGTACCTTCACACAAAATATTACACCATAAAAACACTTTAATAGGTTTATGTACCTTCACATAAAATATTACACCATAAAAACACTTTAATAGGTTTATGTACCTTCACACAAAATATTACACCATAAAAACACTTTAATAGGTTTATGTACCTTCACATAAAATATTACACCATAAAAACACTTTAATAGGTTTATGTACCTTCACATAAAATATTACACCATAAAAACACTTTAATAGGTTTATGTACCTTCACATAAAATATTACACCATAAAAACACTTTAATATTTCAAATTTAACAGTTTTCATAAATATGTTAGTTCAACAACCCTTTTGGAATCTCTGTGAACAAAACCTTAAATAAAACTATTACATCTTAGCATGTCAAGTCTAGGGTAAAAGGCACTTGTGATAAATTGAATATTACAGATTACTTATAAAGATGTTTCTTTTTCTAACAACAGTTTCAACAATATAGATTAAACCATAAACGTAAGTACATAAAATAAAAATGTTGAACAAGCCACAAGTTGGAGAGATACATATCTGTAAACACGAAGTTCCACAATAGATTGTCACACATACAATGCAGTTCAATGCACATGCAGATCCAAAACTAAACTCTGTCAACTGACATAACCAACAAATACAGAACTTACATCAAATGCACATGATAACAGAAACCTTTGTTTCTGGTGTTTATGTCACAATAGTTAAAAAGTTTCTTTTGAAAAACGATATGAGATTGTGTTCTTTTCCTCTCATTACTGTATTACAACACAACTGTCTACTATTGCAAAATAAACGTAATTTGGAAAATCTTTCAGATATCTGATTGAATTTCGTACAGGAACTTTTGGAATTTTACAGAAAACAAAACTAAAAATCTCAATGAAGATAAATGACTAGATTTTGGGCAACAAATAATTCTCTGATATGATGAGACATGGCATCAAAACATGTTTTACTTGAGTTGCTTTCTGATTATATCAAGACACATAAGAAATGAATGGCCATTAATCAAACCACCTACATTTCATCACAAACAGTACAAGTAACAAGGTAAAATGTATAAATACATGTTATATTAAATGTCATTTTTCAACAAACAGCTGTTTAGAAATCCAAAGGTTTCACGTTCAGCTGCAAAAACCGAAACTTGACTAGAACTTTGATAGCTGACGTCTAAATGGATGAAGCGAGTTCTGCCAAGTTAAGGAACATTTCCTCAAGATTATGATGATGAGAAAATGGTGTGATGTGCACAACATCAAACTGTCCGTGAATAAGACACCTTAGATGATATGAACAGGTACGTTGAACAGTATTGGACAGACAGAAAATGATCTACTAAATAAGGTCACACCATCTTCAGAAGATCTAAACATTAAAACTAATTTACCAAATATGAGATACAGAAAAAATATGAAAAAAAAAAAAAAATATATATATATAATCAACATTCACTAGTTAGACCAAAAAATATGTTATTTTTTTTTAAGTTGCATGTGACCTAGAGAAATTCTGGTGAGTTCTTTGTACAGAGAGCATCTGACAGGAGAGAATGTTATCTAAATCAAAATTATTTTGGGAAGAACAAATATTTTTCTCTCTACCACAGAGGAAAGGTTCCCATCTTTTGGGTGTTGTCTTTCAAGTAAGAAGTTGAGGGCATATTCAAAGCTTAAATGAAGCCAACCTCTCCAACAGTTGCCATGGTGACAGTTTCACAATCTCCAGAGGCCTTAGCACTAATGGTTGGAGGAGTGGTAAACACTACAGAGGTTGGATAAGCCATAACTGTAACACCATTCACAATCTTGGGGACCAGATGATGTTGTCGTGCTATTCCATCTACAGAACAATGACACTTCGTGTTGGAGGTAAAGAAGCCAACCTGTCCAGGATCAGTAGCTTTACTGATGGATGTTGTTTTACTTCCCTACATGAATGTACAATTTTAAATATTTGTTTAGCTGCAATATTGTAAATCATTAAAATAGTTTGTTCTGTTTCAAAAACTACAGTAGGTAAGCTGTGATTAAATGACAACTAACCATTACAGGTCATAATTAATGGATGATGGTCAACAACAATTAGTTTCATAACAGGTCACAATTAATGGATGACAATCAATACCATTTAGATAAAAAAAACAAAAACAGATCACATTTAATAAACGATAGTCAATACCATTTAGATAAGGAACAAGTCACAATTAATGGACAATAGTCAATACCATTTAGATAAGGAACAAGTCACAATTAATGGACAATAGTCAATACTAATTAGATAAGAAACAAGTCACAATTAATGGACAATAGTCCATACTATTTAGGAAAGTAATAGGTCACAATTAATAAATGATGGTCAATACCTTTTAGTTTAGTACTAGGTGACAATTAATGGATGGTGGTCAACAACAATTAGTTTTGTAACAGGTCACAATTAATGGTTGATAAGTGATGCCATTTACATTGGAAAGTGGACATTACTAATTGATGGTGAGTCATACAAATGTTGAATTAATCAGCTAAGATATTTTTTATCTTAATGTTAATGTACTGTACATTAACAGTACAACACTTAAGTTTTGTTCAAAGAGAAATAACTCCATCTTGATTTATTCTGACATCTTCTCAAAAATATGCAAAACAAAATGTATGAAAGGTTGAATTATTGTATTTGAAAATTGTCCTGTGATCAGTTTCTATGGTAACTTATAAGTGGTACATAAATAACTCACATTACAATGTATCGTACTCTCCATGTCGCATGAGCAAAAGACAAACTTCTAGTGTTTGTTACGGGCATACAAGGATTTTGAGATATGAAGTAAATTGTGTTGGTTTTATAATTGAGTATTAAAAGCAGTTCTACTTGTTTACATAATGAAATAAAATATAACAATATAGAGAGAAAAGATGATTAAAATAATTACCAGCATCACAAAACGAACCAAAAAACAACAACTCATTTATGATGTACTAACACCAATACAAACAGCGTGAAATATTAACACAGTGAAGTCTGAAATAAATGTCACGTTGTAGGAAGATCTGAAGAAAGTGAAGTCTATTGAAATGTGTATTCTAAAAGTTCAACTTAATGTAAACCAAAGCTATACAAATTAAACACAGTGAAGTCTGAGTAAAACATCATAAATCTTACCTCACACTCACTTTCCAACACAGCAATATCCACATACTCTCCATAAGGAGACAACTTCACCACAGGAGATTCATTAGGAGAGGTTAGAGTGTATGCATGTTGAGGTATGGCATGATAATGATACACCTCTGATGAGGTTGTAACTGGAGGGACTGTTGAATACAGAAACTGACCAGACACAGAGGAAGTCTGAAATTGGTTTTACAAAAACCACTTTAAAACAACCAACAAGGTGAAAAAATTTACTTACTGAGCTACATTGACACATTTCAGTCTCAGCTCAAACTGTTATATTTGTATATTTTCTATGCCATATTTAATATTTCAGAATCCACTCTCAGGAGAGAAGAATGTGCATCCTCACTGAGGGAAACTTAATTAAACACTGGAGGACATATTAATGTCACTACATCTTGTAACAGGCTTTCTCAGCTAAATAAATGACAAACTCCTAAATATATCAGAAAAAATTATAATTTCTATATTAATTTTCAAGAGTAACTGCTATCAGGGCTAAATTGTTTTGATACAAATTGGAAAATGTGATTTTTTTCAGACATTTCACATGTTAGGTTCACAATGTTGAATGAAAAGTTGGAAAAAATGTGTTATTTGTTTATCACAAGGTTTAAACCTATTGGATTTAAACGGTAACTGCCTTCACTATTCAACATGCAATATTTTACTAGCAAACATTTGTCAGAATATAACCTTTTGTTCATATAGTAACTGTCATTAGCCAGAATGTAACCTTTATTAGTCAGGATGTAATCTTTCATTTAAACAGTAACTTCATTAGTCAGGATGTAATCTTTTATTTAAACAGTAACTTCATTAGTCAGGATGTATAGTTTTACTTAAACAGTAACTTCATTAGTCAGGATGTAATCTTTTATTTAAACAGTAACTTCATTAGTCAGGATGTAATATTTTATTTAAACAGTAACTTCATTAGTCAGGATGTAATCTTTTATTCAAACAGTAACTTGATTAGTCAGGATGTAATATTTTATTCAAACAGTAACTTGATTAGTCAGGATGTAATCTTTTATTCAAACAGTAACTTGATTAGTCAGGATGTAATCTTTTATTCAAACAGTAACTTGATTAGTCAGGATGTAATCTTTTATTCAAACAGTAACTTCATTAGTCAGGATGTAATCTTTTATTCAAACATTAACTTTTATTGATAAGAAGAGAACAACATTTTGATCTTACTAGGTCATCTTCAGGTTAAGAAAGGGAGTTTGCAAGTGACTGCTTCCAGATACATCTTAGGGACAAGAGTATAAACAGGTACAGGATTGTAGGGGGCGCTGCTGTTGGATGTTAGGGTATTAATTTGTATAGATATAAAGGTGTTTCTTTATATTGGTATAATTTTGGTTTTATTTGCCATATAAGTAGGGCTTCTTGAATTTTGCATTTGTTTATATTTGTTTCCCTACTTAATATCTGGGTGTTTATTTGATTTGCAATGATCAAAAGTGTGAAGATGTTTTGTTTTGTTCCACTTTTCTGCTTGTTTCTCCAATACAGAAGTCTTGGCAGTTGTTCATTGTATATTATAAATTATGTTGGTATTGTGTTTGTCAGTGTTGTTTTTACATGGTATGGACTTTAGTTTTGTACCTGTTTTTGAATAACTTTGGTGTTTATTGGAATGCTGTGTCTTGTTAAGTTTTTCCAATTGCAGGATTCACATCTTCAGGACACACATGTAATTTTCTCAATCATGTTAACCTGATACACCCCAACATTAAGTTCACCAGTGAACAGGAAAAACTAACCAGATAACATTTCTTAATCTCAAAATCATTAGAACTGATACACAAATAAAAACAGAAAAATCACCCATACTGTATTATACATTCCATGGTACCAAGCACACCAAGCAAAACAAAAACTCAACATATGAAGAAACCAAATAAATAGTCACAAAACTATGTTAACCTGATAAAATTAATGATGAAACCAACAAAATAAAAGAAACTTTTATCAACAGTTTCCTCAAAAAAAAACATGGAAAAATTTAAATGAATACACCTAAACCAACAACAAATAGACAACAATAAATCCCAAGATACAACATACTACGAAGCCTTGTACTACTGCATACCATATGTTCCTGACATCAGTGTAAAAATAAAAAAACATTTAGAAAAACTAGTAACAAAATATGACATTCCAATAAACACCAAATTTCCTCAAAAACCAAGTACAAAACTGAGGTCTATACTATGTAAAAACTACACTGACACACCACACCAACATAATTTATAAAATACAATGTGATAACTGCCACGACTTCTATATTGTAGAAACAGGCATAAAAATGGAAACTAGATTCAAAGAACAAAAAAAACACCTTCACACTTTTTTGATCATTGCAAATCAAATAAACACAACATAACCACAGAAAACACCCAGATGTTAAGTCGGGAAACAAATATTAACAAATGCAAAATCAAAGCCCAACTTATAAAGCAACTAAAACCAAAACTGAACAAATATAAAGAAACACCTTTATACCCATATTAATTAATAACCAAACATCCAACTGCAATGCCCCAACAATCACATATCTGTTTATACTCTCGTCCCTAAGATGTGTCTGTCAGCAGTCACATTCAAACTATTTCTTAACCTGAAGATGACCTAGGGAGGTCGAAATGTTGTTCCCTCCTTATCTACAAGTGTTAACATCCATACCACACGTCTTGAGATAAGTTTTTATTTCATGTGGGTTTCTCACCATGAAGAATCTTTTACTTAACCCTTTTGCAACTAACTTGGTATAATATACACAACTCTGCCCTACACACTTCCACACATTCTGGTATAATATACACAAGTCTGTCTACACACTTCCACACATTTTGGTATAATATACATAAGTCTGTCTACACACTTCCACACATTTTGGTATAATATACACAAGTCTGTCTACACACTTCCACACATTTTGGTATAATATACACAAGTCTGTCTACACACTTCCACACATTTTGGTATAATATACACAAGTATGTCTACACACTTCCACACATTTTGGTATAAAATACACAGGTCTGTCTACACACTTCCACACATTAAGTATTTGTACTATAGTTTCTGATACTGCATGTGTATCTTCACAAGATGTAATAGACTTTTAGTTATGATTACAAAACTTTTGTACGCAAAAAAATACTTTTTGACAAACTATTTTTACTGAAGATTTGTTTGTGAAAATGGAGTATTTTGTTACTAACCTATGTGCAAAGTGATTTGTTTGTGAAAATGGAGTATTTTGTTACTAACATATGTGCAAAGTGATTTGTTTGTGAAAATGGAGTATTTTGTTACTAACCTATGTGCAAAGTGATTTGTTTGTGATGATGGAGTATTTTGTTACTAACCTATGTGCAAAGTGATTTGTTTGTGATGATGGAGTATTTTGTTACTAACCTATGTGCAAAGTGATTTGTTTGTGATGATGGAGTATTTTGTTACTAACCTATGTGCAAAGTGATTTGTTTGTGATGATGGAGTATTTTGTTACTAACCTATGTGCAAAGTGATTTGTTTGTGATGATGGAGTATTTTGTTACTAACCTATGTGCAAAGTGATTTGTTTGTGATGATGGAGTATTTTGTTACTAACCTATGTGCAAAGTGATTTGTTTGTGATGATGGAGTATTTTGTTACTAACCTATGTGCAAAGTGATTTCAGGTTGTGATAAAAAAAACATTTATTGCAAGATGCATAATAGAACATCTAATAAACCTTATAAGTACATACACATTTGTAATTAACTAAATAGTTATTGTAAGAAGCAGACTGCCAGTTAACAGTGTGAAATGTGAAACACTACAAGAACATTAATCAGAATATGTATACTTTACCTTACTTCAGTTTAGTATCAACAATTTAGAAAATATTATCAAGTTTATGTCATTTAAATTCCAGTGACACGTAATACATTATAAATAAAGTATTTTTATTATATCACTTTGTAGTTATGCATTATGACACATTAGTCCCACAACAAGATGACACACATTTCACTAATAACTGACCACCAGCTGTTTCTACTCTGAAGTCAAATATTTGAATATAAGCTGTGATTAAAGCATCAGATCACATACAGAGATAAAATTGGAAAATATGTTGAAACACCTGTTAAATATAACAAAATCCTGTCGTAATCTTAAACGAAAACAACAGTTAATTTATTAACTCACCAATTCTCTAACAACTTTGATCAGAAAAACTTATAAATATACATTCAGTTACAAGTATATCTGAAATAGTCTGTAATACTGATATAAGTAAGATGGGTTCTATGGCATCAGGTTTCATGGGATCACATAATAATTACAACGGTTCCAACACAGCAACATGCCTTCTGCAGCACATTCAGTAATAAATAACTACATGGGTTTCTTCACACATGTGATAAAACAAAAATATACAGGTTACATCATACACAGTAAAACGACTTTCTGTTCTACAACAAGCATGGTAAAACATAGCTATGTGACTTCCACAGCACATACAGTAAGAAATAACTACATGGGTTCCATCACATGCTTGGTAAAACATAACTACATGGGTTCCATCACATATACAGTGAAACAAAACTACACAGGTTTCATTACAGGCATAGTAAAACATAACTATATGGGTTCCATCACAAACATAGTAAAACATAACTATATGGGTTCCATCACAAACATAGTAAAACATAACTATATGGGTTCCATCACAAACATAGTAAAACATAACTATATGGGTTCCATCACAAACATAGTAAAACATAACTATATGGGTTCCATCACAAACATAGTAAAACATAACTATGTGGGTTACACAACAAACAAAGTAAAACATGACTACACGAGTTTGATAACAAAGAGAGTAAAACATGATTACGTGAGTTCTACAACATGGTAAATTGATTGATTTAGTGTTTTATGGCACAAAGCAACGAGGCTATCTGCGCCAGACATCCGGAAAAAAGTAAAATAAAAAAAAAAATCTAGTAAAAGACATAAATGGAAATGAAGGTAAAACAAAAAAGTAGAAAACCAATGTTGACACCTAGTCTACAACGTTAAGATAGAAGGCAGAGTTTAAGAAGTTATAAACTATTTACTCTAGCAAAATGGTAATGATCATAACCTGCCAGGAAGACTAACAGGTAAGTTCAAGAACCTCTGTCAATCACCTGAAGTTGGCCTTTCCAGTCCTGGTTCCGGGTTATATGTCATAGCAGCTATTATCAAAATGTAAAATAATAGAAATTTTAAAAGATATACAGCAAAATCGTAATAATGAATAGCCAAATGTTCAGTAAAAAGATAAAAGTCAAGTAAATGGAATAAAATTTGTAAAAGTAATTGAAGATAAAAGTAAAACGGGAATTAAAACAGAAAATGGCGTAAAAACCAATGTTGACATCCAGTCTACAAAGTTGTAAAGGACTACCTGTAGCAGAATGGTAATGATCATAACCCGCCAGGAAGTCTAACAGGTAAGAATTAAAACCACCGTCAGTCACCTGAAGTTGGTCTTTCCAGTCCTGGTTCCAGGTTATGAGTCAATATGGCCAGTACTAAAAAGTAAAGTAGTAAAAGTGTTAAAAGACATGCAACAAAAGTATAATAACAACTTGCCAGGACGACTAACGAGTTGTTCAAATGGATAGTTCAAACAGCAGCGTTAGTCACCTGAAGTTGGCCTTTCCAGTCCTGGTGTCGAGTTATTTATTGTTCTGGCCATTGTCCAATGTCAAATTGAACGAGAGAGAATGAAACTGTGAAAAAGGAGCCACAATTGAAAAGGTGTAATGAATAAATATGCATCACTTAAATGAGATGAAAAAGATTAATGGCCATTAAAAAATTAAAAACGTTATAAAGGTGGACAGAGTCACCGTCACCAATAACTCTGTCCAATGTTAGACTGACCCTGGGAAAAAATATGTTTAAAATATTGCCGTCGTTGAGAATTGTAACGATGGCAAGAAAGTAAAACGTGACTGATAGTGATTTGAGTGTTACACAAACTACACATTGGTGCATCAGTTCCAGATAAAAGAAAATGATGAGCTAAAAAACTGTGACCAATGCATAGCCTAGTGAGAACAACTTCCTCCTTCCGAACTTTACAGAAGCTGGATGGCCAAACTCCAATTTTGGGTTTGATTTGAAAAAGTTTGTTGTTGCGTTGCTCACTCCAAGTGGACTGCCAGCTGGCACAGAGCCAAGCCTTGAAGACAACACCATAATCCATGTACGGAATAGGCATAGGGGTGACAGTGCTGAAGCAGACATATTTAGCTGCCATGTCTGCAAGCTCGTTCCTGCGAATACCAACGTGGCCTGGTATCCAGAAAAACTGGATTCAAGTAGCTGCTAATGAGAAATGGGCCAGTCGGTTTCGAATATCAGCGAGAATAGGATGTGAGCTAACATGTAGCGATTCCAAGGCAAGTATAGAACTAAGCGAATCAGTATAAATAGAGCAGTTGGAGTACTGCTCAGCTGCAATATGATCCAGGGCAAGAGATGTGGCATACAGTTCAGCAGTGAACACAGAAGCTGTAGAGGGAATTCTGTGCGCAACTAATGACCCATAGCAAACCATAGCAGAGCCCACTGAATCACCTGATTTGGAACCATCTGTATAAATGGGAACTAAATGATTGTTTGAAAGATACTAATTGAACAAAAGATGGTACTTCCAATCTGGAGTATCTGCCTTTTTTAGGTGACTGAAAGAAAGGGGGCTGTAATAAGTCATGGTGGGATGGGCTGACCTGTGGAATCTGCAATGTTATCCAAGGACAGACCCAATTCATCCAATTGCGCCCGGTTGCGAAGGCCAAACGGAGCAATGACAGATTGTCTGTTCTGAAAAAGTACTGCCCACCGAGGAAGGACAACACATTCCCAGGTGGGATGCTTTGGTAAGGAACAAAGTTTCGAAGTATATTGTAAAGATAGTTGCAAACAGCGAAGGTGTAGAGAAGGTTCATGAGATTCAATGTATATGCTTTGAACTGGAGAGGTACGGAAAGCCCCAATGCAGAGTCGAAGTCCTTGGTGATGAATGGGGTCCAGCATCTTTAAGCCCGAGGGTCTGGCAGAGCCACAGACCATTGATCCATAGTCGAGTTTTGATCTAATAAGAGCACGATATATCTTCAACACTGAACAGCGATCTGCCCCCCAACTGGTAGAAGAGAGGACACAGAGGATGTTCAGTGCTCTTGTGTATTTGACCCGAAGCTGCTTTAAGTGTGGTATAAAGGTCAGTTTACGATCAAAGATAAGCCCCAAGAACTTGGTCTACTGGACCACTGGCAGCAAAACTTCACCAATATGAAGTTCAGGATCAGGGTGAATACCTCGTCGACGGCAAAAGTGCATGCATACAGTTTTGGAAAGAGAGAAATTAAAGCTGTTCGCCAGAGTCCACTTCCGTACACGATTGAGGGCAGTTTGTAGTTGCCGCTCAATATATCTCATGTTTGACGACTGACATGAGATGTGAAAGTCGTCGACATACAGCCCATTCGCAACAGTGAGTGGGAGTTGTTCAGTGATGGCATTTATCTTTATACTGAAGAGTGTGACACTCAATATACAGCCTTGAGGGACTCCAAGTTCCTGTACAAAAGAACGGGAAAGTGTCGAACCCACACGAACTTGGAATCTTCTGTCCATTAAAAATTTTTAAAAAACATGGGTAGATGGCCACATAACCCATATGTATGGAGGTCTCGCAAAATGCCATACCTCCATGTTGTATCGTAAGACTTCTCTATGTCAAAGAATATTGATACAAGATGTTGGCAGTTGAGAGAGGCTTCTCTGATAGATGTTTCAAGACAAATTAGGTGGTCTGTGGTAGAGTGCTGTCGACGGAACCCACACTGGGTGGGCAAGAGGAGGTTGTTTGATTCAAGGAACCAAACAAGACAAGCATTAGCCATCCTTTCTAAGGTCTTACAGAGACAGCTCGTCAAAGCAATTGGACGATAGTTTGAAGGAATCTTTGGATCATTCCCTGGCTTAGAGAAAGGTAAAATAATAGCCTTGTGCCAGGCATCATGAAAAGCTTTCTCCTGTCAAATCCAGTTGAAGACAATCAGAAGGACATCAAGAGAAGCAGGAGATAGATGGTGCAGCATGTCATAATGAATATCATCAGGTCCAATAGACGTACTGGCAGACCGATGAAGGGCCATTTTTAGTTCTACCAGGGTAAAGGAAACAGTCAGTTTGAAAGGAAAGAGGTGATTGCTCTGCCCAAGTCTTGATGGCAAGGAAGGTGGAGGAACAAGCAGAAGTGCCAGATACCTGGCAAAAGCTTTTACCTAGAGTGTTAGCGATGTTCCGGACATCAGTCACCTCCTGACCATCAGAGAGTAAGATCGACAGGGGGACAGAATTGTAGTGCCCATTAACCTTTTGAATCCTGTCCCATATGACCTTGGAACTGGTGGTAGAAGATATGCTGGTTGTGAACTTAATCCAAGATTCCTTCTGGCTTTGACGTCTTACCCACCTAGCATGTGCACGGGCCCTTTGGAAAGCAACCCGGTTTGAAAGTGTGGGATATCTACGAAAACTATCCCAGGCCCATTTTTGAGCCTTCCGTGCTAAGTGGCAAGCAGGATTCCACCATGGACGAGGATATCGTGGAAAACGTGTCGAGGTTTTGGGAATACACTGAGCAGCTGCATGTATAATACAGTCAGTTACCGCTGTTACACAGTCGTCTATTGATGGATGATATACGATGGCAGGATCAAGTTCTGCGAGAGAAGTGAAAGTGGACCAGTCTGCCTGATCAAGCTTCCACCGGGGCACACGGGTAGGGTGGCATTGACCACGGCCAGTCTCTCTCAAAAGGATCGGAAAATGATCACTGCCTAGTGGATTACTGTCAACGCTCCCTGAAAAATGGGAGAATAATGAAGGGGAGCAAACTGAGAGATCCTTAACAGTAAAGGACTGACTAGGTGCATGAAAGTAAGTGGAAGAAACAGTATTGAAAAGAGAAAGATTGTGATCAGAGAGCATCCGCTCTACAGATCGACCCCTCCCATCAATAATGGCACTTCCCCAGAGGGGATGGTGTCCATTAAAATCCCCCAGGATTAGAAATGGAGATGGCAACTGTTCAACGCGAGCATCAAGTTCTGATTGATCGTATGTCTCTCCATGGGACAGGTACAGAGAACAAACAGTGATGGTATGACCCAAGGAAACACGGATGGCTACGGCCTCCAAGGGTGTGTTGAGTGACAAAGACAGGGTGGGCACATGTTGATCAACCAACAGTGCCACCCCTCCATGTACTCGACCATCACACAACCTGTCATTTCTGTACAAAGAAAACTGCCAAATGGAGACTGTATCAGCAGATTTGAGAAATGTTTCTTGTAAAGAAAGACAAACAGGATGGTAGAAAGCAATCAGCATTTTGATATCATCCAGATTAGAATGTAAACCTCGACAGTTCCATTGTATCAAGGTAGCCATTTTATAAGAACGGGTAGGTGAAGTGGCTGGAGAACCCTTCAGTTTACGACCACGTCTTTTTTCTTTACTGTCTTTAATCAGAGGAGGTCTATCAACCTCCATGGATCCTACTCTGGGTCAAGTGGGCAGGTTTTTCTTATTGGAAGAGGAATCCAGTGACTGAGGACGTGAATGAATAATTGTTTTGTCTCTTGTGGGTGGAGAAAATGATGTATCAGAAGAAATGCCTGTATTTGAAACTGAAGGACGTGGATCTTGAGGTTTATTGGAAGGTATAGGAGGAACAGAGATAGGAGTGGAAGTCGATTCATCAACTTTTTTAACCACAGAGGTCAAAAGGCTTTTCATTTGTTTTGAAAACGATTCTCTTGGAGGCACAGAGAGATCTGTCTGCACTCCCACTGTAATTGTGGAATGAAGTGCAGCAGCATATGTCCGAGATGGAGTTGTGGACAGCAATTTCTGAGCCTCAGGAAAACTAATGTTATGTGTCGTTTTCAAACGCTGCACCTCTTTTTCCTCCAACCATTTTGGGCAAGAATGAAAGTAAAAGGGGTGAGAACCATTGCAGTTTACACAATGCGGGTTCATGTCACAGTCACAGGCATCATGGTCCTTGCCTCCACAACGAGCACATGTCAGGGAACCACGAGAAGAAGTCTTTGAGTGGCTGAATCTCTGACATTGGAAACATCAAAGATGGTTTGGAATGTATAACCAAACCCTGCAAATGAGATAACCTGCCTTGATGGTGGCAGGTGCACGTGGTGAGGTAAATGTTAAAACGAGGGTATTTGTTGGCAGTGTAACTCCATCTTTGCAAGTGGAGATGCACCTCACTGCAGAAACTCCTTGAGTGGAGAGACCAGCAAGAATCTCTGACTCGGCAATGTTTTTCAAATCCCTTTCAACAATAACTCCTTGTGAAGAATTCAAAGTATCATGGCGTGTAACCAACCTCAATAGGTATATCCCCAATTGCCTTTGAATTCAAGAGGAGTTCACTGTGTTGGGATGTGGATGTTTCAACCCATATGTCACCAGATCGAAGCTTCTTTACTGACTTTGGAGAGCCAGCAAGTCCCTCTAGTCCCTTTTGAATAAAAAAAGGGGACATTTGCCCTAAAGGTTTTTCCAAAAGAGAATGCAATATAAGAAAATGAGGTACGTGTGTTACTGATGTTGAAGATTGCTGTTCTGAGTATTCAAGACGTGGTCACTTACCCATTGACTGTTTGTTTACAATTTTATTTAAATTTTTTGGAGGATCCATAGGAAAGAGGAAAAGTTTTGGTACTCACTGAGCCCACCTACCATGGAGACCTACAAGGGGACGCACTAAAAAGTCATGCAAGGACAATGCAGCAATGCCAGGGTTTCGTGAGCACTATACCCAAACACCAGCATCAGGCACAATGTCCACAACACCCGTTGAGAACTTCCAACACTGGTACTTGGTTGGCTCTAGCCCAAGTGGACCAGCCGATTGACTCAAGGGGGGCCACCCAAGGGCTGCCCGTCTACAGGAATTCGAGGCCAAAGTGGTGTGTTAGGATTGGACCCCTCAACCACCAGAATCCTCTCCTCCCCTTCATGTGGGTGGATGTTTAGATCCCAGAGAAGGTAACCAGACAGAACAGAACCTTCCCTGGGAGGTCCCCTCACCACAGGAAGCATGGTAAAACATAACTGTGGGTTCAACTGCATGCATTGTAAAACATAATTACGTGGGTTCTACTGCATGCATAGTAAAACATAACTACGTGGGTTCTACCGCATGCATGGTAAAACATAACTATACGGGTTCCACTTGACTCTAATGTGTATCATTCTTCCAACTTACAAGAGAAGTGAAAAGGTCCATTATCTTTTCTGTCTCTCATTGAAATAAATGTCAGAAGTTTCTGTCTGAATAAAAGAAAGATGTAGGGGGTAACAGAGAAGGGAAAAGAGCCCCACCCTCAGATGTAAATCTTACACTTCCAGTCTGCAAATATAGAAGATGTAATACAATCATAAAGATGCACTGACAATAACAGACATTTCTTTAGATCAGTACAAATAATTACATTATAACAGTACACATAATAGACCTCATCATAACAGTACAAGTTTACCCAACAAGTTATGTTGCAACATAACAATAGTTCAATGCCTAATACACATTACAGAGTACATTTACTCAACCATTCAAGATGGCTGAAATTAAAAATTATAACCACTTTTGTACTATTTACATGTGAAATTCATGTTTCCATGAAACATAACTCTTTACATATCACAAATAGACATGTTTGGCTTACATATACACAGTAGTTCTTTCTCACTAAATACAGTGAAGTAATACATATGTTATATTTTTAAAGTTTCTCTTCACTGACCACAAATAATAATGATAAGATATTTTTTGATAAGATAAGTTTTTATACACACACCTTCACAGGATCATCTTTCACTTCTGATTTAAACTTTCTGGTTTTTAAACACACACACTTTCACGTAATTATCTTCCAATTCGAATTTAAACTTTCACATTTTCATACACACACATTCACATGATCATCTTCCAATTCGAATTTAAACTTTCACATTTTCATACACACACATTCACAGAATCATCTTCCACTTCTAATTTAAATCAATCCACAAATAAATTATTTTGGTACAACAAAGTTTTGAATATTTTAACACCATTTTATTAAAAAATCCTTGATTAGACATACATATATGATATTTAGAGAACTATGACTGAATATATGTTAATTGGTTGTTTACACATGTGGTACAGATATGTTGAAGAAAGAAACTGAAACAATTCCCTGTATATATTTGTCTGTTCCTACACTGGTGAACACAAAAACAGTTTGGTGGCCTGTCTAGAACAGTTACATATGAGACTGATGTTTTAGGATTTGTTTTCATTTCAAGGAAAACAAAGTTTCTCTTTTTTGTTACTTAACTCTTCATAATGTTTTTTTCAATAAGTTTAATAACAAAGCTTTGTTCTCCATCCATCCTAACATGACCATCACAAACTGACATTTTATAAAATCAATAATGCTAAAAACACAAGATGAACAAATAATAACCAGAATGGCACACAAGCCCCCAAAACACCAGTTTCTAGATATTAAGATTATAATATTTACGGTGTTGTATTATATACTAGCTTACAGTTAGTAAAAAAGCAGTACCAAATAAAACTATAAACTGATATGAAGTTTAAATATGTCTAATGACATATGAGAAAAGAACACTACACTCTACAGTATGACAGTACTGGATATCCAGGTATAAACAAATAATGTCCATATTTTAGTGAGTCAAATATTTCAAACCCAAACTTCAATTGACTACAATTCTGCTACTTTACAAATATGATTTAAACAGTCTGTATCATAGGCTGATTTCTAGTGAAACTTGGTACATGTCTGCATCTTAAACTGACTTGTAGTGAAACCTAGTACCCTTGTCTACATCCAAGACTAACTTATAGTGAAACCTAATACCCCTGTGTACATCCCAGACTGACTTGTAGTGAAACCTAGTACCCTTGTCTATGTCTTAGACAGGCCTGGCATGGCCATGTGGGTTAAGGCATTCCACTCGTAGTCTGAGAGTCACGGGTTCAGATCCCTGTTCCACCAATGTTCGTCCCTGCGGGGGCATTATAATGTGATGGTCAATCCCACTATTTGTTCGTAAAAGAGTAGCCAAGAGTTGTTGTTGGGTGGTAATGACTAACTGTCTTCCCTCTGGTCTTACACTGCTAAATTAGGGATAGTTAGAGTAGAAAACCCACATGTAACTTTGCATAAAATTCCAAAACAAACAATCAAACATCCTAGACTGACTTTTCGAGAAACCTAGTACACTTGGCTACATCCTAGACTGACTTGTACTGAAACCTTGTTCCCTTGTCTACATCCTAGAGTAACTTGTAATGAAACCTAGTACACACCTGTCTACATCTTAAATTAACTAACAGTGAAACATGACATACCTGTCCACATTCCAGCAACATAAATAGCTTCCATGTTTCTAAATTACTGAAAAACACTCTACAAAAGATATAACCTGTAACCTAACATTTAGTAACACATACAGTTTCTATATTACTACCAAACACTCTACCATAGATATAACCTGTAACATAATGTTTAGTACAAGTTTCAATGTTTCTATATTACTACCAAACACTCTAACATAAATATAACCTGTAACATAATGTTTAGTAACAGTTTCAATGTTTCTATATTACTACCAAACACTCCACTGTAGATATAACCTGTAACCTACTGTTTAGTAACAGTTTCAATGTTTCTATATTACTACCAAACACTCTACTATAGACATAACCTGCAACTTAATGTTTAGTAAAAGTTTCAATGTTTCTACATTACTACCAAAAACTCTACCATAGATATCACCTGTAACATAATGTTTAGTAACAGTTTTAATGTTTCTATATTACTACCAAACACTCCACTGTAGATATAACCTGTAACATAATGTTTAGTAACAGTTTCAATGTTTCTATATTACTACCAAACACTCCACTGTAGATATAACCTGTAACATAATGTTTAGTAACAGTTTCAATGTTTCTATATTACTACCAAACACTCCACTGTAGATATAACCTATAACATAATGTTTAGTAACAGTTTCAATGTTTCTATATTACTACCAAACACTCCACTGTAGATATAACCTGTAACATAATGTTTAGTAACAGTTTCAATGTTTCTATATTACTACCAAACACTCCACTGTAGATATAACCTGTAACATAATGTTTAGTAACAGTTTCAATGTTTCTATATTACTACCAAACACTCTACCATAGATATAACCTGTAACATAATGTTTAGTAGCAGTTTCAATGTTTCTATATTACTACCAAACACTCCACTGTAGATATAACCTGTAACATAATGTTTAGTAACAGTTTCAATGTTTCTATATTACTACCAAACACTCCACTGTAGATATAACCTGTAACATAATGTTTAGTAACAGTTTCAATGTTTCTATATTACTACCAAACACTCCACTGTAGATATAACCTGTAACATAATGTTTAGTAACAGTTTCAATGTTTCTATATTACTACCAAACACTCCACTGTAGATATAACCTGTAACATAATGTTTAGTAACAGTTTCAATGTTTCTATATTACTACCAAACACTCCACTGTAGATATAACCTGTAACATAATGTTTAGTAACAGTTTCAATGTTTCTATATTACTACCAAACACTCTACCATAGATATAACCTGTAACATAATGTTTAGTAGCAGTTTCAATGTTTCTATATTACTACCAAACACTCCACTGTAGATATAACCTGTAACCTACTGTTAAGTAACAGTTTCAATGTTTCTATATTACTACCAAACACTCTACTGTAGACATAACCTGTAACATAATGTTTAGTAACAGTTTCAATGTTTCTATATTACTACCAAACACTCCACTGTAGATATAACCTGTAACATAATGTTTAGTAACAGTTTCAATGTTTCTACATTACTACCAAACACTCCACTGTAGATATAACCTGTAACGTACTGTTTAGTAACAGTTTCAATGTTTCTATATTACTACCAAACACTCTCCTATAGACATAACCTGTAACCTAACGTTTAGTAAAAGTTTCAATGTTTCTATATTACTACCAAACACTCTACCATAGATATAACCTGTAACCTACTGTTTAGTAACAGTTTCAATGTTTCTATATTACTACCAAACACTCTATCATAAATATAACCTGTAACATAATGTTTAGTAACAGTTTCAATGTTTCTATATTACTACCAAACACTCTACCATAGATATAACCTGTAACCTACTGTTTAGTAACAGTTTCAATGTTTCTATATTACTACCAAACACTCTCCTATAGACATAACCTGTAACCTAACGTTTAGTAAAAGTTTCAATGTTTCTATATTACTACCAAACACTCTACCATAGATATAACCTGTAACCTACTGTTTAGTAACAGTTTCAATGTTTCTATATTACTACCAAACACTCTATCATAAATATAACCTGTAACCTACTGTTTAGTAACAGTTTCAATGTTTCTATATTACTACCAAACACTCTATCATAAATATAACCTGTAACCTAACGTTTAGTAAAAGTTTCAATGTTTCTATATTACTACCAAACACTCCACTGTAGATATAACTTGTAACCTACTGTTTAGTAACAGTTTCAATGTTTCTTTATTACTACCAAACACTCTCCTATAGACATAACCTGTAACCTAACGTTTAGTAAAAGTTTCAATGTTTCTATATTACTACCAAACACTCTACCATAGATATAACCTGTAACCTACTGTTTAGTAACAGTTTCAATGTTTCTATATTACTACCAAACACTCTATCATAAATAACCTGTAACCTACTGTTTAGTAACAGTTTCAATGTTTCTATATTACTACCAAACACTCTACCATAGATATAACCTGTAACCTACTGTTTAGTAACAGTTTCAATGTTTCTATATTACTACCAAACACTCTACTATAGATATAACCTGTAACCTACTGTTTAGTAACAGTTTCAATGTTTCTATATTACTACCAAACACTCTACCATAGATATAACCTGTAACATAATGTTTAGTAACAGTTTCAATGTTTCTATATTACTACCAAACACACTACCATAGATATAACCTGTAACATAATGTTTAGTAACAGTTTCAATGTTTCTATATTACTACCAAACACTCCACTGTAGATATAACCTGTAACCTACTGTTTAGTAACAGTTTCAATGTTTCTATATTACTACCAAACACTCTACTATAGACATAACCTGCAACTTAATGTTTAGTAAAAGTTTCAATGTTTCTACATTACTACCAAAAACTCCACTGTAGATATAACCTGTAACCTAACGTTTAGTAAAAGTTTCAATGTTTCTACATTACTACCAAAAACTCTACCATAAATATAACCTGTAACCTACTGTTTAGTAACAGTTTCAATGTTTCTATATTACTACCAAACACTCTACCATAGATATAACCTGTAACCTACTGTTTAGTAACAGTTTCAATATTTCTATATTACTACCAAACACTCTACTATAGACATAACCTGTAACCTACTGTTTAGTAACAGTTTCAATGTTTCTATATTACTACCAAACACTCTACTATAGACATAACCTGTAACCTAACGTTTAGTAAAAGTTTCAATGTTTCTATATTACTACCAAACACTCTACCATAGATATAACCTGTAACCTACTGTTTAGTAACAGTTTCAATGTTTCTATATTACTACCAAACACACTACCATAGATATAACCGGTAACATAATGTTTAGTAACAGTTTCAATGTTTCTATATTACTACCAAACACTCTACTATAGACATAACCTGTAACATAATGTTTAGTAACAGTTTCAATGTTTCTATATTACTACCAAACACTCTACTATAGACATAACCTGCAACTTAATGTTTAGTAAAAGTTTCAATGTTTCTACATTACTACCAAACACTCTACCATAAATATAACCTGTAACATAATGTTTAGTAACAGTTTCAATGTTTCTATATTACTACCAAACACTCCACTGTAGACATAACCTGTAACCTACTGTTTAGTAACAGTTTCAATGTTTCTATATTACTACCAAAAACTCTACTATAGACATAACCTGTAACCTAACGTTTAGTAAAAGTTTCAATGTTTCTATATTACTACCAAACACTCTACCATAGATATAACCTGTAACCTACTGTTTAGTAACAGTTTCAATGTTTCTATATTACTACCAAACACACTACCATAGATATAACCTGTAACATAATGTTTAGTAAAAGTTTCAATGTTTCTATATTACTACCAAACACTCTACCATAGATATAACCTGTAACCTACTGTTTAGTAACAGTTTCAATGTTTCTATATTACTACCAAACACTCTACTATAGACATAACCTGTAACATAATGTTTAGTAACAGTTTCAATGTTTCTATATTACTACCAAACACTCTACTATAGACATAACCTGTAACCTAACGTTTAGTAAAAGTTTAAATGTTTCTATATTACTACCAAACACTCTAACATAAATATAACCTGTAACATAATGTTTAGTAACAGTTTCAATGTTTCTATATTACTACCAAACACTCCACTGTAGATATAACCTGTAACCGACTGTTTAGTAACAGTTTCAATGTTTCTATATTACTACCAAACACTCTACTATAGACATAACCTGCAACTTAATGTTTAGTAAAAGTTTCAATGTTTCTACATTACTACCAAAAACTCTACCATAGATATCACCTGTAACATAATGTTTAGTAACAGTTTTAATGTTTCTATACTACTACCAAACACTCCACTGTAGATATAACCTGCAACTTAATGTTTAGTAAAAGTTTCAATGTTTCTACTTTACTACCAAAAACTCTACCATAGACACAACCTGTAACATACTGTTTAGTAACAGTTTCAATGTTTCTATATTACTACCAAACACTCTACTATAGACATAACCTGTAACCTAACGTTTAGTAAAAGTTTCAATGTTTCTACATTACTACGAAACACTCTACCATAGATATAACCTGTAACATAATGTTTAGTAACAGTTTCAATGTTTCTATATTACTACCAAACACTCCACTGTAGATATAACCTGTAACATAATGTTTAGTAACAGTTTCAATGTTTCTATATTACTACCAAACACTCCACTGTAGATATAACCTGTAACAATGTTTAGTAACAGTTTCAATGTTTCTATATTACTACCAAACACTCTACTATAGACATAACCTGTAACATAATGTTTAGTAAAAGTTTCAATGTTTCTATATTACTACCAAACACTCCACTGTAGATATAACCTGTAACATAATGTTTAGTAACAGTTTCAATGTTTCTATATTACTACCAAACACTCCACTGTAGATATAACCTGTAACATAATGTTTAGTAACAGTTTCAATGTTTCTACATTACTACCAAACACTCTACCATAGATATAACCTGTAACATACTGTTTAGTAGCAGTTTCAATGTTTCTACATTACTACCAAACACTCCACTGTAGATATAACCTGTAACCTACTGTTTAGTAACAGTTTCAATGTTTCTATATTACTACCAAACACTCTACTATAGACATAACCTGTAACCTAACGTTTAGTAAAAGTTTCAATGTTTCTACATTACTACCAAAAACTCTACCATAGATATAACCTGTAACATAATGTTTAGTAACAGTTTTAATGTTTCTATATTACTACCAAACACTCTACTATAGACATAACCTGTAACCTACTGTTTAGTAACAGTTTCAATATTTCTATATTACTACCAAACACTCTACCATAGATATAACCTGTAACATAATGTTTAGTGACAGTTTCAATGTTTCTATATTACTACCAAACACTCCACTGTAGATATAACCTGTAACATACTGTTTAGTAGCAGTTTCAATGTTTCTATATTACTACCAAACACTCAACTGTAGATATAACCTGTAACCTACTGTTTAGTAACAGTTTCAATGTTTCTATATTACTACCAAACACTCTACCATAAATATAACCTGTAACCTACTGTTTAGTAACAGTTTCAATGTTTCTATATTACTACCAAACACTCTACCATAGATATAACCTGTAACCTACTGTTTAGTAACAGTTTCAATGTTTCTATATTACTACCAAACACTCTACCATAGATATAACCTGTAACCTACTGTTTAGTAACAGTTTCAATGTTTCTATATTACTACCAAACACTCTACTATAGACATAACCTGTAACCTAACGTTTAGTAAAAGTTTCAATGTTTCTATATTACTACCAAACACTCTACCATAAATATAACCTGTAACCTACTGTTTAGTAACAGTTTCAATGTTTCTATATTACTACCAAACACTCTACCATAGATATAACCTGTAACCTACTGTTTAGTAACAGTTTCAATGTTTCTATATTGCTACCAAACACTCCACTGTAGATATAACCTGTAACATACTGTTTAGTACCAGTTTCAATGTTTCTATATTACTACCAAACACTCCACTGTAGGTATAACCTGTAACATAATGTTTAGTAACAGTTTCAATGTTTCTATATTACTACCAAACACTCTACTATAGACATAACCTGTAACCTAACGTTTAGTAAAAGTTTCAATGTTTCTATATTACTACCAAACACTCTACCATAAATAAAACCTGTAACCTACTGTTTAGTAACAGTTTCAATGTTTCTATATTACTACCAAACACTCTACTATAGACATAACCTGTAACCTAACGTTTAGTAAAAGTTTCAATGTTTCTACATTACTACCAAACACTCTACCATAGATATAACCTGTAACATAATGTTTAGTAACAGTTTCAATGTTTCTATATTACTACCAAACACTCCACTGTAGATATAACCTGTAACATAAAGTTTAGTAACAGTTTCAATGTTTCTATATTACTACCAAACACTCCACTGTAGATATAACCTGTAACATAATGTTTAGTAACAGTTTCAATGTTTCTATATTACTACCAAACACTCTACTATAGACATAACCTGTAACATAATGTTTAGTAACAGTTTGAATGTTTCTATATTACTACCAAACACTCCACTGTAGATATAACCTGTAACGCAATGTTTAGTAACAGTTTCAATGTTTCTACATTACTACCAAACACTCTACCATAGATATAACCTGTAACATACTGTTTAGTAGCAGTTTCAATGTTTCTATATTACTACCAAACACTCCACTGTAGATATAACCTGTAACCTAACGTTTAGTAACAGTTTCAATGTTTCTATATTACTACCAAACACTCTACTGTAGGTATAACCTGTAACCTACTGTTTAGTAACAGTTTCAATGTTTCTATATTACTACCAAACACTCCACTGTAGATATAACCTGTAACCTAATGTTTAGTAACAGTTTCAATGTTTCTATATTACTACCAAACACTCCACTGTAGATATAACCTGTAACATAATGTTTAGTAACAGTTTGAATGTTTCTATATTACTACCAAACACTCTACTATAGACATAACCTGTAACCTAACGTTTAGTAAAAGTTTCAATGTTTCTACATTACTACCAAACACTCTACCATAGACATAACCTGTAACCTAACGTTTAGTAAAAGTTTCAATGTTTCTATATTACTACCAAACACTCTACCATAAATATAACCTGTAACCTACTGTTTAGTAACAGTTTCAATGTTTCTATATTACTACCAAACACTCTACCATAGATATAACCTGTAACCTACTGTTTAGTAACAGTTTCAATGTTTCTATATTACTACCAAACACTCTACCATAGATATAACCTGTAACCTACTGTTTAGTAACAGTTTCAATGTTTCTATATTACTACCAAACACTCTACTATAGACATAACCTGTAACCTAACGTTTAGTAAAAGTTTCAATGTTTCTATATTACTACCAAACACTCTACCATAAATATAACCTGTAACATACTGTTTAGTAACAGTTTCAATGTTTCTATATTACTACCAAACACTCTACTATAGACATAACCTGTAACCTAACGTTTAGTAAAAGTTTCAATGTTTCTACATTACTACCAAACACTCTACCATAGATATAACCTGTAACATAATGTTTAGTAACAGTTTCAATGTTTCTATATTACTACCAAACACTCCACTGTAGATATAACCTGTAACATAATGTTTAATAACAGTTTCAATGTTTCTATATTACTACCAAACCCTCCACTGTAGATATAACCTGTAACATAATGTTTAGTAACAGTTTCAATGTTTCTATGTTACTACCAAACACTCTACTATAGACATAACCTGTAACTTAATGTTTAGTAAAAGTTTCAATGTTTCTATATTACTACCAAACACTCCACTGTAGATATAACCTGTAACATAATGTTTAGTAACAGTTTCAATGTTTCTATATTACTACCAAACACTCCACTGTAGATATAACCTGTAACATAATGTTTAGTAACAGTTTGAATGTTTCTATATTACTACCAAACACTCCACTGTAGATATAACCTGTAACGCAATGTTTAGTAACAGTTTCAACGTTTCTACATTACTACCAAACACTCTACCATAGATATAACCTGTAACATACTGTTTAGTAGCAGTTTCAATGTTTCTATATTACTACCAAACACTCCACTGTAGATATAACCTGTAACCTAACGTTTAGTAACAGTTTCAATGTTTCTATATTACTACCAAACACTCTACTGTAGGTATAACCTGTAACATAATGTTTAGTAACAGTTTCAATGTTTCTATATTACTACCAAACACTCTACTATAGACATAACCTGTAACCTAACGTTTAGTAAAAGTTTCAATGTTTCTATATTACTACCAAACACTCTACCATAAATATAACCTGTAACCTACTGTTTAGTAACAGTTTCAATGTTTCTATATTACTACCAAACACTCTACTATAGACATAACCTGTAACCTAACGTTTAGTAAAAGTTTCAATGTTTCTATATTACTACCAAACACTCTACCATAAATATAACCTGTAACCTACTGTTTAGTAACAGTTTCAATGTTTCTATATTACTACCAAACACTCTACTATACACATAACCTGTAACCTAACGTTTAGTAAAAGTTTCAATGTTTCTACATTACTACCAAACACTCTACCATAGATATAACCTGTAACATAATGTTTAGTAACAGTTTCAATGTTTCTATATTACTACCAAACACTCCACTGTAGATATAACCTGTAACATAATGTTTAGTAACAGTTTCAATGTTTCTATATTACTACCAAACCCTCCACTGTAGATATAACCTGTAACATAATGTTTAGTAACAGTTTCAATGTTTCTATGTTACTACCAAACACTCTACTATCGACATAACCTGTAACTTAATGTTTAGTAAAAGTTTCAATGTTTCTATATTACTACCAAACACTCCACTGTAGATATAACCTGTAACATAATGTTTAGTAACAGTTTCAATGTTTCTATATTACTACCAAACACTCCACTGTAGATATAACCTGTAACATAATGTTTAGTAACAGTTTGAATGTTTCTATATTACTACCAAACACTCCACTGTAGATATAACCTGTAACGCAATGTTTAGTAACAGTTTCAACGTTTCTACATTACTACCAAACACTCTACCATAGATATAACCTGTAACATACTGTTTAGTAGCAGTTTCAATGTTTCTATATTACTACCAAACACTCCACCGTAGATATAACCTGTAACCTAACGTTTAGTAACAGTTTCAATGTTTCTATATTACTACCAAACACTCTACTGTAGGTATAACCTGTAACCTACTGTTTAGTAACAGTTTCAATGTTTCTATATTACTACCAAACACTCTACTATAGACATAACCTGTAACCTAACGTTTAGTAAAAGTTTCAATGTTTCTATATTACTACCAAACACTCTATCATAAATATAACCTGTAACCTACTGTTTAGTAACAGTTTCAATGTTTCTATATTACTACCAAACACTCTACCATAGATATAACCTGTAACCTACTGTTTAGTAACAGTTTCAATGTTTCTATATTACTACCAAACACTCTACTTTCGATATCACCTGTAACCTACTGTTTAGTAACAGTTTCAATGTTTCTATATTACTACCAAACACTCTACCATAGATATAACCTGTAACATAATGTTTAGTAACAGTTTCAATGTTTCTATATTACTACCAAACACTCTACCATAGATATAACCTGTAACATAATGTTTAGTAACAGTTTCAATGTTTCTATATTACTACCAAACACTCCACTGTAGATATAACCTGTAACATAATGTTTAGTAACAGTTTCAATGTTTCTATATTACTACCAAACACTCTACCATAGATATAACCTGTAACCTACTGTTTAGTAACAGTTTCAATGTTTCTATATTACTACCAAACACTCTACTATAGACATAACCTGTAACCTAACGTTTAGTAAAAGTTTCAATGTTTCTATATTACTACCAAACACTCTACCATAAATATAACCTGTAACCTACTGTTTAGTAACAGTTTCAATGTTTCTATATTACTACCAAACACTCTACTATAGACATAACCTGTAACCTAACGTTTAGTAAAAGTTTCAATGTTTCTATATTACTACCAAACACTCTACCATAAATATAACCTGTAACCTACTGTTTAGTAACAGTTTCAATGTTTCTATATTACTACCAAACACTCTACTATAGACATAACCTGTAACCTAATGTTTAGTAAAAGTTTCAATGTTTCTATATTACTACCAAACACTCTACTATAGACATAACCTGTAACCTACTGTTTAGTAACAGTTTCAATGTTTCTATATTACTACCAAACACTCTACTATAGACATAACCTGCAACTTAATGTTTAGTAAAAGTTTCAATGTTTCTACATTACTACCAAAAACTCCACTGTAGATATAACCTGTAACCTAACGTTTAGTAAAAGTTTCAATGTTTCTACATTACTACCAAAAACTCTACCATAAATATAACCTGTAACCTACTGTTTAGTAACAGTTTCAATGTTTCTATATTACTACCAAACACTCTACCATAGATATAACCTGTAACCTACTGTTTAGTAACAGTTTCAATGTTTCTATATTACTACCAAACACTCTACTATAGACATAACCTGTAACCTAATGTTTAGTAAAAGTTTCAATGTTTCTATATTACTACCAAACACTCTACTATAGACATAACCTGTAACCTACTGTTTAGTAACAGTTTCAATGTTTCTATATTACTACCAAACACTCTACTATAGACATAACCTGTAACCTAATGTTTAGTAAAAGTTTCAATGTTTCTATATTACTACCAAACACTCTACTATAGACATAACCTGTAACCTACTGTTTAGTAACAGTTTCAATGTTTCTATATTACTACCAAACACTCTACTATAGACATAACCTGTAACCTAACGTTTAGTAAAAGTTTCAATGTTTCTACATTACTACCAAACACTCCACTGTAGATATAACCTGTAACCTACTGTTTAGTAACAGTTTCAATGTTTCTACATTACTACCAAACACTCTATCATAAATATAACCTCTAACATAATGTTTAGTAACAGTTTCAATGTTTCTATATTACTACCAAACACTCCACTGTAGATATAACCTGTAACCTACTGTTTAGTAACAGTTTCAATGTTTCTACATTACTACCAAACACTCTATCATAAATATAACCTGTAACCTACTGTTTAGTAACAGTTTCAATGTTTCTATATTACTACCAAACACTCTACCATAGATATAACCTGTAACATAATGTTTAGTGACAGTTTCAATGTTTCTATATTACTACCAAACACTCCACTGTAGATATAACCTGTAACATACTGTTTAGTAGCAGTTTCAATGTTTCTATATTACTACCAAACACTCCACTGTAGATATAACCTGTAACCTACTGTTTAGTAACAGTTTCAATGTTTCTATATTACTACCAAACACTCTACTACAGACATAACCTGTAACATAATGTTTAGTGACAGTTTCAATGTTTCTATATTACTACCAAACACTCCACTGTAGATATAACCTGTAACATACTGTTTAGTAACAGTTTTAATGTTTCTATATTACTACCAAACACACTACCATAGATATAACCTGTAACCTACTGTTTAGTAACAGTTTCAATGTTTCTACATTACTACCAAACACTCTACCATAGATATAACCTGTAACATACTGTTTAGTAACAGTTTCAATGTTTCTATATTACTACCAAACACTCCACTGTAGATATAACCTGTAACATAATGTTTAGTAACAGTTTCAATGTTTCTATATTACTACCAAACACTCCACTGTAGATATAACCTGTAACATAATGTTTAGTAACAGTTTCAATGTTTCTATATTACTACCAAACACTCTACTGTAGATATAACCTGTAACATACTGTTTAGTAACAGTTTCAATGTTTCTATATTACTACCAAACACTCTACCATAGATATAACCTGTAACCTACTGTTTAGTAACAGTTTCAATGTTTCTATATTACTACCAAACACTCCACTGTAGATATAACCTGTAACCTAATGTTTAGTAACAGTTTCAATGTTTCTATATTACTACCAAACACTCCACTGTAGATATAACCTGTAACCTAATGTTTAGTAACAGTTTCAATGTTTCTACATTACTACCAAACAATCCACTGTAGATATAACCTGTAACCTACTGTTTAGTAACAGTTTCAATGTTTCTATATTACTACCAAACACTCCACCGTAGATATAACCTGTAACATAATGTTTAGTAACAGTTTCAATGTTTCTATATTACTACCAAACACTCCACTGTAGATATAACCTGTATCATAATGTTTAGTAACAGTTTCAATGTTTCTATATTACTACCAAACACTCCACTGTAGATATAACCTGTAACCTACTGATATAACCTGACGATACAACATGATTAAACTTAATCATATTACTTTACAGTGACTAATAACAGTTTCTCTTTTAGAAAGTTATCAAAACTTCCAGGTAAGTTATAATTCACAACTGGGAATTCATGATCACGTGTACATTTAGTACAACTGGGACAAACAGCATACAGGGAAAGTAACTCTTCATACACAGTAGCAAAACTTGTATGAAACTACACTCACCTGGGGAGTCAACCTCCACGTATTACTAGGTGCCCACTGTGGAGACATCTAAAACATAATAGTGACAACAACATAGCTTTAAAAATTGTTGCTAAAAGACATTAAGAGAATTTTCCTGTTTGGAAGAGAAAACTGTTGTTTATATATGCCAGTTAACAGATATTAGATATCAAATATCTTCTTTTAAACCCTCACTTATTTACAAATAAAACAAACTTGAAAGTGTAAATCAAACACTCAGAAAATAGTTTAATAATTACAATACTCATATAAAAACTACAATATTTTATTTATAAGTCTGGATTGTTTTTACTCAACGAAAACCACTTATTCATTCCCACAATGAAGAAAGGGTCCCATTTCAAAAGCTCTTGAGTTATTGGACTTTGGTTGTTTTTTATCTAAACCTTCCCCACATGAAAACAAAGTACATCTGTCTATTTCTTTTGTAAGAAAAGTAATTCAGACATCAATTTGGTTAGGAATGGAAAATGTTCATAATGGTGATATACTGGAGATGTTATTTTTTATTACACCTATTTAAACATTCCTATGTTGTATTTAGCTGATAAAACATTCTAATCTAATAACGTGAAGCATTCTCAAACTATCCTATTTCAGTCCATGACAGATAAACTTCAATCTTAGTTGGCCCAGAAAAGGTATGTGATTAAGTCACAAAAAAAAGCCTTGAATTCATAGAATATTTGTAGCTTAAAGAAAATTATACTGTAAATGTAACTCAGATAAGTGAAATTGGGGTGTAAATGCAACGCAGATAAGTGAAACTGGAGTGTAAATGTAACTCAGATAAGTGAAACTGGAGTGTAAATGTAACTCAGATAAGTGAAACTGGAGTGTAAATGTAACTCAGATAAGTGAAACTGGAGTGTAAATGTAACTCAGATAAGTGAAACTGGAGTGTAAATGCAACTCAGATAAGTGAAACTGGAGTGTAAATGTAACTCAGAGAAGTGAGACTGGAGTGTAAATGTAACTTAGATAAGTGAAACTGGAGTGTAAATGTAACTTAGATAAGTGAAACTGGAGTGTAAATGTAACTTAGATAAGTGAAACTGGAAGCAGCTTGTTAAATAAAGGTCTATAAAAAGATGATACAAACTCACAGCAAGTTTTAAGGGTAGCTAATACAACTTGCATTAAATTTGGAAATGTAGGTGTCTTGAATAATGATTAGGCTTAACATAATGTTAGGAAGTGAATTATCATGCACTGATGATGTGGCAAAGTTATAACAAATTCAGGTTTCATACTTTGGATTTATTAACCTAATCAATCACTGTGTCTTTATTTCGAATTCTTGTAATGCCCAAATAACTTTTAGTCATTTTAAAATCCATAAATCCTTTTAAGAACATTCCCTTGTTTCACTGCACTTCAAGGAATTACAAAAACAATTCCACATTTTTTTGATGATAAAACTACTGGACTTTTTAAACTGATTAACAACTAGATTGACCAGGTTATGCATTAGTATCAGTTACTGACTTACCACAAATAGAAATAAATGTCTTATCTTATATACATCAAAAAATAATTCAATACAACAAAACATTAACAGGCATTCAAATAAACCAACTACTGACTATTGAAAGAAAAAAATATCACAGAGACTTTCAAATCTCATATTACAGAGATTCATTGTAACAATAGTGAAAGTGGCTAAAATTTGAAAAACTTCATACTGTTTCACTGTTAATAATTAAACTTATATTTATCCCAAATTAGAGAATCTTCTACATACTTATTAATCAACTCAACTGCAGCTTACAAAGGTTCAATGGGTGATGGTGAAATGTCAAATAAACACTTGAAAAAATGTTCCTCATTTGTCCATTTTTAGATAACCAAGACCATTATTTTTCATTTCACAGTTACATAACTGAAAGAAAATATTGGGGCCTTTTGAAAATTAAATATATTTCTATACTTCTCCTGGACCTATAGGAATCACATAACTACATGGACCTATAGGAATCACATAAGAACTGCATGGACCTATAGGAATCACATAATAACTGCATGGACCTATAGGAATCACATAATAACTACATGGACCTATAGGAATTACATAATAACTACATGGACCTATAGGAATCACATAATAACTACATGGACCTATAGGAATCACATAACTACATGGACCTATAGGAATCACATAAGAACTACATCACATTAGGTGAGAATATACTCCAATATATTCCATTTCTTTTCTTATGAATTTAAGTGCAAATTACTCAACAGATTGAGTGATATAAAGCTACAAAATACAAATTATTTACCTGTATCAGTCCATAAGCTTTAATATATACAAGGTGAGTGATACATACTGATACATAAACTGTAATATACAAGGTGAGCCATACATACTGATACATAAACTGTAATATACAAGGTGAGCCATACATACTGATACATAAAGTGTGATATACAAGGTGAGCCATACATACTGATACATAAAGTGTGATATACAAGGTGAGCCATACATACTGATACATAAACTGTAATATACAAGGTGAGCCATACATACTGATACATAAAGTGTAATATACAAGGTGAGCCATACATACTGATACATAAACTGTAATATACAAGGTGAGCCATACATACTGATACATAAAGTGTAATATACAAGGTGAGCCATACATACTGATACATAAAGTGTAATATACAAGGTGAGCCATACATACTGATACATAGTGTAATATACAAGGTGAGCCATACATACTGATACATAAAGTGTAATATACAAGGTGAGCCATACATACTGATACATAAACTGTAATATACAAGGTGAGCCATACATACTGATACATAAAGTGTAATATACAAGGTGAGCCATACATACTGATACATAAACTGTAATATACAAGGTGAGCCATACATACTGATACATAAACTGTAATATACAAGGTGAGCCATACATACTGATACATAAAGTGTGATATACGAGGTGAGCCATACATACTGATACATAAAGTGTAATATACAAGGTAAGCCATACATACTGATACATAAAGTGTGATATACAAGGTGAGCCATACATACTGATACATAAAGTGTAATATACAAGGTGAGCCATACATACTGATACATAAAGTGTAATATACAAGGTGAGCCATACATACTGATACATAAAGTGTAATATACAAGGTGACTTATACATATTGGTCTATAAACTGTAATATACAGTGTGACTTACATGTACCAATCCGCAAGCTGTAACACATAGAACCAAATGTGCACATACCAATCTACCAGCTGTAATATACGCTACATAACTTACAAGTAATAATCCACCAGTTGTAATATAAACAACATAACTTACACGTACCAATCCACCAGCTGTAATATATACAATGTTACTTACACGTACCAATCCACCAGCTGTAATATGTACAATGTAACTTACATGTACCAATCCACAAGCTGTAATATAAACAATGTAACTTACACGTACCAATCCACCAGCTGTAATATATACAATGTTACTTACACGTACCAATCCACCAGCTGTAATATATACAATGTAACTTACACGTACCAATCCACAAGCTGTAATATGTACAATGTAACTTACATGTACCAATCCACAAGCTGTAATATAAACAATGTAACTTACATGTACCAATCCACAAGCTGTAATATATACAATGTAACTTACATGTACCAATCCACAAGCTGTAATATATACAATGTAACTCGCATGTACCAATCCACAAGCTGTAATATATACAATGTAACATACATGTACCAATCCACAAGCTGTAATATATACAATGTAACTCGCATGTATCAATCCACAAGCTGTAATATAAACAATGTAACTCGCATGTACCAATCCACAAGCTGTAATATAAACAATGTAACTCGCATGTACCAATCCACAAGCTGTAATATAAACAATGTAACTTGCACACACCAATCCACAAGCTGTAATATACACAATGTAACTTGCACACACCAATCCACAAGCTGTAATATACACAATGTAACTTGCACACACCAATCCACAAGCTGTAATATACACAATGTAACTTGCACGCACCAATCCACAAGCTGTAATATACACAATGTAACTTGCACACACCAATCCACAAGCTGTAATATATACAATGCAACTTACATGTACCAATCCACAAGCTGTAATGTTCTTTTATTTTAACTTATCAAAAAGCTACATTTAACCTAAACAGTCAGCTCCAAATTCTATCTGTAAACTACACAAACACACAAAGAATAATTAGTATAGAGTCACTTCACCTTCTAACATGTTAACTCTGTTTCCTTTGCAAAACAGCAATATAATAATTTTTGAAAACATAAATATTCATATCTTATTGGAAGAAATGACAATATTATATGGAACCAACAAAAACAAATCAGAAAGTGTAACGATTAAGAAGTCTGTGTTTTAGCCACATTAGACTATCTGCTGTATCTACCAAGGGGGTTCAAACCCTTGATTTTAGTGTTGTAAATCATGCAGAGCATCCATCAGATCCAGCCTCTGATGTTTCATCAAAGGAAATGTTAATCACTCAGATTAATGAGTAGGCATGTGGTTGCATGCCTCTCATCCAGAGTTGGCAACAGTTCCAGTAACTGATATAAATATGACAAATCTTATCAAAGGGTAAAGTTGCACAAACCTCTGGCATGGAATGCTGGAATTTCACAGTTCATGCAGAGCACCCATCAGATCCAGCCTCTGATGTTTTGGCAAATAAAATGCCAAATGCTTGGATTAACACATAGGCATGTGGACAAAACGCATTGACTGGGTACATATATATAGTCATTGAATCCAGTGACCAGTGTACGCATGACACACTCCATCAAAGGGTCGGGCAGCTCAAACTCATGGGAGGACACTGGAATTTCACAGTTCGTGCAGAGCATGCACTGAATCTAGCCTATGATGTTTGGGCTTACTGCTGTCCAGCAGAGGAAGTAACAATTAAAACCAGTCTCTTAGAGTACAAATTTGACCATTTCCCAAATATATACTTAAGAAATAAGATAGAGATTGTACAATGCTACAATATCAGTTCTACACCCCATTTTGTTATAAACTTATAAAGTGGAAATGTGCCTGAAAGCTGAAAACCTGATACTCAAAGCAAACTACCTTACATAGTCTTTTCAAATTTCAAAATATTCCATACTCACTGTAGGCTGGTGCTGGTACTGTTGAGGAGGTAGGTATACTGGCTGTCCATAAACTAATGAACGGGCTGCCTTTAACATTACAAATAGTCGTATTATACACATATATTAAACTAACTAACAGTGAAAATAGAACTATTTCAAAGTAATGGACAAGCATTCAAACTACAAACAAACCTGCAAATGTTTATCCTGTTTAACAGAAATATCCAATTCTTGTTCGTAGGAACAAGCAGTTTCTTTTCACTACAGTCTTACAGAAAACAGATAACAATAGATCATCTGGTGTTTACATTACAGTCTTACAGAAAACAGATAACAATAGATCTGGTGTTTTCACTACAGTTTTACAGCTAACAGATCCCAGTAGATCACCTAGTGTTCTCACTACAGTTTTACAGCTAACAGATCCCAGTAGATCACCTAGTGTTCTCACTACAGTTTTACAGCTAACAGATCCCAGTAGATCACCTAGTGTTCTCACTACAGTTTTACAGCTAAAACATCCCAGTAGATCATCTTGTGTTTTCACTACAGTCTTACAGCTAGCAGGTCCTAGCAGTTTGTTTTCACTACAGTCTTAGAGATAACAGGTCACAATAGCTCATCTAGTGTTTACACTACAGTCTAACAGCTAACACATCCAAGTAGATCATCTTGTGTTTTGACAACAGTCTTACAGCTAACAGGTCCTAGTAGTTCATCTTGTGTTTTGACAACAGTCTTACAGCTACCAGGTTCTAGTAGTTCATCTTGTGTTTTGACAACAGTCTTACAGCTACCAGGTTCTAGTAGTTCATCTGGTGTTTTGACAACAGTTTTACAGCTACCGGGTTCTAGTAGTTCATCTGGTGTTTTGACAACAGTTTTACAGCTACCGGGTTCTAGTAGTTCATCTGGTGTTTTGACTTCAGTCTTACAGCTACCGGGTTCTAGTAGTTCATGTAGTGTTTTAACAACAGTTTTACAGCTACCAGGTTCTAGTAGTTCATGTAGTGTTTTGACAACAGTTTTACAGCTACCAGGTTCTAGTAGTTCATGTAGTGTTTTAACAACAGTTTTACAGCTACCGGGTTCTAGTAGTTCATGTAGTGTTTTAACAACAGTTTTACAGCTACCGGGTTCTAGTAGTTCATGTAGTGTTTTCACTACAGTCTTACAGCTACCAGGTTCTAGTAGTTCATCTAGTGTTTTGACAACAGTTTTACAGCTACCAGGTTCTAGTAATTCATGTAGTGTTTTGACAACAGTCTTACAGCTAACAGGTTCTAGAAGTTCATCTGGTGTTTTGACAACAGTTTTACAGCTACCAGGTTCTAGTAGTTCATGTAGTGTTTTAACAACAGTCTTACAGCTAACAGGTTCTAGAAGTTCATCTGGTGTTTTGACAACAGTTTTACAGCTACCGGGTTCTAGTAGTTCATCTGGTGTTTTGACTTCAGTCTTACAGCTACCAGGTTCTAGTAGTTCATGTAGTGTTTTAACAACAGTTTTACAGCTACCAGGTTCTAGTAGTTCATGTAGTGTTTTGACTTCAGTCTTACAGCTAACAGGTTCTAGAAGTTCATCTGGTGTTTTGACAACAGTTTTACAGCTACCGGGTTCTAGTAGTTCATGTAGTGTTTTGACAACAGTCTTACAGCTACCAGGTTCTAGAAGTTCATCTGGTGTTTTGACAACAGTTTTACAGCTACCGGGTTCTAGTAGTTCATCTGGTGTTTTGACTTCAGTCTTACAGCTACCAGGTTCTAGTAGTTCATGTAGTGTTTTGACTTCAGTCATACACCTAATAGGTTCTAGTAGTTCATGTAGTGTTTTAACAACAGTTTTACAGCTACCAGGTTCTAGTAGTTCATGTAGTGTTTTGACTTCAGTCTTACAGCTAACAGGTTCTAGAAGTTCATCTGGTGTTTTGACAACAGTTTTACAGCTACCGGGTTCTAGTAGTTCATGTAGTGTTTTGACAACAGTCTTACAGCTACCAGGTTCTAGAAGTTCATCTGGTGTTTTGACAACAGTTTTACAGCTACCGGGTTCTAGTAGTTCATCTGGTGTTTTGACTTCAGTCTTACAGCTACCAGGTTCTAGTAGTTCATGTAGTGTTTTGACTTCAGTCATACACCTAATAGGTTATAGTAGTTCATCTAGTGTTTTCACTACAGTCTTACAGCTAACAGATCCCAGTATATCACCTAGTGTTCTCACTACAGTTTTACGGCTAACAGATCCCAGTAGATCATCAAGTGTTCTCACTACAGTTTTACAGCTAAAACATCCCAGTAGATCATCTTGTGTTTTCACTACAGTCTTACAGCTAGCAGGTCCTAGCAGTTTGTTTTCACTACAGTCTAAGAGATAACAAATCACAATAGCTCATCTAGTGTTTACACTACAGTCTAACAGCTAACAGGTCCTAGTAGTTCATCTTGTGTTTTGACAACAGTCTTACAGCTACCAGGTTCTAGTAGTTCATCTGGTGTTTTGACAACAGTTTTACAGCTACCAGGTTCTAGTAGTTCATCTAGTGTTTTAACAACAGTTTTACAGCTACCGGGTTCTAGTAGTTCATGTAGTGTTTTGACAACAGTCTTACAGCTACCAGGTTCTAGTAGTTCATGTAGTGTTTTGACAACAGTTTTACAGCTACCAAGTTCTAGTAGTTCATGTAGTGTTTTGACTTCAGTCTTACAGCTACCGGGTTCTAGTAGTTCATGTAGTGTTTTGACAACAGTTTTACAGCTAACAGATCCCAGTAGATCTTGTGTTTTCACTAGTCTTACAGCTAGCAGGTCCTAGCAGTTTGTTTTCACTACAGTCTTAGAGATAACAAATCACAATAGCTCATCTAGTGTTTAAACTACAGTCTAACAGCTAACAGATCGTAGTAGTTCATCTGATGTTTTGACAACAGTTTTACAGCTAGCAGGTCCTAGAAGTTCATATGGTGCTTCCACTACAACACTATATTTAAAAAAACAACAACAGAATGAGTGAAATATACTGGTTAAAGAGAGAAATATAACAACCAACTGTGATAGCTGAGACATTTTCAAAAATATGCACTATTAGAAGTGAGAAGTGAAACAACCAACAGAAAACGTACCTGTTGTTGTGGTAGTTGATAATGTGAATCAGGTGGTGAGTAGAAAGCCATACCATTATGATAAGTACAGGGTATGCCATTCTGATAAATGATGGTTCCATGTGGTACCAGTTGTACTGATTCTAATGAAAGAAAGTTAAGACTTAATATTTTAATGAGACTGTTACAAGCCAAGTATAATCACAAAGGTATCTGATTTCAATGATTTCAATCAAAGCTGTGAACCACATAAAAACATGTGTTTACTATCAAAGACTTTAGTTTTTATTTGGCCTAAAGGTTTGTGAAACTAAATAAATAACAAACAAATATTGTGTAAAAATACACATACATACATACATATGAAAAACCACTAAATATAAATTAATCTCTGGTTCTAATGATATTTGAATGATAAAAATATACCAAAGATTACAGTGGAAGTGAAGTATTCATATTAACAAGAGTAGTAAAATGGACAAAGAAATCAAGTGATACAACTAATAACAGATTAGAGAATGACAAACAAGCTGAGGCTATCACAACTATAATAATCACAAAGCATGTAATACAATTCCTGAACAACTAAATATAATACATAAAAATTAGTTAGAAATCATGTGTGGGACTGCTGTGAAAAAGACATTTTTATTCAGTGAAACATAGAAGTTTTTACTTTTATGGAAAGTAAAATATTGTCCAACTCTAAAAACAGGTACGAGTAGTCTACTGAAGACAAAACTATCCATAGGATTGTTTTAACATACATAACAGAACACTGGAAATAAATATCAGTTATGAAAATCAAAAAGAATACATACCTCACAAAATCTAGTAATGTAGTGAAAGTACAAAAAAAATATTTCTACAATAGAAAACAGCACCAAACAATTCTTAATAAGTATAAATATTTATATAAAGCAACATCAAACACCTCATCAGAAATTATTCAAAACACCATTACAATCCAACGAATCTATACCAGTCTTAATGTAACATTATTTAATCAAAACACTATTAGAATCAAACAGATCTATACCAGTCTCAATGTAACATTATTTAATCAAAACACTATTAGAATATAACAAATCTATACCAGTCTTAATGTAACATTATTTAATCAAAACACTATTAGAATCAAACAAATCTATACCAGTCTTAATGTAACATTATTTAATCAAAACACTATTAGAATCAAACAGATCTATACCAGTCGCAATGTAACATTATTTAATCAAAACACCATTACAATCAAACAGATCTATACCAGTCTTAATGTAACATTATTTAATCAAAACACCATTACAATCAAACAGATCTATACCAGTCTTAATGTAACATTATTTAATCAAAACACCATTACAATCAAACAGATCTATACCAGTCTTAATGTAACATTATTTAATCGAAACACTATTAGAATCAAACAAATCTATACCAGTCTTAATGTAACATTATTTAATCAAAACACTATTAGAATCAAACAGATCTATACCAGTCTCAATGTAACATTATTTAATCAAAACACTATTAGAATATAACAAATCTATACCAGTCTTAATGTAACATTATTTAATCAAAACACTATTAGAATATAACAAATCTATACCAGTCTTAATGTAACATTATTTAATCAAACACTATTAGAATCAAACAGATCTATACCAGTCTCAATGTAACATTATTTAATGAAAACACTATTAGAATATAACAAATCTATACCAGTCTTAATGTAACATTATTTAATCAAAACACTATTAGAATCAAACAGATCTATACCAGTCTCAATGTAACATTATTTAATGAAAACACTATTAGAATATAACAAATCTATACCAGTCTTAATGTAACATTATTTAATGAAAACACTATTACAATATAACAAATCTATACCAGTCTCAATGTAACATTATTTAATCAAAACACTATTACAATATAACAAATCTATACCAGTCTTAATGTAACATTATTTAATCAAAACACTATTAGAATCAAACAGATCTATACCAGTCTCAATGTAACATTATTTAATCAAAACACTATTAGAATATAACAAATCTATACCAGTCTTAATGTAACATTATTTAATCAAAACACCATTACAATCAAACAGATCTATACCAGTCTTAATGTAACATTATTTAATCAAAACACCATTACAATCAAACAGATCTATACCAGTCTTAATGTAACATTATTTAATCAAAACACCATTACAATATAACTGAGCTATACCAGTCTTAATGTAACATTATTTAATCAAAACACTATTAGAATATAACAAATCTATACCAGTCTTAATGTAACATTATTTAATCAAAACACTATTAGAATCAAACAGATCTATACCAGTCTCAATGTAACATTATTTAATGAAAACACTATTAGAATCAAACAGATCTATACCAGTCTCAATGTAACATTATTTAATCAAAACACTATTAGAATATAACAAATCTATACCAGTCTCAATGTAACATTATTTAATGAAAACACTATTAGAATATAACAAATCTACACCAGTCTTAATGTAACATTATTTAATGAAAACTGATACTAGTCTGAACTTACCATTATACATCCTTCCAAAAGGCTAAAATAAGAAAACAATTTATTAAATCAGGATCTACTGTTAAAAAACAATACAAAATAAATAAATCTTACAAACTATATTTTTGTTAAACTTTCACCAATGTCTTTAGGCAAACACGAAATGCCTAAGAAAGTTGACTTCAACTTAAATCATGCAGATCTGTATTCATTCACATGAAATAATATATATAACAGCTCTTTATACATCAGACAAGATCGATTGTAAGTTTACAATGAATTATCTTAAATTACCAAACAATACTTACCCAGGAGAACTTTTCCTTTGCAGATTTTTTGTTTGGTTTGAATTTTCTACAAAACTACCTGAGGGCTATCTGCACAAGCCATCCCTAATTTAACAGTGAAAGGATAGAGGAAAGATAGCCATTCATCACCACCCACCCCAAACTCTTTGGGTACATTTTGACCTCTGAACAATGAGATTGACCTTGCATCATGAAGACCCCACACATGAAAAAGCATATTTGGTAAGATGGGGATTCAAACCCACCACCTGCAGATTGTGAGTTACGTGTCCTAAACACATGACTATGCCAGACCCTCTCTAAAGGGAGAGCACTTTCTGTGGATACGAATACCATTAGCTGTTGAAGTTAACACACAGTAACATTCTTTAATACCTTGTCCATGCAGAGTATTCCTGATTGTAATTAACTGACTGGATGGCATCTACTTGTTGTAGAAACACAAATGTAGAAGGCAATGTTTAAGAAGTCTTCTAACAGTCTAAAGACAAATGGCAGAAGACATTCAAAAAGTTATCCTCTTAGCTTATATTTTTACAGGCAGTTGTCATCCAATCAACTAAGTTTCATCACACAATGCAATTTTTAATTGATGAGTGACAATTTTTCTTTTTTTGAAAAAAATTAGAAATTATGTTACAGTACTTACTACTCACAAATTACAGAACTTGTTGGGTGATAAACTGACAAAATTATGTTACAGTACTTACTACTCACAAATTACAGAGCTTGTTGGACAATAAACTGACAAAATTATGTTACAGTGCTTACTACTCACAGATTACAGAACTTGTTTGAGGATAAACTGACAAAATTATGTTACAGTGCTTACTACTCACAGATTACAGAACTTGTTGGGTGATAAATTGACAAAATAATGTTACAGTGCTTACTACTCACAGATTACAGAAATTGTTGGACGATAAACTGACAAAATTATGTCACAGTGCTTACTACTACTCAAAGATTACAGAACTCATTGGAAGATAAACTGACAAAATTATGTTACAGTGCTTACTACTCACAGATTACAGAACTTGTTGGACGATAAACTGACAAAATTATGTCACAGTGCTTACTACTACTCAAAGATTACAGAACTCATTGGAAGATAAACTGACAAAATTATGTTACAGTACTTACTACTCACAAATTACAGAGCTTGTTGGACAATAAACTGACAAAATTATGTTACAGTGCTTACTACTCACAGATTACAGAACTTGTTTGAGGATAAACTGACAAAATTATGTTACAGTGCTTACTACTCACAGATTACAGAACTTGCTGGGTGATAAATTGACAAAATAATGTTACAGTGCTTACTACTCACAGATTACAGAAATTGTTGGACGATAAACTGACAAAATTATGTTACAGTGCTTACTACTCACAGATTACAGAAATTGTTGGACAATAAACTGACAAACTTATGTCACAGTGCTTACTACTACTCAAAGATTACAGAACTCATTGGAAGATAAACTGACAAAATTATGTTACAGTGCTTACTACTCACAGATTACAGAACTTGTTGGACGATAAACTGACAAAATTATGTCACAGTGCTTACTACTCACAGATTACAGAACTTGTTGGACGATAAACTGACAAAATTATGTTACAGTACTTACTACTCACAAATTACAGAAATTGTTGGACGATAAACTGACAAAATTATGTTACAGTGCTTACAACTCACAGATTACAGAACTCGTTGGACGATAAACTGACAAAATTATGTTACAGTGCTTACTACTCACAGATTACAGAACTCGTTGGACGATAAACTGACAAAATTATGTTACAGTGCTTACTACTCACAGATTACAGAACTTGTTGGACGATAAACTGACAAAATTATGTTACAGTGCTTAATACTCACAGATTACAGAACTTGTTGGATGATAAACTGACAAAATTATGTTACAGTGCTTACTACTCACAGATTACAAAACTTGTTGGACGATAAACTGACAAAATTATGTTACAGTGCTTAATACTCACAGATTACAGAACTTGTTTGACGATAAACTGACAAAATTATGTTACAGTGCTTACTACTCACAGATTACAGAAATTGTTGGACGATAAACTGACAAAATTATGTTACAGTGCTTACTACTCACAGATTACAGAACTTGTTTGACGATAAACTGACAAAATTATGTTACAGTGCTTACTACTCACAGATTACAGAACTTGCTGGGTGATAAATTGACAAAATAATGTTACAGTGCTTACTACTCACAGATTACAGAAATTGTTGGACGATAAACTGACAAAATTATGTCACAGTGCTTACTACTACTCAAAGATTACAGAATTCATTGGAAGATAAACTGACAAAATTATGTTACAGTGCTTACTACTCACAGATTACAGAACTTGTTGGACGATAAACTGACAAAATTATGTCACAGTGCTTACTACTACTCAAAGATTACAGAACTCATTGGAAGATAAACTGACAAAATTATGTTACAGTACTTACTACTCACAAATTACAGAAATTGTTGGACGATAAACTGACAAAATTATGTTACAGTGCTTACTACTCACAGATTACAGAACTCGTTGGACGATAAACTGACAAAATTATGTTACAGTGCTTACAACTCACAGATTACAGAACTTGTTGGACGATAAACTGACAAAATTATGTTACAGTGCTTAATACTCACAGATTACAGAACTCATTGGACGATAAACTGACAAAATTATGTTACAGTGCTTACTACTCACAGATTACAGAAATTGTTTGACGATAAACTGACAAAATTATGTTACAGTGCTTACTACTCACAGATTACAGAACTTGTTGGGTGATAAATTGACAAAATAATGTTACAGTGCTTACTACTCACAGATTACAGAACTTGTTGGATGATAAACTGACAAAATTATGTTACAGTGCTTACTACTCACAGATTACAGAACTTGTTGGATGATAAACTGACAAAATTATGTTACAGTGCTTACTACTCACAGATTACAAAACTTGTTGGACGATAAACTGACAAAATTATGTTACAGTGCTTAATACTCACAGATTACAGAACTTGTTTGACGATAAACTGACAAAATTATGTTACAGTGCTTACAACCTTACTACTCACAGATTACAGAAATTGTTGGGTGATAAACTGACAAAATTATGTTACAGTGCTTTCTACTCACAGATTACAGAACTTGCTGGGTGATAAACTGACAATTTTTCACAAGTCAATATTCCACTACTATATCTTTAGAATCAGATTTATGAATTTTTTGGGAAATTTAATAATCTTCTTACTATCTATTAGAACATCTTGAACTTTCAAACACTTAAGCAACATTATAATTATTTAAAAAACAAAGTTTAAGGTAACAATGATCCACTGCAGTGTGGTAACTACCACTAACTAGACCTACCATCAAACTAACATTTATGGTATTTACTGTACACTTTCCTGTGTAGTGTTAAAGTTACATCTTTAGTCACCTACCAATCTTTAGATGGTTCCTTCAACCATACTTACTATTGTTATTAAATTATCTTCCACATCTGATTATTTCTAAAACTAATTATTGTGTATACATTTTAACTGGAATACTGGTTAGTGTTAACTTTATTACTTCCCACACCGTACGTATACATTTTACCTACACTATTGGTCAGTGTCATCTTTATTACTTCCCACACCATATGTATACATTTTTACTAAACTACTGGTTAGTTTTAACTTTATTACTTCCCACACCATATGTATACATTTCAACCAAACTGTTCGTTACTTTTAACTTTATTACTTCCTATGCCATATGGAAACATTTTAACCTGACTATTTTAGAAACTCACGTTATCATTATATAATATTTACTTATTTAGAACTCACGTTGTCATCATATAATATTTACTTATTTAGAACTCACGTTGTCGTCATTTAATATTTGCTTATTTAGAACTCGCGTTGTTATCATATAATATTTACTTATTTAGAACTCCCATTGTCATCATATAATATTTACTTATTTAGAACTCCCGTTGTCATCATATAATATTTACTTATTTAGAACTCACGCTGTCATTATATAATATTTACTTGTTTAGAACTGACTTTGTCATTATATAATATTTACTTATTTAGAAACTCGTGTTGTCATTACATAATATTTACTTATTTAGAACTCACGTTGTCATCATATATTTACTTATTTAAAACTCACATTGTCATCATATAATATTTACTTATTTGGAACTCACGTTGTCATCATATAATATTTGCTTATTTAGAACTCACGTTGTCATCATATAGCATTTATTATGTAGTATTATATGATATTTATTTGATGTTGTTATCAAAAAGTAATTGATAAACATTTTTGAGGTTTGATTTCTCACCTGTAAACAACACATGTAATTAAGTATTTTTGAGTTTCTTCATGATGTACAACATGATACACAAACTAAATCAAGTCATAAAACATTAAAATCAGAGATCAGATAAATGTTTTATGTCACATAACGAGTTATTTCCAATGTGAGAACAGAGAAGTTAGGCCACGTATAGAACAATAAGAACTCTCGGGTCTGTGAGTTGTTAAGTGATGCTAACAAAAAGTCTATTAAATAATTACAGATAGACATAAAAGGTAACATTAAAATGTTACACAGTCTTAAAGCATAATATATGTTGTATTTTTAAGAACATTAAAAGAATGTAGCAACGTGTTGTAAACTCTTTAATATGTGACCAGAAAAGCATTCTTTTTATCTCTAATTTACAGTTTTATTCTGAGTATAATATGTTGAAGTTCACACACAACTCACCTGCTTTTTGATTGCTGGAGCAATATTCAGCTTTCTATCTTTAAGTACTAAGTTGTCAGCCTGAAATTCATATAAACAAATCAAACTTAATATATTTTGTGAAATTATGTCTTATCCACATTCATTAACTTCACCTCTCTAGTTTCAGTTGAATAACTAAATATTAACTATTCTGCAGTTGTTCTAATGACATATTTAACATCCTTATCTACTTAAACAACACAAAACCAGTGTTTAAATTATAATATCACATCCAAATTCTTTGATACTACACATGAATCATCATATACATCACAATGATAATTGCACGAGCTACATCTGTATCATCATCATAAACACCACTAACAATGATAAATATACATGAGCTACATCTGTATCATCATCATATACACCACTAACAATGATAAATATACATGAACTACATCTGTATCATCATCATATACACCACTAACAATGATAAATATACATGAGCTACATCTGTATCATCATCATATACACCACTAACAATGATAAATATACACGAACTACATCTGTATCATCATCATATACACCACTAACAATGATAAATATACATGAACTACATCTGTATCATCATCATATACACCACTAACAATGATAAATATACATGAACTACATCTGTATCATCATCATATACACCACTAACAATGATAAATATACATGAACTACATCTGTATCATCATCATATACACCACTAACAATGATAAATATACACGAACTACATCTGTATCATTATCATACACACCACTAACAATGAATTACATGACTACATCTGTATCATTATCAAACACACCACTAACAATGAATTACATGACTACATCTGTATCATTATCAAACACACCACTAACAATGAATTACATGACTACATCTGTATCATTATCAAACACACCACTAACAATGATAAATATACATGAACTACATCTGTATCATTACCATACACACCACTAACAATGAATTACATGACTACATCTGTATCATTATCATACACACCACTAACAATAAATTACATGACTACATCTGTATCATTATCATACACACCACTAACAATCAATTACATGAACTACATCTGTATCATTATCATACACACCACTAACAATGATTAATATACACAAACTACGTGTCATTGTCATACACACCACTAACAATGAAAAAGAAAAACGAATTACCTCTGTTTGCATCCTCCTGGCTTCCTCTTCTGTTTCAAATGTTACAAATCCATAGCTAGAAATAAGAAATGGAATAATTAATAAATAAAAAACAAAATGTGTTGTTATGAGTAAAAATTATTGTATCCATTTTTTTTTTGTAGAAATAAAATGAAGTGAAGAAAATACATACATATATGTATCTATAGTTATAAAGGCTAAGTATTAACAGAATACAAACCATGCTGGTAACTGTCAATGATATTAAGTCTCTTATCTTACAAACCTTGCTGGTGACAGTCACTGATATTCAGTCTCTTATCTGACAAAACTTGCTGGTGACAGTCACTGATATTCAGTCTCTTATCTGACAAAACTTGCTGGTGACAGTCACTGATATTCAGTCTCTTTTCTTACAAACCTTGCTGGTGACAGTCACTGATATTCAGTCTCTTATCTTGCAAACCTTGCTGGTGACAGTCAATGATATTCAGTCTCTTACCTTACAAACCTTGCTGGTGACAATCAATGATATTCAGTCTCTTATCTTACAAACCTTGCTGGTGATAGATTAGATAATATTTAATCTTATGTGAATATTTGTGGTTTTTTACTGATAATATAAAAACAACAGATATTTTCATTATCACAGTAATATTTTTGACACAGATACAGTCAATGGGCATTAAAACAATAAAATGTACTGTATACTGTTACAAACAGATCAGGATAAATTAAAATTGTTCAACATGAAGTCATTCCAGAAGAGTTAAAATGTAATTTAAATTTATTTAGATTTCTTTTTGGTAGTTACGAGGTCGGTCAAATTGACCTATTCAGTTATGAAATATGAGAGAGAAAATAACATACAAGTTATGAAGTTTTACTGAAAACAAATTGTTTGAAATGCACTTTGGAGGTTTTATGGATACACAGAAAGGTAATTTGATAATTTTAAAACAAGTATTTTTAATTTTAACAGAAATATTACTTTTCCCATGGATCATTCAAAACAAATACTCAATATATTCATGGACAAGTCTACATCTAATTAAATCTACTTCATCAAGAATACGTTTCTTTTGTTAGTGAAAGACTTATAATATTTACTGAAATCTGCCAACTTTGTGAAGACATACACACTACACTGAAATATGTACTAAATCTAAAAAGACTTTAAAAAGTACAAAGATATCACGTGGTCAGTCATATAGACCAAATCATCACAAGATTTATCCAAGTGGTATCACTTCAGCAACAGAAATATTAGTAAACATTTAATACCATACCATGAACTTGTTTAAACAGTTCATCACAAGAACAGCATAGATCTATTGAAAAATTAAGTGTTCTAAACATACTTTACCATGCTGTAACTACTCTCTGTAACAAGCGAAGTGAAAAGTTATATGTAAAAATAACTGTTTTAATTACCTCAACAACTTACTATATAACAACCACATAAAAGGTCAAGTAAACAGAACTGTCTCTCTTATAATCTTCCAATAACTAAAATTATTTACCCTTTTGAAACTCCTGCTCGGTCTGCTATGAGTTTGGTAGCTTTGACCTTTCCATAGTTTGAAAATAATGCATAGAGTTCTGCTTCTGTTGTCTGAAATAAAACACTATAATATTAAAGTTTTTTGCACTGTTTCATATAGCTGCATATCCAAGTTAGAGTTATTCTGAAGGTATACAACACAGATTTATTAATAAATATTGAGAAACTATATACATAATTGTAAATAGTGGACTTATGATACACACAAGATATATTAACATATATTTATGTTGTATCAGTCCAGTGTTACATAACAACGTAGTGTTCATACATTCACAAAGTTCAGCAGGAAGAAACTCACATGCACAATAATACTTTAACTCTGAACAACTCAAGTGTTTACTGATTCATGTGTTGTTCATACGTATAGCTTTATATTGTTCACTAGTGAAAAACACATCCACAATAATACTTTAACTGCAAACACATAAAGAGTTTACTGGCTCCTAGTATGTTGTTATCATTGAATGAATTATTTGTTTCCACAAAGACTTCTCTTATTATTATTGAGTTAAATATTTCCACAAAGACTTCTCTCATTATTATTTAGTTAATTAATTGTTTCCACAAAGACTTCTCTCATTATTATTGAGTTAATTAAATGTTTCCACAAAGACTTCTCTCATTATTATTGAGTTAATTGTTTCCACAAAGACTTCTCTCATTATTATTGAGTTAACTAATTGTTTTCACAAAAACTTCTCTCATTATTATTGAGTTAATTAAATGTTTCCACAAAGACTTCTCTCGTTATTATTGAGTTAATTAATTCTTTCCACAAAGACTTCTCTCATTATTATTGAGTTAACTGATTGTTTTCACAAAGACTTCTCTCATTATTATTCAGTTAATTAAATGTTTCCATAAAGACTTCTCTCATTATTATTTAATTAATTAATTCAAAGTTGTTCATTTCAATTATTACTTTCACTACTCCTGATAACAGGTAACCAATCAAAATTAGTGTTGATTACTCCGTCTAAGTCTCCCAAGAGAATAATTGGTTTATCTCATTTAATCACTTAGAAAACTGAAATATTAACCATCCACACATAAGCTTGACCACTGACCAAGTTTCTAACTATAAAATAACACATACAATATCTCTGAATGGATAAAAATGATTCAAAAGATTTTAGTACATGTTATAAGTATTGAATACAAAAAAATATTTGTTACCAAATACATTAAAGTTTTCAGTAAATTTACAAACCCTTCACCAACTTCGAATAAGTGGAAGATGATTTTCATATTCTAAATAAAAATATGTTTTGCTAAATATACATTACAAATTAATATTTTAGATCAGAAGTATGCATACTGAAGACATAATTTATAGAAAACTTAGCATCTTGAACAAAGGTAGAAAAATATAAAAATGAGCAATTTGGAGTAACAAGGTATCTTTACCTAGAAAACTGAAGTGTGAAAATTAGTTTAAAAATGAGTAACAAGTTATCTTTAACAAGAAAACTGAAGTGTGAGAAAAATTAAAAACTGAAACATGAATTTTAATAAAACTTGAATTATCAAATAAGTTCTGATGCCAAGATGATTTAACAGAATTCACTAAGAGGTCATTACTAGTGCACTTTGATCTGACCTAATATTAGATGGTGAACTGATCAGCAAGAAGCTATCCAACTCTAATGATTATTACTATTATTTTATTGTAAATCAATCAGTTCACTTTGTTTCTATTTATCTATTTCATTCCTTTTTTTTAGGGAAGCACATTTATTAAAATGCATTTGAAACATTTAACAAGTTTAGTTATAAAGTTATCATAAATAGTCTAATATGAATGACCATTAAATGAAGATTAAACCAATATGTTTCATATAAAACTACTTTCACATTCTGCATAACTGAACAAATTCATAAACCATGAGTGTGGGTGTGTGTTGGCCCAAAATATTATTAACACTAATAAGTGGTTACACTGAAACACTTGAAACAATTCCACAATCAAACTGTGTGTTAACCTAAAATATCATTGACACTACTAAGTAGTTACACTGAAACAATTCCACAATCAAACTGTGTGTTAACCTAAAATATCATTGACACTACTAAGTAGTTACACTGAAACAATTCCACAATCAAACTGTGTGTTAACCTAAAATATCATTGACACTACTAAGTGGTTACACTGAAACACACTTGAAACAATTCCACAATCAAACTGTGTGTGTTAACCTAAAATAATGTAAAACACTTACACTTGGATCAATTCCACCAACAAATACTCTATTAGGAACTAAAGTTCCAAACTTTGGAGCATTAAGTCCACCAACTGGGGAAGGTGAACCATCACCACTTGACTGCTGAAAGACAAAACATCTCATATTACATGGTGCAGAGTTGAACTTTATTGGAAGACAAAAATATGGCACTATTACATGCTACAGTGTTACATTCTATTGAAAGATAACATTATAACATGGCATAGTGTTACATTCTATTGGAAGATAATATTATCACATGGTACAGTGATACATTCTATTGGAAGATAACATTATTACATGGTACAGTGTTACATTCTTCTGGTAAATAACAATATTACATGGTACAGTGTTACATTCCATTGGAAGATAACATTATTGCATGGCACAGTGTTGCATTCTATTAGAAGATAACATTATTACATGACACGGTGTTACATTCTATTGGAAGAAAACATTATTGCATGACCTTCTAATGGAAGATAACATTAATACATGGCACAGTGTTACATTCAACTGGAAGGTAACATTATTACACAACACAGTGATACATTCTATTGGAAGATAACATTATTACATGGTACAGTGATACATTTTATTGGAAGATAACATTATTACATGGCACAGTGTTGCATTCTATTAGAAGATAACATTATTACATAATACAATGTGACATTCTACTGGTGGATAACACTATTATATGGTACAGTGTTATATTCTACTAAAAGACAACATTATTACATGGCACAGTGTTACATTCTACTGGTAGATAACACTATTATATGGTACAGTGTTATATTCTACTAGTAGACAACACTATTATATGGTACAGTGTTATATTCTATTGGAAGATAACATTGTTACATGGCATAGTGTTTCATTCTATTGAAAGATAACATTATTACATGGCACAGTGTTACATTCAACTGGAAGGTAACATTATTACATAATACAGTTTTACATTCTATTGGAAGATAGCATTATTACACAACACAGTTTTACATTCTATTGGAAGATAGCATTATTACACAACACAGTGTTACATTCTATTGGAAGATAACATTATTACATGGCACAGGGTTGCATTCTATTGGAAGATAACATTATTACATGGTACAGTGTTACATTCTACTGGTAGATAACACTATTACATGGTACAGTGTTACATTCTACTGGTAGATAACACTATTATACGGTACAGTGTTATATTATACTAGTAGATAACACTATTACATGGCACAGTATTAAATTCTATTGGAAAATAACATTATTACATGGCACAGTGTTACATTCTATTCGAAGATTATTATATGACACAGTGGTACATTCTTTTGGAAGATAACATAATTACATCGGCCCTGATACATTCTACTGGAAGGTTACATTATTACATGACAAAGTGATACATTCTATTGGAAGATAACGTTATTACATGGTACAGTTACATTCTACTAGTAGATAACACTATTACATGGTACAGTGTTACATTCTATTGGAAAATAGCATTATTAAATAGCACAGTGTTACATTATATTGGAATATAACATTATTACATGGCACTGTTACATTCTACTGGAAGATAACATTATTACATGGTACAGTGTTACATTCTATTGGAAAATAGCATTATTAAATAGCACAGTGTTACATTATATTGGAATATAACATTATTACATGGCACTGTTACATTCTACTGGAAGATAACATTATTACATGGTACAGTGTTACATTCTACTAGAAGGTAACATTATTACATGGTACAGTGTTACATTCTACTAGAAGGTAACATTATTACATGGTACAGTGTTACATTCTACTGGTAGATAGCATTATTACATGGTAAAATTTCACAGTGTCAGGTCTTCAAAGTAATGTGATTTTGAAAACTATTTGAAGACAAATTTGGTGGTTTTCTATTTTCTCTGCAGTATTAAATAATACTTTCACTCACCAATATTGTATTCCCTCATCAAACACAGTTCACGATGTTAAAAAACTGTCCACAGTTCAATAACCACTGGTGTTTATTGACTAAAACAACTTTACAGTTGTTTACCATAATGTCTGCAAACTTTCAACCTCACCATTTACTGTCCAATGTCACTGTAAGATAAGTTTCAGCACAACATTATGGAAATAAAAATCAGTATTCTATGGAACAGCTGTACTTGTTCACAATTCCAGCTGATTTAAGTTAGTCTTATAAGTGTATCTAAAAGAAACAAACAATTAAAGAAATGTTAATTATTATATTTTCTCTCAATAGAAGATAGAACACTATCTTCTATTCTATTATTATGTAACTTGTTAGAAAAGAAGCTGGAGATATGTAAAGAAAGTAACATTAGATAGACCCATTTGTTTTGAAACACACTAGTCTCTCTTTAAAGAATATCTGTAGTTTTGTTTTTATACACAGTAGTGTCTCTCTTTACCAAATATGTGTAGTTTTGATTCTATGCACAGTAACTCTACAGAATATCTAGTTTTATTTTTATACACATTAGACTCTCCTTACAGAATATCTATAGTTTTGTTTTTATACACAGTAGACCCTCTCTCTTTATAGAATATCTGTAGTTTTGAATTTATACACAGTAGAGACTCTCTTTACAGAATATCTGAAGTTTTGATTTTATACACAGTAGAACAACTATTACCGGTTGAGTTGTACCTAAAAAACATTTGTTAGGCCTAACATGTTGTATAGAAAGACTGCCGTTAGTACCATTACGTTCAGTTTTCTATATTTTAGACAAGACTTACCTTCAGTAAATACAAAGCTTCTACATCACAAGGTCGTCCCAGTACTATAAATTATGTTTAGTCTTAGATACACATAATTGTTCTGAGTTGTTATTAATACCATGACAGAATTTAACTTTTAATTTCCAATTACAAAGTTAGCAGTAAAATACAATTGTAAGATCTTTCTACGTTTAACACTAGGTTTAATACAGCCCGACAAATGGAAAAGTGACGATGCATGTCTTGACTTTTCTCGTCACTCAATACTGCTATTAATGTTTTACTGTTTATACTTTAAAATGCTGAAAAGCAATGTCGCTGTCAGTGTCAGTCGAACAACACAGCAGGCAAATAAAAACAGTATGTATTAAACATTCACTATTTAATGTGAATATATTATTTGGTAACCTCTCTTTCTTACTGATATTATTGATAATATTGTTACTGTAGACAATACAGGCTACACTAAACTGGGTTAATGTTAATACTTGTCGACTTAGTATAAAATAACATACATATCTAGTTTATTTTAAATGTACATCATGAACAATACAAATATATGCATAATCATAAAATACGTAATTCTACCCACCATGCTGAATTTTAATACCAAATCTTCCTACAGTATTCACTTTCAATCTTCAAACAGCGACACAGCAAACACAACAACGATATATAATATTAATCTCCCAATGGACAATTTTAAGAGTTTCGGATACTTATAACCTTCCGCTTTAAGATGAAGGGACTACTTTTTACATTCTCAAAATAGTCTATTCAGCTACAAACAAATATTTTCTGTCGTTTGACTTATAAAGTAGAGTATATTTATCACATTGTACGTATATTATTTAATCGAGCAAACAACATTTTCAGCACAGCATATTAAAACTTTCTTTCAAAAGTTTTTATTTATAAAATTATGTCAAATAAAATATTTTTAACCAAAATTATATATATAAGCTGAACAATATTATTTTAGGTTTGATTGACGACATCACATAAGAACTGAGTTGTACCCTACTACATCAGTGCCCTCTATCCTGGTCATTCGCAAAATTTGTGAAGAGTACGACTAAACAAAGTTGCTACAAACATGCCTGGTATATTTGAACAATAAATATGATACATTGCTGTTCAAAATCTTAAGGCCTATGAACATAAAGAAAAATTATGCGTTTTGCGTTGTTAGATTCAACCACTTATTTGAGCAGAGCTTCGAAAGGTGAAAATAAGAAAAGAGAAAATAAAAATAAAAAACGTTTTCAGCATTTATAATAAGGTTTGTTTGTTTGTTTTTGGAATTTCGCACAAAGCTACTCGAGGGCTATCTGTGCTAGCCGTCCCTAATTTAGCAGTGTAAGACTAGAGGGAAGGCAGCTAGTCATCACCACCCACCGCCAACTCTTGGGCTACTCTTTTACCAACGAATAGTGGGATTGACCGTCACATTATACACCCCCACGGCTGGGAGGGCGAGCATGTTTAGCGCGACGCGGGCGCGAACCCGCGACCCTTTCGGTATACACGTAACAAAATTTAGTCATTTGTATTCAAGCATTGGCGTTGTCAACATCTCCTAATGACATCTTCTATGTTACATTTGCTAAAAGGTTGACAGAGTTTGAAAGTGGCAGAATTGTCGAGCTGCAAAAGCAAGGTATCTATCAACGTCCCATCACTAGTGAGATTGGGAGCAGTAAAACTGCTTTTGCCAAGTTCTTAAAAGACCCTGAGGATACGGAACGAAAATTTCAAGTGGTCGGCCCAAGAAAATTTCGCCGGCATTGAAGGACGATTTGATGGGTTGACCGGCAAGACATCAGCCGATCGTCGAACCAGATTAAGGCCCTTACGGATGCAGCCAGCAGCTCAAGAACAATAAGACAGAATCTACGAGAGAAAGGCTTTTATAAACCGTAAATGTTTTCAAATGCCACGCCTCCTTCCACACCACAAAACAGCTCCGTTAAACTTTGCTGAGAAGCACCAAATATGGGACGTAGAAACGTGGAAGAAGGTTTTGTTCTATGATGAGAAAACATTTAACCAGGATGGTCCAGATGGCTTTCAACGTTACTGGCACGATAAGGATATCCCATCTGAGTCATATATTACACGACATAGTGGATGAGGTTTCATCATGATTTGGGGTGCTTTTTCCTTCCATGGAACACAGGGGCATAAAACAGCAGTTGTCTACATTGGCATGTTGGAGAGAGTGTCCTTATTGACTGAAGGCCCTTGCATTTGTGGAAATGACTGGATCTTTCATCAGGACAATGCTGCAATCCACAATGCCTGCAGGACAAAGGACTTTTTTATGGCGAATAACGTAATTCTTTTTGATCATCCAATATGTTCACCTGAACTGAACCCATTGAAAATGTTTGGGGGTAGATGGCAAGGGAAGTCTATAGAAATGGACATCGATTCCAAACAGTGCATGATCTTCTTGATGTCATCTTCACCACTTGGTATAACACTCCAGCCAGCTTTCTGCAAATACTTATATTGACAATGCTAAAGCGAATGTTTGAAGTTATTCGCAATGACGATCGTGAAACTCACTACTGAGACGTCTTGTTGGGCGTTTTCTACCCTGTTTAGGACTTATTTTTGGTATGGTCTTTAGTCATGTCATGTGTTCAGTTCTCCTCGGTGGACTCAGCAGATAGCCTGATATGGCTTTGCTATCAGAAAACACACACATACACACATGCATTACAAATTGTTAATGGTCAATTATTTAGTTTAGGTATGTAGATGAGCATTTTGTGAAATTGACTATACATTTTAATATATATATATAACACAACCTTCGATTTAGAATGTTTTCGTTTACGTGTTAACTATTCTGTCAGTGATAACTGAAGAAGTAACGTTGTATCTACAATATTATATATGTAGATGACTCCAGGTTCACTTCCATACTTTAATCTACAACAAACCTGTTTTTATATTTTTAGTTTACTTTCAGTATGAAATATAGTTATCGAAAAGAGCAAAGGAAACCTGGAGCCAAAGTGGTGATGTTTTGGAATTTCGCACAAAGCTACTCGAGGGCTATCTGTGCCAGCCGTCCCTAATTTTGCAGTGTAAATGATAATATTGATAAATAAATAAATAATAATTATAAATAAATGATTTTTTTTTTTTTTTTTGAATTAAGCACAAAGCTACACGGATTTTAGCGTGTAAGTCCGCAGACATACCGCTGAGCCACTGGGGGGCCAAATAAATGATAATATTGATAAATAAATAAATAATAATTATAAATAAATGATAATATTGATAATATAATAATATATATGATTCTTGATATAAATGAATAATATTATATAAATGCTATATTGAATACTGAATTATAAATAAATGATAATATTGATATAATACATACCTCATATCACCTCATGATATCTTGCTAATCCATCATCTCCTTTAAATCCCTGCTCCTCTTGCTCCCTCTCCCTCCTCCTTCTCCCTCCCTGCTCCTCTTGCTCCTCCTCCCTCCTTCTCCTCCCTCCTCCTCTTGCTCCCTCCCTCCTTCCTTCTCCCTCCCTCCTCCTTCTCCCTCCCTGCTCCTCTTGCTCCCTCCCTCCCTTCTTCTTCTTCTCATGCTCCTCCGCCCTCCTCCTTCTTCTCCCTCCCCCCCTCCTGCCCTCCCCCTTCTCCTCGCCCCGTTTTCCTTGCCTCCTTCCTCCGACCCCCTTACTGGAAGTAGGTAAAAGCAAGCAAGCAAGTAGCTGCGGAAAAACCGATGATTATTTCAAAATCAACTGCCGATGTGGGAATTAGGGTCTTTCTGAGCGGTAGAGAAACAGTAGATTCAATGCCAAGAATTGGATATTGGAGAAGCACGAGAACCCCGAGAGAAACCCACTGTCCCTACCTGGACACCAAATTACCTATCTGAGAAGTGCCTGAGCTGTGTACCTAAAATGAAATTTGGAAACATTGATGGTTAACACGCTACATATTACAAATATAGTAAGGAGACTGATTGGTGCGTCATGGTAGGGTATTTTAGTTAAAATTGAAAACTGTTCTATTAATGTATTTCTTCTACTGGCTGTTTGGTACTATCTTTTGGCTAAATTTCGAATTCTCCGAGTCTAAGTAATGTATTGAGCGAATCTGGGTAACTGGGGAAGTGTACCTTGATAATTGGAAAGCTGTGCGAATTGATATTGTAAGGCTTCGAGTTTTCCGTAAGGTTATTATACACGTTACCTGTAATCATGCAGCAATATTAAATAAGTGCTCTGATATATAATTTATAAATGGATATAATGGAACCAAACAAACATCCTTTCTGAATGACTCCGATTTTCCAAGGAATTGTTTTACTCAATAAAACAGTCTCATAAGTTTATAAACTGAGGGTACCTCTGACACACTCGGTTGAATTTGATGGTCGTCAAGTGTAAAGATTACTTGTATATGCAGTTTATATTATTGTAAGCTATATTTTCATTGCTTTAAGTAACTTGCCAGAAGTGTACATGTGTCGCTCAGTATTTAAAAGATCCAGGCTCAGGCCTATAAGTGAAAGTGGGTTTTCTCGGGGTACTCCCGTTTCCCCCACAGCAAAAGTTCCGTCTAATAGGATCTATAGATCCCGGCCCTGAGAAGAGGCTCGTCATTTGGTATCTAATATTTAAATGTAAGTTCTGTTATCTATATTATGTCTTCAAAATTTTAAGTAACCATTATGCCTTGCGGTCACAAGACCTGATCATGTCGACGCACTGTGTTTGCATCTCCCTGCTCTCTCCATGTCACAAACAATACATATCATCGTGAGCCTGTGTGGTGCCGAGTGTTCCTTCGTCCTCTATGCGGCGGGCTGGACCGAACTGATTCTCAGCTTTTCATGACGCTCCTCTTGTTTAAATTTAATAAACTATTGGCCTCTTGGTCATCCATGACCATCGTATTCAGATAAAGAAGTAACTAATAAGCCACTAGAAATTTTACTCCATCATCATTTCCGTAATCGCTTGCTTAATCTATTCTTGCCTTGTGTGGGGTGAAGAGAAACAACAGTTTCTGACCGCCCCTGGTTATTTTTCGTTCTAGATTGAACGAAATGATAATTTAACCAAAATTCCTACCCTGATCTGGCCTATAATTGCGAAAATGTTCGGCAATTCGGTATGAACGTGGTTTTTGTTCTTTTTCAAGACACTAATTGCAGATTCTGAACATTATCAAATAGAAACGTACCCTATGTTCCAGCGCTGAGCGACATCTCTGGAATGTATGACGTCAGTTCAGTCTTGAATACCAAGAAAGTTCACGAATACATCTAAACCCTAATAAAGTCCAGCTACAGGTACGTCCATATAAATAAACGTCAGTATGTGTATATATCTGTACCTCATACGTTCCCACATTTTTTTATCAATCATCACTAAACTTAACACAGTGGTATTGGATATCATGATGGGGGTTTGGACCACTCATTTAATTTCTTTAAAAAATACCAAATCATCATATCATGTTTGTTTGTTTGCTTTGAATTTCGCACAAAGCGAAACTTGAGATACTGATAAGATACAGAATAATATGAGAAAGATCATGAGGGAAGTGGGATTCCCATCTAATTTCATATTAATAAAATTATTGAAAACGGTATATATTTCTGTCTTTATATATTTAATTACATTATTAATGTTTATTAGGTTAATAAAAAAAACAACAGAAACATAATATTCTACCCGTCAAACAGACGGGTACTCCAGCTAGTAAGTCGCACACGAATTAAATAGTTCAGTGAAATATTTCAATAGTAGGAAACAAGTTGTTGTCAAGGAAGATAGATCCAAAAAATGTACTCAGTGAGAACTACTTACGTTTATAAGGTAATCACTTTGTGGTTACAACTGGAAAATTTGTTTCTACAAATAAAAATAAGTGTGTTGGACTTACAGCAGCAAACATGATTGAAGAAATAAATTAATTTTTATTATTACGTTGACTGGACTTCACCTTATAGTAACCCAAGTTAACTTAGGTATGTGAATAATGTTATAACATTTCATCGAACACCAAACATGTTCGCCCTTTCACCCGTGAGACATTATAATGAAACAGAAAATTCCCCTGAAAGAGTAGCCTAAAAGTTGGTGGTGGGTAATGATGACTTGCAGTCTTTACACTGCTAAATTAGGGACGACTAGCACAGATAGCCCTCGTGTAGCTTTGCGAGAAATTAACAAACAAACAAACATCGAAGTTAGTGTTCATTAAAATACAGGCTAGGCCTGGCATGGCCGAGCGCGTAAGGCGCGCGACTCGTAATCCGAGGGTCGCGGGTTCGCGCTAAATATGCTCGCCCTCCCAGCCGTGGGGGTGTATAATGTGACGGTCAATCCCACTATTCGTTGGTAAAAGAGTAGCCCAAGAGCTGGCGGTGGGTGGTGATGATAAGCTGCCTTCCCTCTAGCCTTACACTGCTAAATTAGGGACGGCTAGCACAGATAGCCCTCGAGTAGCTTTGTGCGAAATTCTAAAAACAAACAAACAAAATACAGGGGACCATCTGTTAATGATTGTATACAAGAGTTAAAGATTTCTCTCTCTCTCTTTTTTTAACCAGAGGCGAAACTGACAAGAGAATCTATGACGTAGAAGCCTAACGCATTCTTTGAGTGGCCGTACCCACTGTTTGATTTGTTTGTTTGTTTTTTTGGAATTTCGCACAAAGCTACTCGAGGGCTATCTGTGCTAGCCGTCCCTAATTTTGCAGTGTAAGACTAGAGGGAAGGCAGCTAGTCATCACCACCCACCGCCAACTCTTGGGCTACTCTTTTACCAACGAATAGTGGGATTGACCGTCACATTATACACCCCCACGGCTGGGAGGGCGAGCATGTTTAGCGCGACGCGGGCGCGAACCCCCCACTGTTTGAATCAATAAACAGAAGAAATAACATTAGGCCTCTCTTTTCAGTTTTTACCCTCGCTGGAACAGCAGCAAGTCTTCGGATTTACAACGCTAAATGCAGGGGTTCGATTCTCCTCGGTAGACACAGTAGATAGCCCAGTTTAGCAATGCTATAAGAAAAAAAACACACTTTTTTTTTCCGTTTCACCTCTGGTGAAAAGAGAAATATTTAATACGTATATAAAGTCATTAAACAGCTGGTCCGCTGTATAATATTGAATAATGAATTCGACGAAGTATAATAATATTTTTCACATGCGTAAATTAATTCAGGTTATCATGTGATGAACTAAACGCATTTAAAACCCGTAGATATCTTATACACTTTATAGTTATTGCGAGGCCTAATTTAGTTTGCTGCTTCAATCTGCGCTAATAAGTCTTCAATAATCCACAGCAGAAGGTACGACCAATCAAGCAGTACATTAAATTTTTAAGTCACAAATTCTGTCTGAAATTTAACTCCGGTGAAAAAAAATATTTAACACGTATTTTCAATAATTAAACAACTAGGCCACTATGTAATGTTGAATTTGTTATTATTTTTTAAATAACCTAAATAAACCTGTGAAATAATAGATATTAGGGCTATCTGCGTAAACTATCCTTAATTTAGCAGTGTAAAGTCTACAGGGTGGCCCGTAAGTCCCTCCCCTCCATATATCTTATGCGTCCAATGTATCTGTGTGCTATCCCTCATTCTCGCTGCATAATACTTGTCACAATACGCTCTTCCATTGTAAATGGGCTTACATCGGCCATATTTCTATGAAAAAAAGAAACAAATTTATAATACATGCGTAATTGAATGCAACATAACAACGTATAGATGGGTATGGACTTACGAGCCACCCTGTAGAGTGAAAGCTGCAAGTCATCACAATCCACCACCAACTCTTGAACTACTCTTATTACCAACGAATAGTGGGATTGATCGTAACTTACAATGGCCTCAGAACTGAAAGGACGAGCAGGTTTGATATGGCGGGGATTCGAATCCGCGATCCTCAGATTACGAGTCAAGCGCCTTAACCATGTGGCCATGCTAATTAATTCAACACACCATCGAGATTATAAGAACGTGGGTCATACGGTTATGGCGGTAAAGACCAGTTTGATGAAGAAATAGTAACATTTATCAAAATCATTAACTTCGTGGCACTATGTAACTATTTGTTAAATTATTAACATTCATCAAATAAAGACGATTTCGAAACCATTTCTTATAATTAAACTTTTCTAAGTATTTCATTATAATCTGAAACGAAATTATTCAAAACTGAATCAAGAACTCGCCAAGAAATAATTCATTAAATAATTCTACACAGGTAGTGCGAGAAAAAAAAACCCGAAAAGAAAGACGTATTCCAGTTCGATGATACAATCAATCACACAAAGATTGCAGCCAGGAAGTTGAACATTTTTCGTCTCTCAAGGTGATCACAATTGGTGAATCTGATAAAAAGTGAAGTGACACGATAAGTATCGAACACTGGATATATTATTACCTTTATTAACGCCTTTTAAACTGATACTTTGAATTTTCCCAACTTACTGAAATGTTATTATTTTTCTTCCAATCTGATGATGACCGAAGAAGGTCGAAACGTTGTTCGCTCCTCTACGTGAAAAATTTTCTCAACCTAAACGAGCCGTTTTAGCATATATTTTTTCTACTAATGGGTTTTCTCGACTTCACTAATCATAAACACTGTTGCTAAATGCTAGGTTATCATTGCGAAATAAAGAAAAGCAGATAAACCAAACAGTTTGTTGGAATTAGTTTGTTTTTGAATTTCGTGCAAAGCTACTCGAGGGCTATCTGCGCTAGCCGTCTTTAATTTAGCAGTGTAAGACTAGAGGGAAGGCAGCTAGTCATCACCACCCACCGCCAACTCTTTTACCAACGAATAGTAGGTTTGATCGAACGTTATAACGCCCCCACGGCTGAAGGGGCGAGCATGTTTGGCGCGACCGGGTTGCGAACCTCAGATTACAAGTCGCACGCCTCAACACGCTTGGCTATGCCGGATTGTTGGAATTAGTACAAAACCACTCGAGCACTATCTACGTACGGGCTAGAGAAAAGGTAACTAATCAACACTGGATGATTAATACATCTAAAAGATTGTGCACGTGCAATCTATGAAACCGACATTCTACAGAAAACTGTTATATTTTGTCGTTTATTTATAAATTGTAATAACGCATTTGGTTTAATTTAAAATAAACATTTTGATAGGGAAAAAGTTCAAAAGAGCTTAAAACGTGTAAAATAATAAAAATGTGTTAAAAATAAGTTAAAACATTTCTGACAAAACTTTGTATTAATATTCAAAAAGCTTTCGCCATGCAATTTCGAACTCTCCACTCACACTTGTCGAGTCAGGCCCACCGTGATTCAAAATGTGATGGTAGTCAACACTGGGTTCACTTTCTTACCTGTGGTTGTTTGTTGGTGTCTATTGACAAAAATGTTGACAGCTAATCAAAAACACCTTAGGTATGAAAAAAAATATCGAATGTTTGACTTGAAGGAATGAAATTAATATTGGCAGTCAAACTTGAGGATTGCTCGTCATTTATAAGTTATATAGGCCAAGCATGTTGTGTTACCAACCAACATGTCCTAAGTTCAACAAGAATATTGCCCAGCTAACTATGGAATGAATATTTACTGTAGAATGTTTAACAATGCTTTTACTGTAGCTACCACTCTGTCCACATATTTTTATTTAAGCTGTGCCATCACTTTCTTTTTAGTCTCACTTTTGTAATACACAAAAAATGGATAATTACGTAGTATTAGGCCAACACTCGTGTCTGTAGGTAATTGTAGCATTACTGTGTATTTGTTATTGCTCTTTCTTGGAAACACCTAACTCGGAGATTTCTAACCCTTACGTCTTAGGAACCTCTAGGCTTAACAAATACTGTTAAGGTACTCCGTATCTATAAGCTATGCATGTCGAATGATGCAGAATGTTCTGGGGATTCGTGGTGAGAATCTCCTACCCTAATGGATGAAATAAGTAATAGTGTTGAAAACGTAAAAAGTCACAAATATAATTGATTATAGCCAGTTTTTTGTAAGTTAGTGAAACAAGATCACAATTTCTCTTTCACGAGTTCAAAACTTATTGTTCTGGGTTCCAATGTTTTGCAAGCTTCCAGAATTTTAAAATTCAACCATAAATTCAGGACGTGTTATACTATGAAAGTAACCAGTCAAATATCTAAATCACATTACCTATTTGTGAAGAAAATTGCTTTGTTACTCAGTGGTGGCTAAAACACAAGACAGAGGCTTTTGAACGGATCGATGCAGTTAATAGTTGAGGTATTCAGAAATAATTAACAACCACTCGTTTTATTTATTCTGATGGGATATGATAATATTGGTCGAGAACAAAGTCGTAAGAATCGTACGTTTGTACATGTTTTATTTAGTTATTCTGTGATGATTACTAAATATTTATGTAAATTATATGATAGAAATTTTAACATCGATTACAGATACACATTTGTAACTAACATTAGATATTGTTGAAATTGAAATGTTAATCCATAACTTAAACTAAAATTGTACAAGTCGAGATGACATTTCACAGTAAAAATCTCTGGTTCATTTATTGTTACACTGAATACTATTAGAAGCCGAGATGATTAATACAATATCTATTAAATATCTGTTGTAGCTAAGCCTCGTGTGTATATAAAAAGGTAATGAAAAGGTAAAAGAAAACAATACATTTTTCCTACATGTTTCCTAGTACAGTTAAAAGTGTGAAAAACCTAAAAGTGACAATTCGAAAGTGGACTAAACATAAACGAAAACGTTTTCAGATTTATGAGGAATAGAGGTGTCCCACATCAATATTTAAATAGAATTTTAAAAATTATCTGAGTATTGGATGATTAGAGTTTATCGTTATGATATATAACACCAGACTTGAAACAAAAGTGCAATTATGTATTAAAATTGAAACAAATGAAAGTAGTATTATGACTAAATGTAGGCAAAGATTATATTTCTTCAATCTAATTCTGCCTTCAGTTCCTTCGTATTTTCTTTTAGCTTGAATGTAAGAGATTTAGGAACAACAGTGAAATGCTGTTTTGTTTGGTAAATACAACATTCCTATTTAGTGATAGTTCTACCAAAATGTTTTCCAATAACTTTAATTACCATACCCGATACTCACCTGTGAGATCTTTACTGATTCAGAGAAGCATATAAGAATAATTGTAATTCAAATCTCTGTCAAATTCTATTGTAGGTTAATTTCATTGTGAGATGTAAAAAAACAGGTGATGTTTGCTGTAAGTAACAAGGGATCATTAAGGATAACCACTTACAGGAGAGGTCTGTTGTAACAAGAGATCATTAGGGATAACTGCTTAAAGGAGAGGTCTGTTGTAAGTAACAAGAGATCATTAGGGATAACCGCTTAGAGAAGTCTGTTGTAAGTAACAAGGGATCATTAGGGATAACCGCTTAGAGAAGTCTGTTGTAAGTAACAAGGGATCATTAGGGATAACCGCTTAGAGAAGTCTGTTGTAAGTAACAAGGGATCATTAGGGATAACCACTTTATGCATCACTCATTATGCTCCACATGGTACCACTTTAAAGTAACATTATGTATCACTCATTATGGTACATTTTATAGTCTTCTTCTAGCAAATGTTTTATGAATTTTTTTCTCTTCACACTTAAATATTTTTATAAATTGATCATTTTTGCCAATTTTAACAATTTTTTATAAAATAACATTGATTTGGTTAATGAAAAAGGATAGAAGGATGTTTTAAAAGTTAGATATTTCAATAAATGGATTCTCTTTCCTTCTTTCCCCACATAATTGTATGTTTGGGTTTAAAATAACATTTGTTAATGAGGCATTCTTCATGTTGTTTTAACAGTAAGCAGTGTTAACACAACCATGAAGAATTTGAAAGAACAATAATATATTTTACAACCATTGTCAGTATATATTAAATGAAACTAGTATTTAATAATTGTTGCAGAAGCAGAGATTGTAACCAGTTTCTCTCAAATACAAAAAAAAGACATAAAATGAATGTTTCACAAATTATCAGAAAAAAACACCTTCCCATCTTTAGTTCACCAGATAAAAATGTTAATTTTAACCTAATGAAATCTAAGAGTTATTTGGGTACACTGCTATAAGAATATCAGAGTTAACATTCCTGGCATAAAAACCACACAGCTTAGTAACACCATGTTTTTTATTCCAGATGTGGCTTCCCAAAATAACAGATTAACCAAAAGTCTTGCATTTATTTTATTCTAACAAGTTTCAGTAACACAAGTTATGTGTACATCTTTTTTTCTTCTTCGTATTACACAAATTTCTTAATTACTTGTCTTCAAGTAGTTAAAGCATTTAAAAATCAAATCTACATAAATATAAATTAGAGGTTATCACTCACTGTATTCAAGTTTTTTGTAAATATTTCTTTAAGCCTAATCAAAGTGTGATGCATGAAATTAAAAATGCCACCAATATGACAATATTGTATTTAAACCAGTTATGTACAAATTGTGATATGAACACAGGTGACAGTCAAAATCTCATTTAATAAGAGTTACCAATTCTTAGGATGTAGAAAAGTTGTTAATTGGCCTAATACAGAAAGCATGTTTCTCATGTGCAATGCAAAATATTAAATCTTATTAGTAAACACAGTACTAAAATCACAGGAAACAGCAAATACACTTCTAACAGCTAGATGAAGAAATAATTTCAACTCAAATTTCTTCTGTATTACATACAGCTTGATTTATCTGCAAGCACATTTCTAAAGTGTGATTCAATGCTGATATCTGTTATTGTTTTTAAACAATAACAGTAGATAATTTAAGTATACTTCCTCACCGTACGTAATGTTATAGCATTCCATTCATAATGAAGAATGCTATATCAAATCCATTTAGAATTAGTTTCTTTACCTTTCATATGTTTTTCATAATACAGGTAGCTAGTGGACATCTTGAATGGGTAATAATACCCATTTATAGTTAACCTCCATGTTCATACTTTAAATGGCTGATGATACCCATTTCCAGTTAACCTCCATGTTTATACTTTAAATGTTTGATACCAATTTCTAGTTAACCTCCATGTTTATACTTTGAATAGTGTATAGTGCATATATTTAGTTAACTTCCAACTCAATGTTTATAATTTAAATGAAGGATAATAAATATTTCTAGTTAACCTCCATATTTTATAATGTACATGACTAAGTCTCAGAAAGTGCGAGCATAACACATTAATTCCATTCACTCAGTGTGAGCAAAGTTTCAGGGATAAAAAACAAACAAACTTTGTATTCTGCCTAAGAGCAAGTGAATGCCAAACAAAGCAGCATGTCATATTAACAAAGTGATACATCTTAGTAAATTCTCAGTTTCTTCATACACATAACAAATCATTTGAACCAGGTTAATTGAAGGCAGAATTCGTGACACATAAAACACCTTACAATAATTTACAGAGAACATTCAAAATGTCCTTTCAACTGTTTAATAGGACATGGGAATATAAACCACAATAAAATTAAAGTAGAAAATACGACAAAAAATCCAATCCCACAGACCTTAAATTTCATACAATTGTGAAACAATGCCAGATAAAAGTTACCCAATATACTTGTATCTTACAAGTACAAGACACATTATTATATACACATTCTTATGTTTCCCAAAACAAAGATTTAGAAATCTCAGTCAACAGTTCACTATACTACCACAAGGTGAAACTTTTCACTGAAAACAACATGGTTATCAGGTTCTGTCAGCTCTATTATCTTCTTGTTCCATTAAAGAGACTAAACAAAAACTATTTTCAATATTATTAAATATTCTTTATGAACAAGCACAGAAATACATGAGAAGCTGCACAAGTTACCATGACATTTATAATCTGAGCCTCAGCACCTTAAAATACAACATAGAAACTAGATGTCAGTTCATATGTACATATTTTTAGTCAGCAAGGTGTCAAATGGAGTTACATACAGGAACACTTAAGGTAAACATTTGACCTGCAATCTGTCCCACATATTTCCCAAAAAAAATTTGGTACAAGATACCTTTATGTACACACGCATTAATGAAAATTATAATGGATGAAGTGATTCCAAAATTCTTGAATGATGTCAAGCATTACTTGGACTATTGGACTGTTTGAAGAACTCCATTAACAGTTTTGGACTTCATAACTCCATCTTCATACAGTGTCACTGTCTCGATTCCATTATCTATAATTCTGAAAACAAGAATACCAATTACACTTATTATCAGTTCAAAACAACAAAGGTAACATACAAACACTGAACAAAGTTCATTTAGTTTATAATGACACAACAACAAAGGTAACCTACAAACACTGAACAAAGTTCATTCAGTTTATAATGACATAACACCAAAGATAACCTACAAACACTGAACAAAGTTCATTCAGTTTATAATGACATAACAACAGAGGTAACCTACAAACACTGAACAAAGTTCATTCAGTTTATAATGACATAACAACAAAGGTAACCTACAAACACTGAACAAAGTTCATTCAGTTTATAATGACATAACAACAGAGGTAACCTACAAACACTGAACAAAGTTCATTCAGTTTATAATGACATAACACCAAAGATAACCTACAAACACTGAACAAAGTTCATTCAGTTTATAATGACATAACAACAGAGGTAACCTACAAACACTGAACAAAGTTCATTCAGTTTATAATGACATAACAACAAAGGTAACCTACAAACACTGAACAAAGTTCATTTAGTTTATAATGACACAACAAAGATAACCTACAAACACTGAACAAAGTTCATTCGGTTTATAATGACAACAACAAAGGTAACCTACAAATACTGAACAAAGTTCATTTAGTTTATAATGACATAACATTCAAAGATTTTATATCAAAAATGACGAAATTCTCAATTTGAACTAGTTTTAGTGACATATTACAGAACAATAACTTGAATATGAGAAAACACAAAATAAGAAATAGAAAACTTCACATTCTATATTAATGTTAATAAAATATTCCAAAATCTAAGCTAAAAAAACATGACTCCTCCTTTCCATGTACCTTCAAATTATACATGATGGTTATTTATAAAATCATAAGATATATGCAGACTTTCTCTCAATGATTCCAACTATCCATCATCTTTAAAATATATATATAGAATGGAAATAACTCAGCAAATTCTGTTATGAACACAAGCCTAAAGAAATTAATAGAAAAATTCACTTTAGCAATTTAAGCAAAGTATTATTGTTTGATTTCAGAAATTATGGTGCACAGTAATAACTTCATTTTGAATGAAAAGTAGCTGGTACACTGAGTTTCACCTGACCTGTGACCTAGACAAAAACAATGACCCTACATCAACTCGTACTGACATATCCATCTTCACTTGTGATCTTATCCAATAATTCTAATGGTCAGAGCTGTAACCTTTTGTCATTGTCCTGATCAAGTCATGTTAGTACTTTTCAACATCATTAGCTTGTGATCCAGGGCATAATTCTACTGACATAGGCATCTCATCTAGAAATGAATGGTTAACAACCAAGATATTCATTATTTCTATCACAAATTATAGAAGTGTGTTGAAAATAAATGTTCTAACAAATTTCTGTTGAAAGTACAAAGAGAAAACCTGAGCCATGGTTTATCTGTATACAACAGTGACTGTGCCACTTGAAAGAGATAAAACACTGATGTTATTCTATCAAACCTGAGCCATGGTTTATCTTTATACAACAGTGACTGTGCCACTTGAAAGAGATAAAACACTGATGTTATTCTATCAAACCTGAGCCATGGTTTATCTTTATACAATATAGTGACTGTGCCACTTGAAAGAGATAAAACACTGATGTTATTCTATCAAACCTGAGCCATGGTTTATCTTTAAACAACAGTGACTGTGCCACTTGAAAGAGATAAACACTGATGTTATTCTATCAAACCTGAGCCATGGTTTATCTTTATACAACAGTGACTGTGCCACTTGAAAGAGATAAAACACTGATGTTATTCTATTAAACATGAGCCATGGTTTATCTTTATACAATATTGACTGTGCCACTTGAAAGAGATAAAACACTGATGTTATTCTATCATTGAAAATACCAAAAGTCGAACCTTTAAACAACCAGCAACAGATAGTTTGTTTCCAATCAAGACTACCATGATTACTGAAGGAGTCAGTTTGTTTCCAACTAATGCTACCATGATTACTGGTTGGTTGATTTAGTATTTTATGGTACAAAGCAGCTAGGCTATCTGTGCCAAAGGTCCAGTAAAAAAGGTAAAAGTAAATTCAGTAAAATACATAAAAGGAAATTAAGGTAAAACAAGTCAAAAAATAAATAAATAAATAGCATAAAACCAATGTTTACATCTAGTCTACAACAACAAGAGAAAAACTACACTGATTCAACTTGTACAGGACTCTCTGTAGCATGACTGTAACAATCATAACTTACCAGGAAGACTAACATGAAAGTACAAAAACCACTGTCAGACACCTGAAGTTGACCTTTCCAGTCCTGGTTTTGAGTTACTTAATGTTATGGTCAGTTTCTAATTTCAAATTGAACTAGATAAACTGCGACTCTTAAAAGGGAGCCACATTAAAAAGGTTTAATGTATAAATCAAAAAAACTTAAATGGCATTGAAAAGATTAAGGTGGACAGTATCACCATCACCAATAACAAAACATGATGGACAAACCTTGGGACAGAACATGCTTAAAATGGTGTCGTCATTGTGAATCAAAATGATGACAAGAAAGTAAAATGTGGCTTATTGTGACCTGAATGTTACACAAACAACACATTGGTGCATCAATCCCAGATAAAAGAAAATGATGAGACAAAAAACTGACCAATGGATAATCTAGTCAGAGCAATTTCCTCTTTCCAATCCTCACAGTAACAAGACAGCCAAAGTCCAATATAGGGTTTTATTCGAAAAAGCTGGTTTTCACGTTGCTCTACAATATGCTTTACGAAGCAACCCCTCCTCTCAATATCAGCACTTCCCAAGAGAGGATGATGTCCATTAAAGTCCCCCAGGATGAAAAAGGGTGATGGCAACTGTTCAATGAGAGCATCATGTCTCTCCAGGTGACAGGTAGAGAGAACAAATAGTGATGGTATGACCCAAAGAAACACAGATGGCTATGGCCTCCAAGGGTGTGTTGAGTGGCAAAGACAGGATGGGCACATGCTGATCAACCAACAGTGCCACCCATCCATCACACAGCCTGTCATTTCTGTATAAAGAAAATGGCCGAAAGGTGACTGTATTGGCAGGTTGCAGGTGTAACCTGTTTGTCTTTCCTTACAGGGGACATTTAGAAAGCAATCAGTGTTTTGATATCATCGAGATTAGAACATAAACCTCGACAGTTCCATTGTATCAGGGTGGCCATTTTTATTTATGTGAAGGTGAGTTGGGTGGAGAACCCATCTGTTTACGACCATGTCTTTTTTCCTTACTGTCCTTATTTGAGGGAGATCTATCGACCTCCATGGATCCTGCACTGGGTCGATTGGGCAGGTCTCTTCTGTTGGGATTCCAGAGACTGAGGACATAAACAAATGATTGTTTTGCATCTTGGGATGAGAGAGGAAGACGGATTCCAGGAAATTCCTGTACCTGTAACCAAAGGATATGGATCTTTGGGTTTGGTGGAATGCATATAAGGGACAGAGATAGATGTTGAAGTTGATTCATGAACTTTCTTAATCATGGAGGTCAAAATATCTCCATGTTGTATCTTAAGCTTTTTCTAAATAAAACAAACAGTAACAAGATGTTGTCGCTTTAAAAAGGCTTCTCTGACTGATGTTTCAAGGTGAATTAAGTGGGCTATTGTAGAGTGTTGTTTATGGAACTCACACAGAGTTGGTGAGAGGAGGTTGTTTGATTGAAGAAACCAAATGAAACAGGCATTGATTATCCTCTATATGATCTTACTGAGACAAATTGTCAAAGCAATTGGACAGTAATTCAAAGGAATCATTGGATCCTTTCTAGGCTGCAGAATAGGGAGTGTGATAGCTTGTCGCCATGCATCTGGATAGACATTTTCCTGCCATATCCAATCAAAAACAGCAAGGAGAATAGTAAGAGAGTTCTGTGAAAGGTGTCATAACATCTCAATGTACATTATCAAGTCCGACTGATGTATTGCTAGACCAATGACTAGCAAGTCTGAGTTCCATCAGTGTAAGAGGGCAATTGTAGTTATATGAATGGTCAGTTGAAAAGGAAAGAGGCAGATGCTCCACTTGTGTTTTAATGACTAAAAAGGTAGGGAGTAAGTTCAAAGAGCCAGATACACAAGAGAAGTCCCCAAGAGTATTGGCAATGCTCTGTGCATCTGCAACTTCATGGCCATCAGATATTAAGATAAACAGAAGTATATCTTCCACTCACCCTCCATACCTTTTCCCATATAACTTTGGAGCTGGTGGTTGAAGAAATGCTGGAGGTGTATTAAATCCAAGATTCCTTCTGGCTTTGATGATGATCTTGCCGAGCGTGTGCACGAGCTTGCCGAAATGCAATGTGGTTTGAGATCGTGGGGTATCTTTGAAATCTATCCCAAGCACGCTTCTGAGTTTTTTGTGTTACAAAACAGGCAAAATTCCACCAAGAATGAGGATGCCATAGGGAACATGTTGAGGTTGGAGGGATGCAGCTTGTATAATACTTTTGGTTACTGCTGCTATACAATCGTCTTTGGAGGTTCACAGAAGATGGCAGGATCAAGTTCTGAGAGAGTACTGAAAGAAGGCCAGTTGGCCTGGACAAACTTCCACTGGGGTACATGGGTCGGGTGGTACTGACCATGGCCAATCTCTCGCAAGATAATGGGAAAATGATCACTACCTCATGAATTAACATCAACCTCCCAGGAAAAGTGAGTGAATAGCAAAGGGTGACAGACAGAAAAATCTATAGCTGTAAATGACTGACTAGGTGCATGAAAATGTGTAAGAGCCAGTATTGAATGGAGCCAGGTTGTGGTTCATGAACATACGTTATATAGCAAGCCCTCTCATATCAATACGGGAGCCACCCCAGAGGGGATTATGCCCATTGAAATCTCCCAAGATTATAAAGGGGCTAGGCAGTTGCTCAGTGAGGGTATCAATGTCTGATTGATTGTGAAGCATTTCAGGTGTAAGGTATAGAGAGCAAGTAGTGAGGGTACAATCCAAGAAGACAGATGGCTACCGCCTCCAAGGGCATGATCGATGACAGGGACCGGGTGGGCACATGCTGATCAACCAGCAATGCAAATCCCCCATGTCCCCGTCCTACACATAGCCTGTTGTTCCAGTATAATGAATAGTGGCAAATAGTAACTGTATTTGTAGGCTGTAGAAATGTTTCCTGCAAAGAAAGACATATGGGGTGATAAAAGTCAATCAGATCCTTGATGTCAGTCATATTTGATTGGAAACCTCAACAGCTCCATTGGATTAGTGCAGCCATGTGTAATTATTTCAAAGAAGATGGTAGAGAGTCCTTCTGCTTACAACCTTGTTTTTTTTCTTTATTGGATGCGAGTCTATTGCTCTCTATGGATTATGCTCTAGCTTGAATGGTCGGGTCTGAATATACCGGTACATGTACTAATGATTGAGGGTGCAGGCGAGTTGTTTAATGTTTGGGGTATCAAGAGAGGGAGAACCCCATGGAAACTTCTTTACTTGAAGAAGGTAAAATTTGGCAACAAATGGAAGGTGTGGTCAGGACAGAGATGGAAGGAGACACTGATTCATGAACTACGTTGATTTTGGGAAGTGTGTTATTAAGATTTTCTGGTGAAGATTGTGTAGGGGATAGGGTAAGGTCTGTTTAAACTCCTACTGTAGTAGTAGAACTGGTTACAGCAGCATAAGTTCTGGTCAGAATAGGTAATAATAATTTTTGAGCCTCTGTGTAAGTAAGATTGTTAACTGTCTTGAGATGTTGTACTTCTTTTTCTTCTACCCATTTAGGGCAAGAGGTAAACTAAGAAGGATGCATACCATTACAATTTATACAATGTGGTTCGAGCTAGCATTCAGTGGCATTATGGTGTTTACCACCACAACAGGCACAGGTCAAGGAACCATGGCAAGATTGTTTAAAATGATCAAATTGTTGACAATGGAAACATTGTATAGGAATAGGAATAAAAGGTTGCACTTTACAATTCAGATGTCCTGCTTTTATTGTGGTAGGAGGACGTGGTACAGTAAATGTTGTATTACAACATTTGTTGGTTCCAGAATTCCATTTTTTGAGTGAAGATTAGACCGTACTGTTGTGACACCTGCAAGAATCTCCGATCTGGGGACAGTCCTTAAATCTCTTTCAACTATGACTCCTGTTGAAGTATTCAAAGTGGAATGAGGAATAACTTCAATGGATATGTCCCTCCAAGGACTTTGATGTCAGGAGGAGTTTGGAATGCTGTGATGATGTCTCCACTAAGATGTGACCCAAATGTAGGTTTTTTTTACTGATTTAAGGGAGCCAGCAAGTCCTTTTGTATAAAAAATGAAAACATCTGCCCTAGAGGTTTGTCACTTAAGGAATACAAGATTAGAAATCATGGAACAGATTCAAGTGGTGAGTTAGGCTGTATAGATTCATCAATGTGTGATCGTTTTCCAGTAGTCAGGTTTTTCTTGATGGTTTCAAGTTGCGTTATTTTTTGTTTTTGGAATATCCATAATAAACAAAAATTTTCAGTGCTCCCTGACCCCACCCACCATGGTGCCCTACAAGAGGACCCACTACAGTGCCTAAAGGGCACTGCAGCAACACCAGGGTTTTGTGAGCACTATACCCAAATACCAGTGTCAGACACAATGTCTACAACACCCGTTGTGAATGTCCTACTATGCTGGTACTCAGATGGCCTTGGCCCAAATATGGATTAGCTGATTGATCCTGGGGGGAGGTGGCTGCCCCAAAACTGCCCATTTACAGGATTTCATGGCCAAAGTGGTGTGTTGAAGTTGGACCCCTCAATCACCAGGATTCTTTCCTCCCCTTCACGGGTTACCACGCACAGCAAACACACAGTTGAATGTTTAGATCCCAGAAGAGGTAAACTGTAAGAACAGAACCTTCTCTGGGAGATCTCCTCACCACGTACAGGAATCCACATCAAATGGTAGTTATGTAGTGAATGTCAGTATAAGGTATTCACCATATTTTGGTGTAAATCTACACAATATTTTGCTTATTCTTATTTCACAGAGATATTTTTCAATTTTCACTTACTTTACTCTTGCTTCACACTCAAAACAATGTTTTTAAAACACATAAAACCAATCAAGATATTGTTTCTCTGTCATTAAAACAAGAAAATTCCAAACTGTCAATAACTTCCGATTAAAATAAGATACCTGTGAGCTCTTTAAACAAATAAACATCTTGCTTTTCTAAGCAATTTGAAAACATTTCACTACTACTGCTTTACTGACGTGTTTGAGAAAGACAAGTTATAAATTTTATTTTGTCTTCCATGTTAAAACTTACTTTTTCTCTTCTATTTTTTTCCCATTTAGAAATCGTGTGGATGTACTAGTTCTCCTTACGCTGGCTTTTGGAGAAGAATCACAAAAACTGGTGTTGAACGGCATGAACCTAATGGTAAAAAAACAAAGTTTTATCATACTAACAATTAAATAAATATTCTCTAATTACAAAGTTAATAAAGAGAAAAACAACTTTTCTAAAATCAGAAACACACAAACATTTCAATCAGAAAGATGACTACAACATGATCTCAATTATGCCCTGTAAACGAATAACTGATACATAATAATAACAACAGGTCGTATTGTGTATATGTGGACACCAAAGAGAAGCAAGCTCCTTATTGTAGTATTGTAAATCTAAAGACTTGCTAGTCTACCTCTAGGGGACCCATCCCTTCAAGAGTGCATCCAAACTTAGGGTGTGCATCTGAGTAATACCAATATTCTTATCCATAATTCTTGTTAATGTAGTAAGTAAACACAGAAAAGAATGGATGAGGGTGTGCATCTGAGTAATACCAATATTCTTATCCATGTATCTTGTTAATGTAGTAAGTTAACACAGAAAAGAATGGATGAGGGTGTGCATCTGAGTAATACCAATATTCTTATCCATGTATCTTGTTAATGTAGTAAGTTAACACAGAAAAGAATGGATGAGGGTGTGCAACTGAGTAATACCAATATTCTTATCCATGTATCTTGTTAATGTAGTAAGTTAACACAGAAAAGAATGGATGAGGGTGTGCATCTGAGTAATACCAATATTCTTATCCATGTATCTTGTTAATGTAGTAGGTTAACACAGAAAAGAATGGACGAGGGTGTGCATCTGAGTAATACCAATATTCTTATCCATGTATCTTGTTAATGTAGTAAGTTAACACAGAAAAGAAATAGTTCCTTGTATAACACATTTCAATGATGACTTTTATGTCATGTTGTTTAGAAACAAAATTATAACCTCATATTTTTGTTAGTCTGTGTACTGAAAGTATAAATTTAAATTATAAACTATAAAAATGTGTTGATTTTTAATTAAGGAACCCTGTTGGTCAGAAGTTTGTTTTTATTATAAGTTTAAAATATTTTTACTTTCATGATAAATATTACATACATAGCTCTAGAGTAGGTCATCTCACTAGGTCTTTACTTTAGGATAAATTACTAATTTTATTACAGAGTTTAAGGTTCACCCCTCCTTTATGGCTCCCTTACACTATATTACTAAAATGTAAAAGATTTACATTGATTGAACAGTAAAAAATTGAAATAGGCTGTGATAAATGTGAAGGAAAGTTGTGAAATATTTAATGAAATGATAAAGTTCACTGATAATATAAATAATCTTTAATTTAGTGTACTTTCTTTATGAGTTTGTTTCTTGGAACGATTTGTTTGAAATATTTTTCACTTTTCTTCCATGCTAAAATTAGTTCAGAATACACGTCTTCATCATTTGCACAGTTTAATCAAGTAATCCAATATGAAACTGGGTTTATATTACAAACAGACAAAAACAACCTTTTAATCCATAAACTTTACAAAACAACTAATTTAATACATTTGTGCGAAAGATAATTTTTCTATAAGTCACAAAATCCAAAAGCTAATATACACAAAGATTGAAAAATATCCAATAGCCTTTGTTTCAACTTCTAATTGTCTAAAAATCCCAGAAGTTCCATTCAAAAATATATTTATCCTCAACATAGAGCAAAGTAGGTTTAATTTATCAAACACTTTATAATTAGAAATTGTAGATCACAGTCCACATTTACCAATGCTAAATAATTACGCAAGTAAAGAAACAAACAAGAGTACCTTGTTAGTCTCGTGTTTCAACATATCTCAGTCACACAACTAAGTGTTCACCATTTTTATATTTGTGTTGTATGAACTGAATATAGAAAGAAGGAGATTCTTACCCACGACTTGTGCTACTACGGAGATCAGGAAATGCTCCATATTTAAACCCGAATCTTGGCAAACCCAGAAGGGCATCCTCTCTTCTATGAACAACATCTACAGAAACATACATGATCATAACAAGCTGTTTAAATATAACACATAATAAATAATTATATGGCTTACCAACAATTACATTTGCATTTCTTCACTCCAAAATGTTTCATTTGAAACATAAAAACTTGAAAGAGCGACTTCTCCACTCACTGTGCACTGTAAAGATGCAAAACTAACTAGCAGCATGAAAAATATCATCTGAACTAACTTCACTTTAAAATCAAACATTTAGGTTTCCTTTAAAAACATACGATAAATACAAATCTGGCAATGAACTACATGAAGAACAAAACCTACATCTACTGCAATGTCAGAAGCCATAAAAGTGAATCAACAGAATTACCGTTTTCATTTTGTGAACTTAGAAGATATTTACATTACTTGATTGGAAAAACCAAAGTAACTAGTAATAAAAACAACTAGTTTTCACTTATAAACAGTACTTATGATGAATCAAAGTAGTAAGTATCAGTTGTACAACACTACAGATTTAACAGGAAAAAAACTAAATATTTAATATATAAAGATACCATATTTCTTATTCAAACAAAAGAAATTAAGGAATCTAAGGTTCCTGTTAAGTCTCTTAAAAAAACCTTACAGTTTATCTCATGTAACAAGTAGTGTTATTAAAAATCAGAATACGGTAAGTATTTTGATTGTGCAGATGGTATCAAACAATACATTTTCAAAATATCCTGCTGAGAAAAAAAAATTAGTACAAGTTACTTTGGCTACATACATTATAATAAAGTTCTGATGAGGAACCAGCCCAAAACTAGCTGAACTCTAATCTGTTTATTACAACAGACATTCTGCAATATATAAATCATAACATTAGCACTGGCTTATAATGCACATCTGTCAACCCATAAATGACTGAGAAAACTAAAAATCTAGGGTCCAGGGCTAAGCCCTGGTGGAGAACTCAGGGAGGTCCCATGCCCAAAACCATATTTCACACTTTTAGAATGTAAATAAAGGGCCTTGATAGCTCTTCAGCATGTCATTAAAACAAAAGTGAAAGGAAGTGCTTCTTCAGATATAGTCTTCCTTAAAATAGTTTTATTTCTTACATAAAACAACTTTGTAATTTTAACAGAATATTCTAAATACTTACTACATTTTGTACACTCACAAGTTTTTTCAACATATTAAGGTCTCAAAAATTACTGTATACCAAGTTTTAAAAATAAACCTTCCTTAGAGGATATACAATAAGAAATGTTTCAAAAATAAACCTTCCTCAGAGGATATACAATAAGAAATGTTTCCTGGAAACTCTCTTCCCCCTTCTGGTGGTTTCCAATAATCATATATTCAGGTATCATCCAAAATTCAATGAATAAATTAAGAAAGAAATCCTTACTAAAAACATCTGTATGTTAGTGATTAACAAAGTACTACCACTAACAGCAGCTACAAACACAACATATCCTTATGGTATGTTGATGTAACACTACTAACTTCATTTCATAGTAGACACAAACACAACATATCCTTATGGTATGTTGATGTAACACTACTAACTTCATTTCATAGTAGACACAAACACAACATATCCTTATGGTATGTTGATGTAGCACTACTAACTCCATTTCATAGTAGACACAAGCAACATATCCTTATGGTATGTTGATGTAGCACTACTAACTCCATTTCATAGTAGACACAAACACAACATATCCTTATGGTATGTTGATGTATTGATGTAACATCACTAATAACATGTCACAGTAGTCAGCTACAAAGACAACTATATATCCTTATAGTAAATGAGATGTTACACCACTAACTGCATGTCACACTAGCTACAAAGTGTGATTTATGTTTAAATTGCACAAGTCTCGCACAATATGACTGTGTGTGTTCTGTGTTTAAATTGTACGAGTATCACACAATATGATTGAGTGTTGACAGATATGATAACATGATTGTGAAAGGTCTGTCAGCTAGTTCTGGAAAGTGCAGAGAATGTTTTGTCACTTCACATTAAATATTAATATTCTTTTAGTAACATTTATTTTGGGGATAAAGAAGTGCAACTCAAACATGCCAAGTATATTTACAAAGAAACTGTAAAGGTCTGAATATGTCTTTTAATCATGTGCTAATAAACATTACCTATTATTTATTATTTTGATTATGTTTTTACAATTTCAGCTACATAACTTGTTGAGGTCTAAACAAAAGTTTTAATCTTTAAATTGTATTAATATTCAATTTCTTCTTGATCTATTGATTATAATGACAAAACTGAAACACAAAAAACTTCATCTAATGTTAAAATTGGAATATTCCAACATTTATTTATGAGAAAAATTAAACTAAAACCAATTAAAATAGGTAATTACTTCTATTTGGCCGTGCAGTTGGTCGTCCAAATAATCCACCAAAAGGATCATGACCAAAGAAGTCTTTAAACACTTCCTCTGGATCACGAAATGCAAACTTGAAGAAATGGTTAAAATCCCTATCAAACATCGGGTTCATTCCATAGTGTCGTCTGCGGTAGTTAGGGCCATAACCTGATAACCCTTCTTTACCTTGTAGGTCATATATCCTTCTCTTCTTTTCTGTTTGACATAGACATTCTTATGTAGACCCAAAACACTTTTTGGTATTTATTTATATGTTTATTAAAGCAGGGTGAGGGATGCCTTAAAATGTTTAAACAATAAATAACATTTATACATGAAGTTGACATCTATTAACCATGAATAATTTAAGTTTGATTCATAGTTGTCTCAAACAAATTTTTTACAATTTAAATAAACAACTCTGAGAAAAGTGTGTGCACACAAGTTTTTGTATATAAACTAATTTTTTTGCTCACAACAACAAGTACTCTGTTAATAAATTTAAATACAGTATTTAGTGTACTTGTACGTATTGTGATTACTGAGTACCTGAGATAAGATTCCAAAGTTCAGCGTCATTATTTAAATCACAGAAAAACTAAAAAAAAATAATAATCAACAAATAACATTTCTTAATCTCAAAATCATTAGAACTGATACACAAATCAAAACAGAAAAATCACCCATACTGGATTATACATTCCATGGTACCAAGCACATGAAACAAAACAAAAACTCAACATATTAAGAAACCAAATAAATAGTCACAAAACTATGTTAACCTGATAAAATTAATGATGAAACCAACAAAATAAAAGAACATTTTATCAATAGCAAGAAATTTCCTGAAATAAATGTGGAAAATATTACACACACACTAGACCAACCACAACAAATTCAATATACAACACACTACAAAACATTATACTGTTGTGTACAAGATGTTTCCAACATAAGCAAAAAATTACCAACATTTGGAAAAAACTCGTAACAAAAAACTCATTTCAGTAAACACCTAATTTATTCTAAAACCAGGCATAAAACTATGCAAGTCCATACTATGTAAAACTACACTGACAAACACCACACCAACATTATAAAATACAATGTGATAACTGTCACGACTTCTATATTGGAGAAACAAGCAGAAAAATGGAACAAAAAAACAAACAAACACCTTCACACTTTTGAAGACTGCAAATCAAATAAACACAACATAACCACAGAAAACACCCAAATATTAAGTTGGGAAACAAATATAAACAAATGCAAAATTCAAGAAGCCCTACTTATATGGCAATTAAAACCAAAATTTTACCAATATAAAGAAACACCTTTATACCTATACTAATTAATACCCTAACATCCAACAGCAGCGCCCCCTACAATCCTGTACTTGTTTATACTCTTGTCTCTAAGACATGTCCATCAATTGTCACATTCAAACTCTCCATTCCTAAACCTGAAGATTACTTAGGAAAAGTTGTTCTTTCCTTATCAATAAGTGTTAACACCTATACCAGCCATTCTGACAATTTACTTATTACACTACTATACAAGGTATGAACACACAATTAACAAACCACAATATTATGTCTACTTAACTTCTAGAGAACTGTATTTGATGTACATCAAAATGTAAATTTAATTTATAATTCTGTTGTATATAGAATATTAATACTGATATAGTCAAGTAAACTAAAATAAAAATCAAAAGTAAGGAATGAATTAAAAACAGCAAATCCAAACCTTTTACTAATGTTAGTTTACTATAAACAGAAAAAACAAAATGCCAGACAAATCAAAAGTATCCTAAAAACACAGGCTATAATGTGGGATATAATATGTACCCTAGGTTTTGGGGGCTGGAATGGTAACTTCAGGAGGTAAGTTTATTTAACTTACCCCAAAGTAGTAGTACGTTTTCTTTTTCAATTATTTTTTATTTCTCTTCTTCACTGTTTGAGACTAGTGAAAAAAAATTAAGACTGACAGATGGTGTATCCCTACTGCAATATGGGTCCTACCCCTTCAGTCACCTCCAAAACCTAGGTTACATTTTGTATACCACATTATAGCCTGTACCTTGGGGATCCTTTCACGTGGTAAAGAATTTACTTTTGTTTATAACAAACTATATATTGTGTGTGTGTGTGTGTGTATTTGAAATAAATGTTTAAGTATGTTTAGTATAACAAATATAAACAAAGTTTTCTAAACAAAGCCTCATGACTAAACTTCTAGAAATTTGCATCAAACAGAAACAAACATATAAAATGAGTTACTCTTGAACATTAACTTGTATACTAAGGAAAATGAAAACTAAACCACTACCATCAGATAAAACTTCATAAGCCTCAGAGATTTCTCTAAACTTTCGCTCGGCTTCTTCTTTCACTTCTGGATTTTTATCTGGGTGCCATTTTAAAGCAAGCTTTCGGTACCTAGGGCAGAAGTTACATCTAATGAGACAAAGGTTAAGCAGGTAGAGACAAAGGTTAAGCAGGTAGAACTGAGGTGAGAAAAATAACAATTTAACACAAAAAAATAGTGAAAAGTTCCTATTGTAAAAATTATTGAATGCAATTATTTACAGAATATTAAAACCTGTAACAACATTTTCTGCTATGAATGATGCTTTAAATTACAAAAACGTTTAAATATAAAATTAAATAAATTTTCTTACAACTTTACAAAACCACTCTAAAGTAAACCTTTCCACTGAAACACTTGAATATAACCGAAGCAGAGTTGGAACAAATTGTCTACACATAACTCACAATTAACAGAATGCTACCAATTATGCAAATAAATACAGAACTTCAAAAAGAAGAAAAAATATTAAAAGATGGTGGATTAATTTACAATACTATATAAAACAAGATACTAGAAATGTGAATGTAAATTAGCTCTTTATACCCTTGTTTATTAAGTTAGTGTGCTGTTTACTGTTTCTGATGTTTAATATTTTTAACATGCAATCAGTTACTTTTATAATACAGGTTTTACTTAAGATAATCGTTCATGTACTTACGACTTTTTAATGTCTCCAACTGAAGCAGATTTGTGTACTTCTAATACTTTGTAATAATCCACCATGGTGACTAAAGAACCTTGTTTCACTCGTTTGGTTCTATTAAAAAGTAATAATATGTTACATACACTGAGGAGAACCCGATGTATTTATCAAGTATAATTTACAAATAAAGTAGAGTGATTACGAAAACTCAAATTTCATCATGATAATCTTGGAATTTATACGATATTTTTAAAACAATGTGATTTACCACCAAAGCTGAAAACAACAGCATAACTCTTGTTGAGTCTCAGAACCAAACCAGCTGAAACATTAATACAATTTATAACGAGATAATTAGGATGGATCTTTAATATCTGATGATGAGACACACTATATGACTTAACAAAACCTTGTTTGAATGTATCTACAATGTCTTGTGTTTGGGAATGTAAAGTCTGAAACAATATCCTGTTGACAGTTAAGACCATTCACAATCTCTCAAAAAATATTCACAGAATTTCTCATCTTCCTTTTTTACCACTTCCAGTCCACATATTTATATTTCCTGATAAACAATAGTTATACTGATCATACACATTTTCAAGTCCATTTGGGTTTTAAACATAAATGACATCCATAGTGAGAGATGGATAATTACACAAATGGGCTTGCAGTACCCTCAGCATCAGTAAGGGATAGTTCACTAAAATTATTAATACATTTTCTTTTTACAAATATATTCAGACATCAGTAGTTGTTCTTATAAAACATTAAGGAAAACAAATCAGGAGAGAAATAAGTGTTCCATGTATTTATTAAAATTTCTCATCTACAGTTTTAATACTGTGTAGATGTAATTTTCTTTTTCTATATAGATATTAGATGTTTCAGGTACATACAAATAATTTATATGTATTTAAACAAATAGTTTCGGTAATTTTTCAGAATAGAAATATGAGGCACATGTAAGTATATTTTTGACAAGGTAAACAAATTATAAAATGGGCAAGTTTTTAATAATTTTTTTTTTAAAATAGAGATCATCAAATAGTTACTGTTAATTTAATCTAATGTTAATGACTTCTAATATTCTTCTAGAAAAATGATAAATTCATTCAGTGTAGCATGTACAAGTTGTAAGAGGTCAATAAACAAAACTTTAACCCTCATCCTGCAAAATGTCTTGTAATATGTGCATCAAATACTGGCTTTATTACATAACCCAAAGTAATGGGTGTGACCAGAAAAAATTATAAAAAAAATTCACAAACAGTTCTCTTAAGTTACTATTCAAACACCAAAAACTGGGAAAGCACTACAAATCTACTGTTTTATTGTGGTTACCCTGTTAAATGATTTGTTTTATTTTTTGGCTGGAGGAAAGTCAATTTTTATTTTATCCATTTCAACATTAAACAAAATAGCATACCCCATCTATGTTAGTAGTTACTATTCAAGAGATCTTTCATTCAACACCAGAACCTGTCCATGGGACGAGACAGATTTTCTAAAATATCATTTATATATGTGGTATACTGACTTAAAATGCAAGGTTTGGATGCTGAAAGCTGGAGAAGCATTAGTAATCAATAAGCCAAAAATGTGTGGTTATCCCAACTGTGGCTTGAAACTAGTTATGCTGGAATTATAAGATTTGAGACTTCACCTAAACTACATTGTTGGACTATGGCTTTAAAATCCCGTTTTTAATAGTGCTAAGCAGTAAAACAGGGTTAGATAGAGAAAACTGGCAACATTTGTCACTTTGCAAATCGTATGTAGTTTAAAAATTGGAGAGGTAACATCGCCAACTTTAACACTTCATATACATAAACTACCTTAACTGGTTCCGAGATTCATATCTGCACGTACTTATGATATTCAACTTAAATATACTAGTCAAGACGTAATGAAAAAGTTCTTGTTACCAGTGAAATTATTTTCTGACTACCATTTTCAGAATAACTGTGGTTCAAAATTAGCAGTGTATACGAACAAAGCAGGTGCGGCGCTGCATTATCAACCGTTGTCATGGTTACGAATCAATGTGCGATCAACTGATTATAATTATTAGTTCATTGTTTTTCTTGCTAATTAACAAGTTGATTATATATCATATATTGTAGCTACTAATTTGCTGTCTTAGGGAAGACTTGAAAACGGCTGTATTTGATCTCTAGCTTTGTACTTCTAGTGAACTAACAAGACAATTAGAATTTCGGTCTTCTCAAAATTAAATTAATTCTATAACTAGTAATTCGATTTAGGTGATGGTATTCATTATTAACTATGACAATGAATAAATAGAAAGATGTATTTCAATACCACCTCTCGCACAGACAGCCCTCGTGTAGCTTCGTGCGCAAAATTCGGAAAACAAACAAACAATAACACCTCAGTACAAAGATACTATCAGCCCCACCCAGCAAGGCGTTCACTAACCGCCTGTTCTCAGAAAACGGAAACATTCAGAAGTTAGAAAAAAGTTGCTTCCACAAACTACAGGGTGGCCACTCTTTATATTGATAGCTTCAAACTCTAACACCAAGAATATCAAATTGAGAAAATGAATAGTACATTGTCCCTTTACTAAATGATAGGCCTAACATGATAAAGTGATATAAGCGTTTATACGCGAAGCCATTAACCTCTATTTTGTCTCGTTTTAATACGACAGCAACACCTTCCACTAATTTTTTTTAAAAACAGGATTTATAATTACTAATTATCTTATTAAAATAAAATATTGCTTAGAAAAACTATAATTTCTGATTAATACGAACAGCGTGTTTGCCACAAGCAAACAAGATCATATTCTGCAGAAATTAAACATGAAACTGTTTTGTTTTTTGAATTTCGTCCAAGCAAAGCTACACGAATGTTATGTGAGCTATCCGTTCCTAATTTAGCAGTGAAAGACTAGAGGGAAGGCAACTAGTCATCACCACCCACCGCCAACTCTTGGGCTACTCTTATCAACGAATAGTGGGACCGACCGACACTTTATAACATCCCCATAGCTAAAAGGGGCGAGCGTGTTTGGTATGACGAAAATTAGAACCCACGACCCTCGAATTGCGAGTCGAATGCCTTAACTAACTGGCTATGCCTGGCCTAACATGAAATAGATCTGTGAACATTAACATGAATCACTGATAATCGAGTATCAATAACATTCGCAATATTTACGAAAAAGTAAATAAAGCGTAGTGTTATTACAACTTCAGATTATTCAAATATTAATCAGTCGGGGTCATGAGTTATTTATACGTTCTGATGCTTGTAATTAATTAGATTATATTGCCTTTGATATATTATATATACATGAAAGTTTAAGTCATACTCTGAAGAACTGATTACTACAATTCAGACCCAAAATGGTCGAATACCAAACACTAACCATATATATGTTATATTCTTACACGAATAGGCGTAGCGTTTATGTCACAATCTACGTATATAACCCAAACTCCAACGCTATCTACTGAATAGCACCACATATGTCAATCCAAAGAAAATTTCATATTTTGGATATTCAATATTCAGACAATTTGAAAAATAACTGTGGTATGCGTAACAACTGTTTATTTATAAAACAAAAATACGGCTTTCACTAGGACTGTATGTGAGGATTTGATGATATATCTTTATTGATGTAATTTTTAAATGTGATACTTAGAAAGTGGAATTCTTAAAACTATTATATTTTCAATAAATGATAGTTTAATATATAGAAATGTTACAGTTTATATCAGTAAAACTTAAACATTTTGAACTTTGTTACATCGAACCATTTTAATGCAATAAGTTTGATATAAGTAAAGAACACAATCCGAAACTTTTCCCGTACAGTGTTTCACAAACGTTCACTTTCTAAACTGATTTGAATGAATTATCAATACTACGATTAGTAATTAAAAATACAAACAGTCGCGTGGAGGAGGATTTCTGCTAGTGAACCTTAATGAAGTTTTTTCCGTTGGAGTGGTTATTTAAAATATTTGGTGAAAAGGCCACGCCCAGTTCTAAAGATAAAGAATTAGTTATGATTAAAAATGTTTTATTTTCAAATTCAACAAAATTTTATTCGCTAATGATACCACAACTAACTTACAAATCAATTAACTTGTACAATTTCACAGCTGACTGATAAGTAATAGAATATACGCTACGTCTAACACTGATCCAAGTACTTCTTTAAATGAAACTGCATTGAATGACTAACATTACCAACTTCCAATAAAAACTGAGACAATATTTAACCGATTCTCGCATCTGTTTCTGACATATCAATTCTAAATATAAGGTTTTCTGACGTTTTCATCAAGAACATTCTTGGACTACTTTTATAAACTTTACGATCTTCATATCTGCTTTCTAGCTAAATCTACATCAAAATATAGCTTAAGTCCTTTGAATAACTTCAGTACAAAAATAAAACACTCTACCAAACTGACTTCACTTTTATTTCCCGATGCCAATGACACACAGATGGAGTGGCCTCTTGTTTATCATATTGCTGGAGGTATTCTTTCTGATTAGATGACTGACTGCTAACTCCATCCTCGCTGGAAGTGGTCTTGGCAGGTATACTGAGATCTTCAGCAGGTTTAATTTATGTTGAAATTTTTTTTTCTCTGGAGTAACCCAGTTGACAGTTCTCTCATCAACATATTTCCAAAGATAACCACACAGTATACGACCTTGGGTTTGGTCACCTATCTTCTGTAAACCACATCAATGGTTCTTTACAGTACACTCTATGGAAATTGCCAGCACCTACTTAACTTTATAATTCGTTCTTTCTGTTGGTGTGGATTGTACACCCGAGAGCATCAACTTCATAATAACTTCTCATTTTCTTACAAGCTTATTTACAGTCCTTCGTGGCTAAGATCATGTACAACGTCTCTTCACAACCACTTCAATTCTTCCAATCGTCAAAGGATAGTGAAGTATTTGGTTCCACCATACACCATCACTACATGTAGATTTACTGCTGATAACTCCGATTACATCATTTATTGGTGTTGCAATGATTACCATATCTGTTTTTGCTCAACCTCTGATGTAGAAATGTCGTGTAATACACATGGAGTTCCTGGTCATAAATTCTGAAACTATTTGAAGCTGGCCTAAACGCGCATCAATGTCTCCACATAAAGTTAGAACGCAATGTTCTATAATGTCAGTTACACACACACACACACTATATGAGAAGCATTTTATAGTAAATGGTAACTTTTTGCTGGATCTCTTATTCACATTTAACGTTCACGTAATCTTCTTAATTCACTTCTGGGAACAGTTTCCCATTTTTCACTGCCACTTAATGAACATATTGCAAGGTATTCCAATAATAAACTGAAAGGTTTGTGAACGAACTCAGTATCTCATTTGTGGTGTATGGAATATTTCCAGTAAACTTCGCCCCATAAATCCAGCTACTTCTGGTTAGTTCTATTGTCCTGTGATCTGGTTGGGTTTTGAGACACGTTGTCTCCTTGGCGTAACAACAGCTGTTCAGTTCCTCACATTTCTATCCTCTTGGACTTCTTATTCCATACTGGATTTAAACTACAGTTCCTTACAATATTTCACTCATTCTTGTATTTACATCTGATGTCTCAGTTCTGTATACATATTTGTGGAAGCCATAAGAATTTCATGACGTCATTATAAAACTACTATAAATTTTCTATCTTAACATCACATCCTCTTTAGCTAAGACAAATTCAAAACTTGAAAATATGGCTTACAATATTTCCAAAATTCACCAAAAGAACTTCAGCTACGAACAACAAAAACGTTTTACTTGTTATAAGTGGATTTTTACGATACCAGGTAAACACAAACTGTCAAACTCCACTGACTGGGAAAACGAATATTTTTAGTGAAATGAATGATGTGTTAAAAGTACAGACTAAATAACTACGTAATAATTAACTCTATTCTACAAATTTGTACAAGTTGAAAATTTCCTTAGATTAGAGAAAATCATCCTATATATTTTAGTAATGATTTAAAGTCCAAGCCTTCAGTAACTGGAAAATAAACTTAAGTTTAAAACAATTTATATTGTTAATTTTCAAGTTTTGTCCACGAAATCATTGACGTCATAACATTTACAGAAAACACGTTTTAATTTAGATTTTAATATTTAATTTATCCATGGTTATATAATATTATGCACCTATTTCTGAAATACTGATACCAGTCCAATGTGAAATCAAATGTTTTCAGATTTCTTAGTATGAGAAGTTACTGTTTAAAAGTAATCCACCAAAACAACTTATTTTAACAATTCCGCGAGTCATAAACGAGGTAAAGCTGTCAAAACAGACACGTCAACAGATTACTAACAGTTACACTGCACAACAAAGTTTTTGCTTCTTGAACACTGTTGGCTGTTCCTTGTAGATTTTTGGCTGCTGATCACGAAAATCACATCCAGATTTGCCCATCACGTACAGTTTAATTGAAATCTTCAGTTTCGCTACAATGGCAAAGCGATATCAGGGCAACTGGAATCCGTCAAAGCCTGCTGGCTACTTTTGGACACTGCAACGTGATGCACCGGACATTGAATACAAACGAAAATCAGGAGCAAAACACTTTTAATGATGTTGAACTTAATAGCGTACTAGAAACATAAACGTAATTAAATGCGTTATTGTCGGTAAACAGTTAACTGTCTACTTCTCAGAGTTCCTACGTGATGAAGCAAAACCAAAACCATATTTATTCATACCCACCAGGTACCTGTCACAATCAGGAAAAAACTTTTCAAAAAAAAGTGTTGTCCATTGTAATTAACTTTAAACTTGTCAGTTTCAATTCCTATTTTAGTGGAACGATGGATATTAAAATGTACTTCAAACACTTATTTAAACATTATAACGAGTTTTTTTTTGTTTACACGAGGGTTACGTGAGCTAGTCGACCACAATATAGGACCAGAGGGAAGGCAGCTAGTGGTCACCGCTAACCTTTGTGCCGCACTATTACCAGTAAGTAGTGGCACGGACATTACATTATAATAATGTACAAACAATACAAACTGGAGAATTAAACAGTACAGAACAGTGACGACAAACAATACAAACTGGAGAATTAAACAGTACAGAACAGTGACGACAAACAATACTAACTGGAGAATTAAACAGTACAAAACAGTGACGACAAACAATACAAACTGGAGAATTAAACAGTACAGAACAGTGACGACAAACAATACAAACTGGAGAATTAAACAGTACAGAACAGTGACGACAAACAATACAAACTGGAGAATTAAACAGTACAGAACAGTGACGACAAACAATACAAACTGGAGAATTAAATAGTACAGAACAGTGACGACATACAATACTAACTGGAGAATTAAATAGTACAGAACAGTGACGACATACAATACTAACTGGAGAATTAAATAATAGAGAACAGTGACGACATACAATACTAACTGGAGAATTAAATAATAGAGAACAGTGACGACAAACAATACAAACTGGAGAATTAAATAATAGAGAACAGTGACGACATACAATGCTGACTTTGAATTACATTATTTGGTGACATCAAGTCAAACATGGTGTATTTTCATTTCTGGATACGAGTGACTGAGCTCAACTGAAACATGTAGGCTGTAGTTCATAGAAATTTGTCAAAGTTTGATGCTGGGAATTCAAAGTCTCAATTGTTTAACAGACATGCTTTTACTGGAAATCTGTCTAAAAATTGTGCAATATTTCTAAACAAACCAGTAAAGACACCCACACCAAGAACCTCACCTCAGTAAATAAAACCTCCACAGATGTCACTGTTCTGTTATCCAGGATACCATGTGGAGGTACATCTGAAAATAGTATAAAAGAAAATCTTAATTTTAAGTAATCAAAGAAACACGTTACGTTTAAATATGGTTAAAATAATCACAATGACGCAAGCTAGTTTAAAGTGAACAAGTTTCACAAAAAACGAGATATATCAAGTTTTAGTTATTTGTTATTGTAAATTTCGCGCAAAACCACAAGGGCTGTCTGCACTAGTGGTCCCTAATTTAGCAGTGTAAGACTAGAGGGAAGGAAGCTAGTCATCACCACCCACTGCCAACTCTTCGGTTACTCTTTTACCACGAATAGTGAGATTGACCGTCACATTATAACGCCTCCACGGCTGAAAGGACGAGCATGTTTGGTGCGACCAGGATTCGAACTCGCGACCCTCGGATTACAAGTCAAACGCTTTAGTCCACCTGGTCATGCCGGGTTTATTGTTTAGATCTATCAGTTCATGTTTTTACACACTTGCTTAAATATACTGCTAAAAATTAAAGGAACCTGAACGTATTTCAGTACGTCATGTAATTATATTTCAGTACGTATGAAAAACGTATCCGTTCGTCTACAGGTGTATGTTTTGAGCTTGCGAGTGAAGTTTGAAACAACTCAAACGAAACTCGTCTTACTCAAAGTACAACTCAAGGTACACACGGCTGTTACGTGAAACTAGACATTCCTCATTAATTCTCGAAACAAACAACAACATGGATCATGTATGGCATGTTTTGTCAGTGTTTACCTTCACCATGTCACCCAAGCAATCAGGCGCCATCTGAATGAAAACGAAGTGGATAGGACGGTCCAGATGGTGGAGGATAACCAGATCCAAAAGATGGTGGCACAGCGCGTCGGTGTGCCACCAAGCGTCATCAGTCGACTTTGGCGATGCAGCCAAGAAACGAACTCTTATGACAGGAGACCAGGTCAAGGTTGTCATCGCCACAACATCCAAAGAGAACCGAAACTGTGACTACCGCTCTGCAGGACAGGTTAGATACGGGTCAATCACTGCGAAATGACCTTCAGCATTCCACTAGAGCCCGTGTGTCGACACAAACAGTTCAACATCGTCTGCACGAAGGACGACTCAAGGCGAGACGGCCAACAAGAGGCGTAATTCTGACCGTGAGGCGAGGTTGGAGTTTGCTCGTTAGCACCTGGACTAGGAACTTCATCAATGGGTCACCGTGCTGTGAACAGAGGAGAGCCTTAACATTGTGCAAGTCGACACTTATGAAGTTCTGAAACGGTCTGGGCAGGCATATGCTTGGTCGCACGGTCTTACTCGTACGATACAGAGACGAAATTCTGGAACCCATTTTGAGTCCTTTGGCGAAGAGTTCATTTTCACGTAGGTTAACGCGCAAGCTCACGTCGCCAGACTGTGTATGGACTTCCTTGATGAGGAAGGAATAGAGACTTTTGCGCGTCCCGCCAGATCTTCAGATTTAAATCTGATTGAACATTGTTGGGATATGTTGTGGAGGGGTGTTAGTAGACGCCAGCATCCTCCTCAAAATTTATAGGAATTTCGACAAGCCCTGGCAGTCGAGTGGGCTGCCATACCCAAAGACAACATCGATAGACTGATTCGAAGTGTGTCAGCAGTGTGTCACAGCTTGTGAAGGCCATACTGGATACTGAATGCTTCAAATATTTCTTGAATAAACGCACATAAACTGTTTAAAGTATTGCTTCATATGGGACACCAGTTTTGATAATAATGGTCTTTTAAAAACACTTTGTTCTCCATGTTTAACTGTTCATCACACATTAAAAACAGAAAGATGTAGCTGAAATTAGGCAAATCACCTAAAAAAATAAAATCATATTTGGAACACTGAGATAAATTATATAAGAAAACGCACTTCTTCCTTCAATTATTTGAGCAGTTTAGTTAAACAAATCAGAGGTATGAATTTAATTTTTTATTACAGTTAGTTAAACAGTTGAACGATTCAGAAGTATCGGTCAGTTCATGTTTTTACACAGTTAATTGAAGAGTTAAACGACTCAGAGGTCTCGATTCATTTTTTTCTTTTTCATTTACACAGTTTGATTTAATAACTAAATTATTCAAATGCCTTAATTCACATGCACCACATGATAAAAGTATGTGGACACCCGACCATCACAGCCACGTGCTTGTTGTACATCTCATACCAAAATCAGGGGCATCAACATGGAGTTAAGTCCCCCTATACCAGCCTCCACTCTTCTGGTGATGTTGGCAGTTAAGGACTGGCTCCCAGTCGGGGTTCCAATTCATCCCAAATGTGTTCGATGGGGTTGAGGTTAAGGATCCGTGCAGACCAGTCCAGTTGATCCACACCGACCTCGGCAAACCGTGTCTTTATGGACCTCACTTTGTACACTTTGTCATACTGAAGCAAAACAGGCCCTTCCCCAAACTGCTGCCACAAAGTTGGAAGCACACAATCCTCTAAAATATCATTGTATGCTGTACTATTAAAGTTTCCATTCACATGGTGATGTGTGTGGCTGCTCGGCCATAGAAACCCATCTCATGAAACTCCTGAAGAACCGTTCTTTTACTGACGTTGCTCCCACTGTGGAACTCGGTAACGAGTGTTGCAACTGTGAACAGACGATTTTTACGCGCTTCAGCACTCGGCGGTCCCGTTGTGTGAGCTTGTGCGGCCTACCGCTTCGTGGCTGAGTTGTTGTTGCTCCAAGACTTTTCCACTTCACAATAACAGCACTTATAGTCGACCGGGGCAACTTAAGCAGAGCAGAAACTGGACGAACTGACTCGTTAGAAAGGTAGCATCTTATTGGTTGATTTTATTCACCTGTTAGCAGTAAATGTGGCTGAAATAACCGAACCCATTAATTAGAAAGGGTGTCCACGTACTTTTGGCCATGTAGCGAATTTTGTTTCTCGTTAACACTCGGAAGCTTCAGATGCAACGACTCTCGTTTAAGATGTTTTATTTTCTCTGTTTTAACTTTCAGCACGACAGGAATAAACCGTAATAATATATTCTTCTAGTTCTACTGACACATACAGTGGTTAGTATGACGTGAAGATTAGCTCAGCACGTTAGTCGTAAGGCCTGAGCAGTGAAACTGTTACACTAAAAAAAAATATTTTGTTTTCACACGAATTTTGCACAGCCCCTAATCTTTAAAACACACAATTCTATGCTAAATATTAGATATGTTTGTTTTTGAATTTCGCGCAAAGCTACACAAAGGCTATCTACGTTAACCATCCCTAATTTAGCAGTGTAAAATTAGAGGGAATGCAGTTAGTCATCACCACTCTCACCGCCAACTCTTGGGCTACTCTTTTACCAACAAATAGTGGGACTGACCGTCACATTATGACGCCCCCACGCTGAAAGGGCGAGCATGTTTAATGTGACGGGGATTCGAACCCGCGACCCTCAGATTACGAGTGCCTTCACCACTTGGCCATGCGGGGCCTTATTAGATATGTTATAGTTACCAACGACTAAAGACGTCTCTTCGTTTCATTAGATCAATACTTATAAAAAGTAGAAACACCACACTAGAACATGTCATAACAAGTATTAACAAAACAACAACACTCAGGTTATTCACCTTAAGAACCAGTGACTCAAAGGGGTAGAAGACCGCATGGTCAGTGATGGATAACCTTAAGACCTTAGCAAATACGATCTACCCGAGTTCACATAACAGTTATTTTAATATAGTTTACACATCTGTGGGCTGTGAGGCATGCTAAAAGTACAAAGTCGGGCATTGCGTGAGAACCTTTTTATCAGCACAACGTCTACACAGCAGGGCTTTCCGTCCACACAAGACGCTCTGAAGACACTGACTTTAAGCGGTTAATTAACCGAATGAATAATTAAAAGAGTTCGACACTCCTTTCAAGTTACGGTCCACAAATTAGGAATTGACTGAACAAAGATGTCGGCAGCAAAGTGACGTAAAACGTTTCGTGAAGAACTTTGCACCGGACGAACTATTCACGTGCAACGACTCACAATAATGGTAAGGGAAGGCTCGCGACTCACTTGTAGCACTATTTGTCAGCCAGACAGTTTTATTTTCCATACGTATATACGTAGCACGTTCACGATGATATAAAAACAAGAAGTATTGATAAAAATGAAATAGAAACACTATAATTCGATCACTATCCAAAGGTTGATCTTCCTTCTTCAGGGGTAAACTGAAAAGTTCACCTTTCGAAAGCGCTCGGATTATACGCAATACACGTTAGGATTACAAGTTAATGTCAAGAAATACAGCACGAAGGGCCTTTTGTAAAAAGAACTATTGATTGAAAAACACAGAGATTGGAAAGATGGTCATTTACTTCATTCTACGAAACAGCTTCGTTGGAATCTAGAAACAGGAGAAGATGCTTGAAGAAACAAGAAATGATGAAGTTTCAGCCACATAACGAGGATGTGACTCGTTCATACGAACAAGTGGGTGGTCATGAATTTCAACAAGACTCGGTGCTTCGTAACCTTTGTTGTTCAACTTTCACTTTTTTTTTGTGACGACATAATTACGGGAAGACCTGACCAACTGGGGTCACATAAGCTAAGTTTAACCAGACCATAAACCGAGATGGTTTCACTGTACGGGCTCCATTCAATGAATGTAAATTTTGCACGTGACAAACACAACACGCGAAGCCAAGAAAATTGAAGTCAAACATAAATTTTCGCTTTAGAAAATCGCCCCTAAAAAAACACCGAGGATTGGAAAACGAACAATAATGAGAGCTTCGAACTGTGGAGAAAAATCTTTAACGTATGCTGTAAAAAAATAAACGTTTGTTTGTTTTTTAATACAGGGAACAACTCTTCTCGGCTGTGTGGGTACTTGGTGGATTGGTACAGGTCCTTCTGACGTAATAATAACTTCAGTCTGTTATCAGTAGTGTTCTTTGTACCATCCGAAAAACATCTTGAGAATAAAGATACAAATGGGTTACGCAGTTTGAAAAACTGGTCTTTCAGTTACAGTGTTAACTAAAATGTTTAGAAATCTTTCAGAATACGCGTACATATATTTTTACAGAAGATACCGCATGACATCTTTTACACGTTATAATTACTGATTTTTACATATAAACTACGTTTTGATACAAGATTAAACGAGTTTTATGGAAGATGGTACACGTGACCTCTGGAACATTAATTTAGGTTGACCATGTTAACAATTACACCAGTTAGTAAAACTGTAAATGTTATTTATATTTACAATGATGTTTAACTAAAATTTCAATAATTTCCAAGGTACGGCACAACACGTCATTCAAACAACACAGAAAAACTACGCCCACTGGCGACTTGACTGAAAATTAGGCTAAGAACATGTATCAGAGAATGCTTAGTATTGTACAGTTCAGTTGGAAATCAACAGACTTAATATATGAAAAATATGAACGTTCAATTCTTATAGAGAAATAACATAACAAACTTATATACTGTATTACATCAGTATAAAAGTACCAAATAATTCTGAAAATATCATTTGGACACCAACCATAGTTTTAAAGAAGTCAAATTGGCTGTAACATTTAACAATTAAGACAATATCACAATCTATTATTTAATAAAGACGGGCACAATAACGCCAATCCATTACTTAATGACAAGACGGGCACAATAACGCCAACCCATTACTTAATGACAAGACGGGCACAATAACGCCAATAGATTACTTAATGACAAGACGGGCACAATAACACCAATCCATTACTTAATGACAAGACGGGCACAATAACACCAATCCATTACTTAATGACAAGACGGACACAATAACGCCAACCCATTACTTAATGACAAGACGGGCACAATAACGCCAATAGATTACTTAATGACAAGACGGGCACAATAACGCCAATCCATTACTTAATGACAAGACGGACACAATAACGCCAATCCATTACTTAATGACAAGACGGGCACAATAACGCCAATAGATTACTTAATGACAAGACGGGCACAATAACACCAATCTATTACTTAATGACAAGACGGGCACAATAACACCAATCCATTACTTAATGACAAGACGGGCACAATAACGCCAATAGATTACTTAATGACAAGACGGGCACAATAACGCCAATAGATTACTTAATGACAAGACGGGCACAATAACGCCAATCCATTACTTAATGACAAGACGGGCACAATAACACCAATCCATTACTTAATGACAAGACAGGCACAATAACGCCAATCCATTACTTAATGACAAGACAGGCACAATAACGCCAATCCATTACTTAATGACAAGACAGGCACAATAACGCCAATCCATTACTTAATGACAAGACGGGCACAATAACACCAATCCATTACTTAATGACAAGACGGGCACAATAACGCCAATAGATTACTTAATGACAAGACGGGCACAATAACGCCAATCCATTGCTTAATGACAAGACGGGGACAATAACACCAATCCATTGCTTAATGACAAGACGGGGACAAGAACACCAATCCATTGCTTAATGACAAGACGGGGACAATAACACCAATCCATTACTTAATGACAAGACGGGGACAATAACACCAATCCATTACTTAATGACAAGACGGGGACAATAACACCAATCCATTACTTAATGACAAGACGGGGACAATAACACCAATCCATTACTTAATGACAAGACGGGGACAATAACACCAATCCATTGCTTAATGACAAGACGGGGACAATAACACCAATCCATTGCTTAATGACAAGACGGGCACAAGAACACCAATCCATTACTTAATGACAAGACGGGCACAATAACACCAATCCATTACTTAATGACAAGTGCAATCCAAATTAACTACTTTTATTCATAGTTTATTGATGACCATTACACTCAAAGTTTCTTCGTGTATTATTCATGCCCTTAGGACACAAGGGAAAAAGGAGGTGTGAGAATTGAACAAAATGTCTTTGAAGTGTTTCTGACGGTTTCTTTTTTCTCTTTGCGATAACTGCCAACGGTGAGATCCGTCCTGTTACGTCATAGCAGACATATTTTTACTTCAAGGCCAAAACCCGGAGTAGCGACACAAAGCTAATTTTTCTCGTTACAAGTCCAATTTCTTGTTGCTCGGGGTTTCACCATGGTGAGAAGGTCACTGATTCAAGTCAACCCGTAAAGTGGGAGGAGTAACATAGGCATGCGCCCACGTGAAACAGGTTTATTTCAAGTGTCCGCTTCTGTTCGGGAGGGGGGGGGGGGTACAACTTTGTCTATGACAGGTTATAACTCTCATGATCCTACCTCCACATTTCCTGTTTGATTCCAATATGCGAGTCAAGCTTGAAAACATCTGGGGCAAAGAAAAAATAACTAACTTGTTAACCTTTTGTGTTGATTTAAAATATAACCCACCAATTTAAACAAATCCCTTTTCTGTATCAACTTTAATATTTGTTAAAAAGAACAGTTACAAAAGATACTACAACATCGTGTATTACAGATGTTATTAACAATAAAGAACAGTTACAAAAGATACTACATCATCGTGTAGTACAGATGTTATAACTGTAAAGAACAGTTACAAAAGATACATCATCGAGAAGTAAATATACTGTTAACAAAAATAAAAGTTTTTAAAGGAGAACAACTGACATCACGATATGTTCAGCTTCCTAATAAGTGACGCACTTTGTGTTATCAGAATCACCGTGTCGTCTGTCTACGTGGTTTTTGCCTTGTAACATAATCATTGCATTCTGTGTACATATGATTATCTTATGTCCACATATTCAACAGCTCTAACATATATTTCCATATGGCTTTTGACAGATGTATATTTTTTACATGAAGCATCCTGTACATATACACACACACAAAGGGAATATAAACTAAATATTAAACATGACCTACATTAAGAGTTTGAAACCACGATACAAGTTTGACTTCGTAAAGAACTGTCCACCTTACCCACACAACCGCCAACTCTCCACCTTCGCTACTACTGTTTAACCTCGAAGGTCAAAGATTTAAGTTATATTATTAATGCTCTTGTTTCCAAAACTCAAACTTCCACTTTAAAATTTCTACAATCTCCTTAAGCTCTTGTAGGGATATTATAAATACTATATATAGAATGTTAGAACGCAGTTTATGAATATTCAACTGATCTGTTAAACAATATTAATATTTTAACTGTTCTATTGACCTTAAAGTGCAGCTCTTGTACGGATATTTTAAATGTTTTGTAGAATGTTAAAACATAGTTTATGAGCATACAAACGGTCTGTTAAACATTTTAACTTCTCCAATCAATACTGAAATGCATTGTAGGCAAAACCTACACAGACATCTGTATAGACCCTAGGGTGTGTTTTCAACAATGTTCCGTTGTTTTCAGTGTAAAGAAAGGGAACACGAGGGGGCGATATATAGGCCAGGGGTAGTTATAAAACAGCACAGTGAGCAAGTACAAGTTGTAGTGAGGCGTGCAAACATTTTATTGAACATTCTATCCACATATGGATGTTCCCTTTAATGATCATCGGCGACTTATAACAAACCCATAAAACCCATCTCGTATATCTATTAAAACAGCAGTAAGGAGTCACTGCACATCTGTACTGAATGTACCAATTTATATCACAGTTTGAATGTTAAAATAATTTAAACAATAATGACGTACTGTTTAGGGGTCGCTGCAGTAAAAATAGTTCGACAAATATAACAGGTTATGAACGATCACGAGTTCCCCTAACAATCAAATAAAGAACTGATTTGCTTAACTCTTGAATTTCCTGAGATAGGAGGCGTGATACAAGGAATACTTGTAGTATCTATAAACTGCCACTGAATTGGGAAAATTAATTTCATGAAAGAAAAAACAATTTTGATATTGTTTCCATTGTAATGTAACGCAGTTTGTCAACTTTCAACCTCAAGATGAAAAGTTTATTTATCGAGATCTGAAACAAAACAGGGTTTATTTGGACGAGAAGAAGCACTTAATTTTTAGAAAAGTAGTTAGACTTGGCTTTAACACCTTGTACACTGTGTATGTTCAGTAATTCTAGTCCGAGTTACCAAAGATACAGACGTTTCAGCACTTTTGTATCCAAAAATGATACCTACTCAAAACTTCCGTTTGCATCAGCATTAGAGGAGGGCAAAAAAACGTACACCAACGTTAGGCCTATCTACGTTCGTCTGCGATTAACATATACCCTGGTGTCAATTTCTTGGGTCTAAACGTTTGCCAAGTCAAACGAGCTGTATTTAAACATTTTCTTTTAAAGTCGAGAGAAATACCTTTACAACGAAAACAAAAAAACGTTAATTTTTTTTAGTGTCACAAAAGGGTTTGTTTGTTTGTTTATTTAGGAATTTCGCACAAAGCTACTCGAGGGCTATCTGTGCTAGCCGTCCCTAATTTAGCAGTGTAAGACTAGAGGGAAGGCAGCTAGTCATCACCACCCACCGCCAACTCTTGGGCTACTCTTTTACCAACGAATAGACGGAATAGTGGGATTGACCGTCACATTATACACCCCACGGCTGGGAGGGCAAGCATGTTTAGCACGACGCGGGCGCTTGGCCATGCCAGGCCATCACAAAAGGAAATGGATCTGACGTATATGGAAAGAAATCACTTCAACTTATATAAAACAACCCTGAAGTTAAAATGTTTCAAAACACAGGTTAGGTAGGAAAATTGACAACTAAGGCACTAACATTCGCAGCGTTTCCATTTTTTTTTTTTTCAGCCATGGCACACTGAGGTTGTAAAACTGACAGAACACCAAAGAAACATACTTGTGTTAAAAATAAAAAATATATTTGGACAACAATTAATCAAATACAAATTTAAATTTGTTTGTTTGTTTTTTTACATTTATATATATATTAAATAAACATCACTTCTATACGGTATGTTCCTTTACTCTATTACACGATAGAAAATTTTCTCGCAACAGTTCGGGATAAATCGTACGGAAACCCAGTGTTCCTTGGAAAACAGAATGAGAATCACCGAACTAGAAGAAATGCCTATAGTATAATAAATATCCCACCTACCTTAACTTTTAACCAACCAACAGTGGGACTGACCATTGATTAATAAAAACCCCATGGCTAAAAGGGCAAGCACATTAGATAATAGAATTCAAACCCACAACTTGCACATTGGATTCGAGCGCACTAAATGCATGATACGTCACGCATAGTGTTAACTACCCTAACCCACATTCATCTTAATCAGAGTCGCTTTAAAAATAGCATTTTATATATGAAAAAACAAACAAACCTGAGTTGCCATGTTAACACAGTCTTGATTTTGAATCCACAATAATCAAGTCAAGACAAACATCTGCGATTAACGTTATTTATATCTCATACTTTAGGCCTATTGGTTCGCCATTTTTCGCAACTTGGTGTATTTTAGCATTGTTACAATACAGAGTTTAATACGCCTTATCGTACCATAATTTTCAAATCATTGTTAGCAAGTACGTTTAATGTTACTGTAATAAAAACATTGCGCGAGAAAGAAATTCCAAATTTCAAAATCTATATAATTATAACAGAACTGTACGTTGTATGTCAATGTAACTACTTATCTATACAATTATAACAGAACTTACAATGAATATTCATTACACGGCCAATCTGAGAAAGCCATTATGCGGATATTATTATCTCTATAATATCACCTTTTATATACATTTAAAACGCAGAAGTGTCTGGCATTAAAACAATAATGAAACTAAAGTAACAGACATGTACAACTTAACACAGGTATGTACACATCATTTTCATATACACAGAGAAAGAGACACTTATGAAGCTACTAAAATATGAGTATGTAACTACAATTAAAACCACTGATGTGGCTAACTTAAAAGAGTCCTGAAGAAGAAAGGTCCACCCTTCGAATGCGCTCGGGTTATAAGGGTTTCTATTTCAGTTATATCAAGAATCAACGGGAGTTCTAGTATCTTTTCTCGACTACAACTAATAATATCGTGATGAATATGTTTTTGCTACACTAGATAAAATGAAAACTATGTAACGTACTTCTGTTCATTATCTCGATATTGATTTGTGACGATGGATTCATGATGACAAAATTTGAAGACAAAAATGGAAATCCCCAAGTGGTTTCCTTTTCTCAGGATCACAACGAAGGGTCCACTTTCGAAATAGTTCTGGTTATAATTTACATGGTTTTGTATTTATGACAATGAATAAATTATGTCGTTCGAAATTAAATAGTCAAAAAGGCGAGCGAATGACATCAAAATCCATACTACAATTTAAGTTTCTATCCTAAAGTTTATATATACGTAAATAATATACACGGGTTGTTTGTAAAATATTACGTCAGTTTTCATATTAACATCGTCACTGAATTTAACGTATGCATAGTAAGAAAGTCAAGAATATAGTGAGTGAGAGGCATTTGACAACCTTGGTTACTAATACTACTCGGCTATATAACCTGTATTACTCGACGTACAGTCGCTTCTGCGAACAAATGTGGTTGGTTCTGCGAATCAGGAAAATTACTAAATTACATCACTCCCGAGGGGTTAAATGAAGTATACAGCTGTTGAATTCGTCGATTTTGTTATTGCAATCAAAATATAATCAATATTTTTACAGATCTAACGTTACATATTTTAATACCCACCTATACAGTTTATTTAAGATCACCCGTAGTAATATTAATAGTTCAGTGTATCATAAAACAAGCACACGTTAAATATAGTATTATTACTAGTTTTTTCCTCAAGTTTCCTCTTACCTCGACTTGGCTTTCTTATATCCTCCTCATCAATTAAAACTTAAATTTGACTATAATGTCACGATAGTTTTTCAGTTGGTTTTTAAATATAAATGGTACATGAAAACTTGTCTGAATTAAGCACCTTAAACACTTGCGTACTCGACCTCTCTACGTGATGAAATTAAACAGCCACTCATCCTACTCTTGGTGGAGTAGACAACGAAAAGTAGAATTGGAAATTCAGCGCCCTCTTAAGTGATAGTGAAAAAGCATAAATTAATATATTATATTTCTTGACCAAAAATAAATTATCATTGTTTATTTGTTTGAAGTTAAGCACAAAGTTACACTATAGGCTATTTGTACTCAAACCACCAAGGGTAGTGAAACCCTGTTTCTAGCGTTGTTAGTCCACAGACATATCGTCACTGCGGAGCAAAAATTATGCTACATTGTTTATTTAGTTTAGCGAAAAAAAAACTTCGTCCTGTTCAAGTCGCGTAAATGGAACTTGAATTATAGTGTTATAAGTTCATGAACCTCTTGCTGACTTACCGGTTATAACCTTGGTAGAAGAAAAAAAAAAATTAATGAATCCAATCGTTATGATAAACACTGAGCTCAACATGTACAAATGTCACTTAATTAACTTTATGTCTTTATTATATCACAGTTGTCTGGTACAATTTTTTGTAGCTATGATACTTTATTTAAAAGGTTATTAAAGTACATGTGATCAACCACAGTGGTCTACAGTAAAAAAAAATTAAAATATTCAAGATGTTAGAAAATCACTTAGGTCCAAGAAATAAAATTTTCACAAAGATACAATAGCCTATAAGTCGTGCACTTTCGAAAGGTGGACCTTTCTTCCATGGGAGAAAAGAGAGAATGGTAAAATTAAATATAGTTATCTTTATTATGATTCAGACATTCTTAAAAATTATACGAACTTTGTATGTTTATGTTATATTGTATTGGCGGGAGTACCTCTTCACACAAAATAAAATTGTAATATTTTGCGGTTTTACGGTAAAGCCGAGACGTCTAGACCTATAAAGCAGGTTCAAATTTTGAATTTCACGCATAGCCACACAAGAGCGACCTGCGCTAGTTACCCCAAATTTAGCAGTAAGATATTAGAAGGCCGGAACCCACTGATAACTCTTGGGTTACTATTTTACCAATGAATAGTGAAATTGACCGTACACTATAATACCGTCAAGACTCAAATGGCGAGCATGTTTGACGGGACAGTGAGTCGAACCCGCGACCTTCGGATTGAGTCACGCGCCCTAATCACCGAGCTTTGTCAGGCTTATAAAACAGGAGCCCCCAGTGGCTCAGCGGTATGTCTGCGGACTTACACGCTAAAATCCGGGTTTCGATACCCGTGGTGGGCAGAGCACAGATAGCCCATTGTGTAGCTTTGTGCTTAATTCAAAACAACAACAACTAAAACAGGATATCCGCGAAGTTCATATATGGGTGTGTTTCCTGACGGATGCGACAAAAATAACGTCACCAACAACACAGTTTCACAGAATGTAGATGCTTATTAACTTCTAACACAAAAACAACACCATAAAGTACACTGGTGTAACAACCAGAAGGCAAAAATCATACATGTTGATATATAGCTCTGGCAGGAGCAAACAAAGACTTTATTGGAATAAAAATGCTTTTGAAGATCTGTCTATCCTCCCATCCTCCAGTGAATTGAATTGTGAAAGAGAATCACTTAGAAAAAAATCAATATCTCTCGTTATGTTATCCTTACTTTAGGCCTCACTAACTACATAACGAAACACTCAAAGTCATTAAATTTAGAGACCACACCTTGAATTTCATTGATACTTCAAATACATTCACTAAATAATAATGAAAATAAATTTATAAAATATTATGAGTTAACTTACCAATAATAACATTTCAATTCGTCAGTGTAAGGCAGATCTAACTGAACCTAATTCACTGATGATAATCTTATGATTTCACCTGAAATTAAGTTAAAGAGACGGCACCTTAATCTTAACTACAGTGAACATTATAGGCGGCCTTTAACATTCACCCTAAAACAAGATAACACAGATTAAACTAAATAATATATACCCAAAGTTCCACACGCATTTTAAGGCGAGAGATTTCAGTGATGATACCACATAAAACCAAATTAAAATCTGGTAAAATTTTATGAAAAATTTGAGCTAAATATACTTTAAAATCTGATAAAGGAAGATTTGAGTACAAGCTCTTGAAAACCAATTATTCAGATCCTAATATTTTTTAAATATGGAAGATAAACTCACAAGTTCCTGCTACAAGTAAATAGTGGTTGAGATCTGTTAGATCACTTATCAAAGATACAGCGAAAATTGTTGTTACTGTTTATTTGCGCACAGCAACTGGACTATCAGCGAAACAACTAGCAAAAAAAATAAAATCATTGTCAAATGTGAAAATGAATTAGGTGAAACTAAAACTAAACAAAAAAGCATACTTTGGAAAAGTGGTAAGTAAGATGGACAGTGTCAGGGGTAAACCCGTGGAAACTGTCGTTTGGTCTTGGTTTGTTTAAGATTTTGCGCAAAACTACACCAGGTCTATTTGTACTAGCCGTTCTTAATTTTGCAGTGTAAGACTAGAGGGAAGGCAACTAGTCTTCACCAGCCACCGCCAATTCTTGAGCTACCCTTTTATCAACGAATAGTGGGATTGACCGTCACATTATAAAGCCCCAATGGCTGAAAGAGCTAGCATGTTTGGTGTGACGAGGATTCGAACCCGCGACCCTCAAATTTCGAGTCGAGTGCCTTAACGACCTGGCCACGTCGTTAAGGCCTTTAAAATTGTGCCGTCATTCAGAGTCGTAACGACGTCAGACACTAAAATGTGAGCTATTATGAGTTGAGTGTCACAAAGGCTACACATTAATGTATCAGTCCCAGATAAAATAAAACAATGAATTAAAAACTGTGGCTAACGCGTAGTCTAGCCAGGAACTCGCCCTCCCAGCCGTGGGGGCGTTATAAAGTGACGGTCAATCCTACTTTTTGTTGGTAAAAGAGTAGCCCAAGAGTTGGCGGTGGGTGGTGATGACTAGCTGCCTTCCCTCTAGTGGTACACACAGCAGTGTGAAAACAATTTTGCATCAGACTAACCTAGTTCTTGCCACATATTCCAGTCGGCTTGTTTATTGGCTTAGGAGTTACTGAAGACACAATGTGTGCTAAAGCATTGAAATACAATGAAATACAAAACAAACCTATCATAAACGGGCATGATCAGGAATCTTAGGTAGATATACTTTTATGCGTATTTTTATTATAGCAAAGCCACATTGGGCTATCTGCTCAGCCCACCGAGGGGAATCGAACCCCTGATTTTAGCGTTGTAAATCCGGAGACATACCGCTGTACTAGCGAGGGGCTCTTAGGTAGAAACCAACAAATCAGAAGATGTCAAGGATTTGAGTCATTTCAATACATCCAATGAGAGGAGAAAGAGATGAAAGCACATATATGATTATCTACAATGGACCAAATGATGGGCTACTGCATTTGGATGAGAAAGACAGTCTGACAGCTGACTTTCTGATTAGGTTGGGTGGGACTGGTTGATCGTCACAAACAAGGATGGTCAGGTAATCAAAACAATGCTCATTGAAAAATTGTCACGACCCTTCTTTCAGAGTTATCAGGTGGTATTTGAAGATATAAAGTATGAATTTTATTGTGAAGTTACTATTAAATCGTCAGAGCCAACATAGTCACTAGACCTAGCTACCAATGGTTGAAATGAAATAATATACTGTTTTTTCTAAGTTATCAAATAATGTTGTCTAGAAATTATATTAATTACAGACAAAAATAGTTTTTAAATCTTTGATTTCCAATTCCTCAACTGCTGACACGAAATACGCTATATCCATTGTATCATATGGTTACTACTCGATCATCTGATGTTAAGACTAAATGAAATTCATCATATATTAAAACTTATAACAACTGAAGGTGGTAGCTGCTAGAAATTAGATGACTCAAATAAAATAGTTTTGTGACCTTTGCTTTGGAGCTGTGAGTTTATATTTCACCTAGTAATGTGAGCAACACATTTTAAAGTTGTCATTAATATTCTTAACAAGTTAGGAGTATAATTTAAATTAAACATAAGTGACTGAAATATCATTGTGATCCCTGCCTTCTGAGCCAATGTGTAAATTTTATGATGTAATATATCATGCAACATTTCAAAAGAATCACTTCACGATATAGCTGGGTAGTGAGAACCATACAGAATGGACAATGTTTCCCCTGAGTGTGTAATAAGACACAGCATTAATAGCACAAATATCAATCCTGGCTGGTTAGATTTTTGTTTAAGATCTCTTTGTTTGTTCAAATCTCGTCAGTGTTTATTTTCTTTGTGGTAGCCGAGATAAAAATCGAGCTGCAATTAACAGTTTATAGAAGGTATTATATACTGCACTTGTTGTTTTCATTAATTTTTGGGAAAAAGTTTCAATGGTGAATTATAATTATTCATCAAGCAGCGAAGTTTCATGAAAGAAATGAAAATAACAAGATACTCATATCACAGCTGAGAGAGAGGACATAGTGTTATCTATCGTTTCTCTTTAAGAGTAGATCAACGTATATTTCAATTGGAGAGAGTCAAAATACTTGTGAATTGGTGAAGTTAACAATGTAAATCAAATTAATAGTAATAGGGTGTTTTTTTAATTTTGCACAAAGCTACTCGAGGGCTATCTGCGCTCGCCGTTCTAATTTAGCAGTGTAAGACTAGAGGGAATGCAGCTAGTTATCACAACCCACCGCCAACTCTTAGGCTACTGTTTTACTAACGAATAGTGGAATTGACCGTCACATTATAACGTTACCACCGCTGAAAGAGCGGGCATGTTTGGCGCGACGGGGATGCGAACCCGCGACCCTCAGATTACGAGTCGCTCGCCTTAACACTCTTGGCCATGCCGGGCCAAGTAATAGGGACAACAGTAGGTATGTCTTCAGGTTTACAATGGTAAAATTAGGGGTTTGATTTCCCTAGATTTACACCTCAGATAGCTCAATGTGACTTTGCTATAAGAAATACACACAAACAATAGCTTATATATCATAAACACACACACACGGACCAGTGCACCCAGTTTTTGTTTTATGATATTGTTAAGGCGTGCGACTCGTAATCTGAGGGTCGCGGGTTCGCATCCTCATCATGCCAAACATGGTCGCCCTTTCAGCCGTGGGGGCGTTATAATATGACAGTCAATCCCACTATTCGTTGGTAAAAGAGTAGCCCCAGAGTTGGCAATGAGTGGTGATGACTAGCTGCCTTCCCTCTTGTCTAACACTACTAAATTAGGGACGGCGAGCACAGATAGTCCTCGAGTAGCTTTTTGCGAAATTCAAAAAACAAAAAAACAAACAGTCATGTTGATTGAAATACTTTCATTAGGCTCAAACTGAATAAATTTCTTAATATCTTTTCGTTGCGATATACAGTATTAAATGATCTAAGTGTATGAATAAGATGCTGAAAGTAGCACTCTCTTGTAAAAAAATTGTAAATCGGGCTGAAAATTAATCCTAGATTTGTAAGTTGACAAGAAAATACACTGAAATTATTGGCAGAGACTAACTGTCAAAGGTAGTGGTTGGTTTTGCCTACGTCAGTCTTGTGTTTAAGAACCTATTACTGTCTCGATACCCATTATTTTCTACTTGAGTCAAAAGTTCTATTCATAACAAGAGAGTAAAAAGAAAAACGAGGATGGGTTGTTGAGTAAACTGTGCTTAGCTGTTGTCTGGCAGGAACAACCAAGGACAACATAGCTACAAGTAGTTGATGAATTAAAAACCAACTGAAACTTGCAGATCAGGAAGTCTTAAAATTATTCTACATGTTATAGACGATATAGTGCGAAAATACACAATATGCCCACGAAAATGTCATATAACTATATATTTATAACACCCGGCTTTATAGTTCATGTCGTAGGAAATTGTACAGTCTTTCTTAACTCATATACTTAGCTTAACCTTTGCCCAGTTAGAATTAATATTATAATCACTTGAATCTGGACTTCCAGTATTTAAGATCGAGTGACGGCGATGGCCAGTATCTCTACTTAACTGATGGTGATTCTTTCATAACTCCATATAGACAAAAGCTTTGTTGTTCCGCACCATTAATCTTTCATTGTTTTTCAAATCTTCTGAGTACCTTCAAAATATCTAAGACTTTCTTTCAAGTGAAGGAGCTGATAACACTGTAGAAAATGAGACGATACAAATGCCGTTGGGCTAGAAAATCTAAATTAGTTTATTAAACCTTAGAAAGAATGTTTCGGATGTTATGAAAATAATTTAGCATTTTCAGAGTTCCCGAAACGACAGGTCTCCAGAGCCTCTTTTTGTTCTAACTGATTTGTGGTTCCTAAAACTCCGATTCCATTTCTTGTCCAACATTTAACTATATATTAATGAAAATGTCAGAGGATTTGTTTGTTTGTTTGTTTTGGAAATTCGCACAAAGCTACTCGAGGGCTATCTGTGCTAGCCGTCCCTAATTTAGCAGTGTAAGACTAGAGGGAAGGCAGCTAGTCATCACCACCCACCGCCAAATCTTGGGCAACTCTTTTACCAACAAATAGTGGGATTGACCGTACCATTATACACCCCCACGGCTGGGAGGGCGAGCATGTTTAGCGCGACGTGGGCGCGAACGCGCGACCCTCGGATTACGAGTGCACGCCTTAACGCGCTCGGCCATATGTCAGAGGAAGAAAGGTGCTCTAGCTGGCTGACCAATCAAAGTTCGCGACGTTGTGCTTGATTATATATTGTTGTTAGTTTATTTTCGTTTTTAAAATACATTAACTACGTAAATATTCACTTTCCCCTTTCTCTATAACCTTATTTTGTTGTATAAATTAATAGTGTTTGGCAAAGTAAATGTTTGTGATTTGTACCACTTGTATTAATTTATATTACATAATTATTAAGCGCTTTTTTTTGGCACAAAAAGATGGTCATGGTTCGTGCTAATCGCGCTGATGATAAAAAATCTATCAAGTTTGTGACAGTTCTTTAACTGAACATATATCTTTGTTATTTGTATTTTAAAGCGTAAAGCTATGCAATTTAATATCGTGTTGCTTCCAACAAGGAAGTTGAAACAGTTTTTGATTTTAGCGTTTCGTAACAGTTGAGCCGCCAGGAAACCCATAATTTTTGTCCTCCAAAAATTTGCTCAACCCACATACGTTTTCCGGTCAGTTTCTGTTATGGTTTTGGTTAAGACGATGTAACTGTAACAAGATTCTACGAAAACAAAGAACACCGCTGTTTGCTGTTTCAAGGTAGGTAAGCGAACCTTTGAGAATATTAATATTTTAAAACCCAACTCCAAATTTTAAGGAAGTCAGAAATTCCTATCTTGATCTTCTATAATTTAAAACAATCAATTTTATTTTATTATAAATTAGATACTCTATTTTAGTTTTAGGTTCAGTAAAGTGTTAAAAGTTAAATCACATCAGTAATGTTATAGTTACCAAGAAAATCACTCTCTTAGTATTAATTTACCTCTATTACTATATTATTCTTATTATTAAAGAGTTTGTGAAATTTACTTTTTCAGCAAAGTTCACAAAATGTTAGCACTTAACAAAATAAACTTGCATATGTAGGAATAAACTTAGTATTGAAGTTTTCTCTGTTGATGTTTTGAACGTGGTCAGGATTATAAGAAGCTTGGTTTAAGATATGTAAGGTGTTTTAAAATGTCATTTACTCACTCAGTATTCGTATGTTTATATAGAAACTTAAAGTATGCATTAGTGATGCTACTGATTATTATGTAAATTATTCAGCCACACAAGCTGTTTAAATTTAATAATACTTAAAAATATATATATACTCTACTATGATATGAAGCTGAGAATAGACATGTTTATGTTGTGAAGTGTTTTATTATCTGTTCATTGGACATGTTTATGAAGAATGTTGTAAAGTGTGTTTGTTATATTATCTATTCATTGGACATGTTCATGAAGGATGTTGTAAAGTGTGTATGTTATATTATCTTTTCATTGGATATGTTTATGAAGGATGTTGTAAAGTGTGTATGTTATATTATCTTTTCATTGGATATGTTTATGAAGGATGTTGTAAAGTGTGTATGTTATATTATCTTTTCATTGGATATGTTTATGAAGGATTTTGTAAAGTGTGTATGTTATATTATCTTTTCATTGGATATGTTTATGAAGGATGTTGTAAAGTGTGTATGTTATATTATCTTTTCATTGGATATGTTTATGAAGGATGTTGTAAAGTGTGTATGTTATATTATCATTTCATTGGATATGTTTATGAAGGATGTTGTAAAGTGTGTATGTTATATTATCTTTTTATTGGATATGTTTATGAATGATGTTGCAAAGTCTCTTGGTCCTCCACTTGGGTTGTGTATTCTGACACTTTGGTTCTCACCTTGGGGCCTGTCAATATGGATTCCTGTACATGGTGAATGGACTTCCCATAGAAGGTTCTGTACTTTCAGTTTACCTCCTTTGGGATCTAAACATCCACCCATGTGTTTACTTGCATGATGACCTGTGAAGGGGATGAGAGGATCCTGGTGGCTGAGGGGTTGAACTCCAAGAAACATCTTTGGTTTTGAATACCTATAGACAGGCTGTCTTGGGGTGGCCCTTTCAAGATCAATTGGCTAGTCCATTTGGGCGAGGATCAACTGAGTGTTAGTGTAGGAAGTCCTCAACAGGTGTTGTGGATATTATGTGTGTTACTGATATTCGGATATTGTGCTCACGAAACCCTGACATCAGTGCAGTGACCTTATATGGCACTGTAGTGTGTCCCTTCATAGGACTCCATGGTGGGTGGAGTCAGTGGGCACCGAAATATACTCTTTTTTTTTATTATTATTATGTATACTTCTCAAATGGACCAAATAAACAAGCATAACAGTGTAGAGAAAAATCCGACGACTGGCAAATGACTGTGCATTGATGACTCTGTATGGTCAAACTCACAACTTGAATCTCTCCTGTGATTTTTAATTATACGTTCTTTAACTGAAAAACCATTAGGACAGATGTATCCATTTTTTTTTCATAAGGGTTTAGAAGGGTTTGCAGGCTCACCTAAATTGGTAAAGAAAATTTTGGTCTGGGGACATTTTAGTGGAAACAGCTTCATCACATTCCAAACTCCTCTTGAAGTTAAAGATATACCCATTGAAGTTACTCTTCATTCTACTTTGAATTTCTCCAGAGGAGATATAGTGGAGATTTAAAGACAATCCTTGAGTCAGAGGTCCTTGCAGGTTTTACCAGCCAAGGTGTTACAGCTGTGCGCTGAAGTTTTACAAGTATAGATGGGATTATGGAGCTGACAAATGTTCTAATATTAACATTTACAACATCATGTCCTCCTACCACAATTAACGCAGGATATCTGAATTGTAAGGTATGGCCTTGTATTCCTAACCCTGTTAGATGTTTTCATTGTCAATGATATGGTCACTCGAAAACATCTTGCCATGGTTTTTTAACGTGTGCCCATTGTGCTGGTGAAGATCATGATATTTTTGAATACCAACTGGAATTACATTGTATTAACTGTAATGGTCCACATTCTTTCTGTTTTACTTCCTGCCCTAAATGGGTAGAAGAGAAAGAAGTACAACATCTCAAGATAGTTCATAATATTATGCATCCAGAGGCTTAGAAATTACTATTCCCAATTTCTTCTTAGACTTATGCTGCTGCAGGAATCCAGACAGATCTTTCTGTGCCTCCTACAGAATCCTTAACAGCACATCTTAATCTAGTATCCTCCAAAATCAACAAAGTTAGCAAATCAGTTTCTACTTCTATCTCTGTCCCTACCACATCTTCCAATCATTGTTCAACTTTACCTGGCTCAAGCCCAGGTGTTTCTATAGGTTCTTCCTCTTTTGACATCCCAAAAATAAAATCATTTGTTCACATCTTCAATCACTGGAAAGTATGTCTGCAAACTTCAACCTGCTTATTCGATACAGAGTAGGATCATTAGAGTGACCATCCCACTTTTAGAAAAAAGCTTATGACACAATATGGAGATATGGCATCTTGTGAGATCTTTACTCATACGAATTGCATAGAAATTTGCCACTTTTTATTAAGCAATTTTTAATGATCTGTTGATTACAGGTTCGTGTTGGCTCAACACTTTCTTATTCTTTACCACAGGAACTTGGTGTCCCTCATCCCTCATGGCTGTATTCTGAGTGTCACACTTTTCATTATAAAGATTAATGCCATCAGTGAACAGCTACCTCATACAGTTGCTAATGGTCTTTTTGTTCATGACTCTCGCACCTCATGTCAGTCATTCATCATTAGGTTTACTGAGCAGCAGCTACAAACTGCAATCAATCATATACTCAAATGGACCACAGCCAACGGTTTTCAACTTTCTCTATCTAAAACTGTTTGTGTACATTTCTGCCCCAAACAGGATATTCATTCAGATCCAGAACTTTGTATTGATGATACTCTACTTCTTGTCGTCCCTGAGATGAAGTTGTTACCTCTCATATTTGACTGTAAATTAAACTTTATTTTTCATATCAAGAAACTTTGTGTCAAAAGAACATCCTTTGTGTCCTCTCTAACACCTCTTGGGGAGTGAATCAACACTCCAGGCTTAAAATTTATTGTGCCCTTATCCGATCCAAACTTGACTGTGGGTCTATGGTTTATGGTTCTGCTAGAACCTCATCACTGAAAATGCTGGATTTTATCCACCATCAGGAGCTTTGGTTTTGCACTGGGGCTTATCATACTTCTCCATTCCAAAGTTCATATGTGCAGTCCCATGAACCCCCTCTGTATATTTGCCATTTGCATCTGTCTCTTATGTATGCTTCTGAACTTTGCACTTTACCATGGCATCCTACTTGGGGTTGTGTTTTCCATCTTCAGTGGGCCACATTTTTCTATAACGGAAAATCTGCCATTGTTCCTTTTAGCCTTTGTATTCAGGCACAATTAGAAAAATTGGAGATATCTCTGAATAGCACAGCAGTATCAACAGTTTGGCTTCTTCCACCATGGCTAATTACCATCACCAACTGTGACCTATCTTTGAGTCATCTGAGGAAGGGCAGTATTCCTGGTTGGAAGTATCACTCTATTTGCTGAACATCGTTTAAACAATCCGTCCATTCTCGTATATATACAGATGTTTCAAAATCAGGTGACTCTGTAGGTTCTGCTATGGTTTGTTACAGTTTGGATGCAGTACACAGAATCCCTTCCACAGTTTCTGTGTTCACTGCCAAATTGAATGCCATTTTTCTTGCCCTGAACAACATTGAAACCATGCAATATATAAATTGCATGATCTCAACTAATTGACTCAACTGTTTCTTGGCCCTGACATCATTCCATGCTAGTTACCATCCCTTTCTTATCAATATCCAAAACAAACTGGCCCATCTATTTCTGTCCATTTTTTTTGGATACCAGGTCATGTAGGTATTCATGGGAATGAGCTAGCTGTTCCATACATGGACTATGGTCAAGTTATCAAAACCCAACTTTACACCAGTTGGCAGTCAAACTGTAGTGAGCAACAGACTAATAAGCTTTTTCAAATCAAGCTTTCTTTAGCTTTTTTACCATCATGTTTCTGTAAAGATTGAAGGGAGGAAGTTGTTTTGTCTACACATTGGTCACAGTTTTTTAACTCACCGTTTCCTTTTATCTGGTACTCATGCACCAATGTGTGGTCTGTGTGGCACTCAGGCTACAATCTTACATATTTTATCATTGTGCCAACATTATAACCAAGAATGACGCCATTTTAAACATATTTTGTGAGGTAGGTTTGCCCTTAACATTTGCCAATGTCATAGGCGATACTGGCCACCTCATTCATGTTTTTGCATTTTTAAGAACCATTGGTCTTTTAAACTTAATTTAAAGTTTCTATTGGACTATACAATGTTTTAGTATGATTTCTTTTATACATTTTATTTTTAATTTGACTCAAACCCAGGACTGGGAAGGCCAACTTCAGGTGACTGACAGCAAGTTTGAACTTAATGCCTCAGTCTTCCTGGCAGGTCATAATTTTACATATTTTTATCTTCATTTCCATATATCATTATAGTATACTACATCTTGTTTGGCACAGATAGCCTAGTATCTTTGTGTCAATAAACATGAAATACCTACCAACCTACCTCCACTTGGGTTATGTAATTCTGACACTTTAGTCCTCTGCTTGTATTCTGTAATTCTGACACTGGTCCTCTGCTTGGGTTCTGTAATTCTGACTCTTTGGATTTCCACTTAGGTTCTGTAAGTCTGACACTTTGGTCCTCCACTTGGGTTGTGTAATTCACACTTGGTCCTTTATTTGAGTTGTAATACTTAATTCTATACGTAAAGTGAACTGGGTTGTACATCTCAGGTTGAATATTTCACTGTTTTGTAGTTCTACTTTACCTGTATTTGAAAGAAGGTGATAAAAATCCTACAAGTGGATCTTAATGGTGTATTTTGGTCATAAACTGTTAATTACATTGTTTCTTTTTGGTATACCTATATCAATTTAAGATTTACAATACCCATTTGTTTGTTGTGCAGTACACACACATTACTGATGAATGCTATTTATAATTATTTTTGTGCAGCACCTAAGTAACAATGGAAAGACCAGACCAAGGACATATATCAAGATGGTTCAGAAAACACGAGCACAAAGAACTTCTTTATGAACTGGAATGCGGAGATTTGATCGAATTTGAAAGAGGATGTTATAAACATTGGGCAGTGTATGCTGGAAACAGAATGGTTTATCATCGGGCATATCCTGAAGACAGTGATAGCTTTCAATTGTTTATTCAAAGCCAAAGTGCTTCTAAAGGCTCCTTCAGATATGGTGAAATAACTTTGGAAGACCTTTTGATTGTGTGGGAAGACAGTGAAGCAAGGATTAATAACAGTATGGATAGCAAATACGAACCATCAGACTGTAAAACTGTTCTAGGAAGGGCAAAATCCAAAATGAAAGGTAAATTAGGTTTCCTGATGGTTATTGATGCATGCAAGTGTATGTAAAAATGTAAATATTTGTCATTATTATCTTGAGAGGATGTGTAAGAACTGGTCTGATCTTTTCATAACTCAGTAAATACACTGCTGGCCAAAATCTTAAGGCTAATGAACATAAGGAAAAAATATGTATTTTGCATTGTTAGACTCAACCACTTGTTTGAATAGAACTTTAAAAAATGAAAATAAGAAAAGGGAAAATAAAAATAAAAACTTTTTTCAGCATTTAATAGGGAAAATGTGAACACTATGAAATTACCCTGAATACTAGTCGGTCAAGAGTTGAATGTGAACACTATGAAATTACCCTGAATACTAGTTGGTCAAGAGTTGAAGACCATAATGAAATGAAGCATTAATTGGTAAACATGTAATGAAATTTAGTCATTTATGTTAAAGCATTAGCATTATCAATATCTCCCACTGACATCTCCTGTGTTACATTGGCTAAAAAGTTGACAGAGTTGGAATGTGGCAGAATTGTCGAGCTGCAAAAGCAAGGTCTCTCTCAATGTGCCAACGATGGTGAGATTAAACTGCTGTTGCAAATTTCTTAAAAGACCCTGAGAGATACGGAATGCAAATTTTGAATGGTCGGCCAAAGAAAATTTAGCAGGCATTGAGCAGGACGATTCGACGGGATGTTCAACAAGACACCAGTTGATTGTTGAACCAGATTAAGGCCCTTGCAGAAGCAGAATGCAGATCAAGAACAATAAGATGGCATCTAAATGAAAAAGGCTTTAAAAACCATAAACATCTTCAAAGGCCACGCTCTTTCCACACCACGAAACAGCTCGGTTAATCTTTGCTGAGAAGAACCAAACATGGGACGTAGAAAAGTTGAAGAAAGTTTTGTTTTATAATGAGAAAAAATTTAACCTAAATGGTCCAAATGGCTTCCAACATTACTGGCATGATAAGGATATCCCACCAAAGAAATTTTCTACACGACACAGTGGAGGAGGCTCCATCATGATCTGGGGTGCTTTCTCTTTCCACGGAACAATGGAGCTTCAGGTTAAACAGGGGGCATCAAACAACAGCTGACTACATTGGCATGTTAGAGAGAGCATCCTTATTGACTGGAGGCTCTCACTTGTGTAGAAATGACTGGATCTTTCAGCAAGACAATACTACAATCCACCCACAATGCCTGCAGGACAAAGGAGTTTTTCATGGCGAATAATGTGATTTTTTGGACCATTGAGTGTGTTCGCCCGAACTGAACTCTGTTGATGAAAATGTTTGGAGGTGGATGGAAAGGGAAGTCTGTAGAAATGAAAGTCATTTCCAAACAGTACACGATTTTCATGAAGCCATCTTCACCACTTAGAATACAATTCCAGCCAGCCTTCTGCAAATACTTATATCAACCATGCCAATGTGAATATTTGTAGTTATTTGCAGTGACAGCCATGCAACTCACTACTGAGACCTCTTGTTGGGCATTTCTTACCCTGTTTAGGACTTCTTTTTGGTATGGTCTTAGACTTTTGACCAGCTGGTATTTAGGCTAATTTCATAGTGTTTGTACTTTCTCCGGTAAACACTAAATGAAGTTTTTATTTTTATTTTCCCATTTCTTATTTTCATCTTATTATTATGTATTATGTTTTAAAAACATTTAAGTAAACTAACACTTTTTTAACAAATGTTTGTTCACATTTCAGTTCTTATAGATTGTAACTGCTTTTTGTTGACTATAATGGACTGTTATTGGTGGTTAAAGTTATTGTTAACTTTACTGGCCTTCTATTGTTTGATATAAATTCTGATAGACTGTCACTGGTTGTTAATATTAGCTACTGTTGACTGGTATTGGTTACTCCTAGCTGTGGTGAAGATTAAATTGTTACATTTTTTCTGTGGTGGACACATGTTGGAACTGACAGATGTTATTAGTTACTGTTTGCTACAATATATGTGCAAAAGCGGCTGGTTTGGGTTGAGAAAATATTTTACAGAGAAGAGCGAACAACGTTTTGACCTTCTTTGGTCATTGTGAACCTGACAGGTGAACCTCACTCATCCTACTTTCCCTTCTTGCCCTAAATGGTTGGAAGAAAAAGAGGTGCAGCATTTGAAAATGTTTCATAACGTTACTTATGCTGAGGCTTGAAAATTGCTGTTCACCACCTCATCTTGGACATATGCTGCTGCACTTTGTTCCATAACTATAGTGGGAGTGCAGACAGATCTCTCTGTGCCTCCTGAAGAATCATTCTCCAAACAAACGAAAAGTCTGGAATTCTATTCCAACAGCAAAGACCTGCCCAATTGACCCAGAGCAGGATCCATGGAGGTCAGTAAGGAAAAAAGACATGGTCGTAAACAGAAGGGTTCTCCAGCCAATTTGCCTACACATCATTAAAAATAGCCACCTTGATACAATAGAACTGTTGAAGTTTACATTATAATTTGGATGACATCAACACACTGATTGCTTCCTACCATCCTGTATGTCTGTTCTTATTGGAAACATTCCTGAAACCTGCTGATACAGTCACCCTTCGACAGTTTTCTCTGTAGAAAAATGACAGGCTGTGTTATAGACAAGTACTTGGAGGGGTGGCACTGTTGGTTGATCAGCATGTGCCCTCTCTGCCTTTGTCACTCAACATACCCTTGTTTCCTTGGGTCACACCATCACTCTTTGTTCTCTCTATCTGTCTCCTGGAGAGACATATGATCAATCAGACCTTGATGCTCTTGTTGAAGAGTTGCTATCTCCCTTTCTAATTCTGGTGGACTTTAATGGACATTATCCCTATTGGGAAAGTGCTGTTATTGATAGGAGGGGTAGCTCTGTAGAGCATATGCTTTCTGATCACAACCTTTCTCTTTTCAATACTGGTTCTTCCACTTATTTTCACACACCTAGCCAATCCTTTACTGTTATTGATCTCTCAATTTGGTCCCCTTTATTATTCTTCCATTTTTCATGGAGGGTTGACAATAATCCACGAGACAGTGATAATTTTCCTATACTTTTGAGAGAGATTGGCCATGGTCAATGCCACCCTACCTGCTTGCCCCAGTGGAAGCTGGATCAGGCAGACTGGTCCACTTTCACTGCTCTTGCAGAAGTTGATGCTCTCATCATCTCTAAGCCATCCATAGACAACTGTGCGGCAGCAGTAACTGACTGCATTATACAAGCATCTGCTCAATGTCTTCCTAAAACCATGACATGCTTTCCACTATATTCTCATCAGTGGTGGAATCCTGCCTGCCACATGGCACGGAAGTTTCAAAAAGGTACTTGGAATACTTTCCATAGATATCCCACACTTTCAATCCTCATCGCTTTCCAGCAGGCCTGTGCACATGCTAGGTTGGTAAGATTTGAAAGCCAGAAAGAATCTTGGATTAAGTTCACAACTGGCATATCTTCTACCACCAGTACCAAGGTCATATTGGACAGGGTTTGAAGGGTCAGTGGACACTACAATTCTGTTCCCCTCTCAATCTTACTTTCTGATGGCCAAGAAGTAGCTGATTTCTGGAGCATTGTTGATACTCTAGGTGAAAGCTTTTGCCAGATATCTGGCACTTCTGCTTGTTCTTCCACCTTTTTAGCCATTAAGACTTGGAAAGAACTTTCACCTCTTTGACTATAATCATCTGTTTACACTGGTGGAACTTAAATTGGCCTTTCATCTGTCTGGCAGTACATCTCTTGGACCTGATGATGTACACTATGACATGCTGTGCCATCTATCTCTTGCTTCTCTTGATATTTTTCTAACTGTTCTTAACTGAATCTGGCAGGGGAATGTTTTTCCTAATGCTTGGTGCTAGGCTATTATCTTACCTTTTACTTAGCCTGGGAAAGATCCCAAGATTCCTTTAAACTACCATCCAATTGCTTTGATGTGCTGTCTCTGTAAGACCTTAGAGAGGATGATTAATGCTCGTCTTGTTTGGTTCCTTGAGTCAAGCATCCTCCTCTTATCCACCCAGTGTGTGTTTTGATGACAGGACTCCATCATGGACCACCTAATTCAACTTGAATCGTTAATCAGAGAAGACTTTCTCAAATGACAAAATCTTGTATCAATATTCTTTGACATTGAGAAAGCTTACGATACAACATGGAGGTATGGCAGTGAAGTTTTGCTGTTTGTGGTCCCTGAGATCGAGTTCATGGGGTTTATCTTTGACCCTAAGCTGACCTTCATACCACACATTAAGCAGCTACAGGTCAAATGTGCAAGAGTATTGAACATTCTCCATGTCCTCTCTAATACCAGTTGGGAAGCAGATCAATATTCTATGTTTATGATTTATTGTGCTCTCATTTGATCGAAACTCGACTATGGATCACTGGTCTATGTCTCTGCCAGATGCTCGGCCTTAAAGATGTTGGACCTTATTCTTTATCAAGGACTTCGACTCTGCAATGGGGCTTTTTGCACCTCCCCAGTTCAGAGCTTATATGCAGAATCTTATGAACCTTCTTTGCACCTTTGTCATTTGCAACTGTCTTTATTATATTTTTCCAAACTTTGTTCCTGACCAAAACATCCCACCTCGGGTTGTGTTTTTCTTCCTTTGTGGGCCATACTTTTTCAGAACAGACTATCTGCCATTGCTTCTTTTGGCCTTTGCATCCTGGTGCAATTGGATGAAATGGGTCTGTCCTTGAATAACATTGCAGTATCCACTGGTCAGCCCATTCCACCATGGTTTATTACAGTCCCCAAACGTGACCTTTCTTTAAGTCATCTGAAAAAAGCAGATACTTCTGATTGGAAGTACAGTCTTTTATTTACTGAACATCTTTTGAACAATTTTTCCATTTCAATTCACACGGATGGTTCCAAATCAGGTGAATCTGTGGGCTCTGCCATGGTTTGTCGTCATTCAATGGTTGTGCTTAGAATCCCCTCCACAGCTTTTGTGTTCACTGCTGAACTGTATGCCATTTCTCTTGCTCTGGATCATATTGAAGCTAAGCAGTACTCCAACTGCACTATTTATACTGACTCACTTAGTTGTCTACTTGTTCTGGAATCGCTTCACGTTGGTTGACACCCTGTTCTTGCCAATATTGAAAACTGACTGGGCCATTTCTCATCAACATCTACTTGTACCCAGTTTTTCTGGTTACCAGGCCACATTGGTATTTGTGGGAATGAGCTTACAGACACTGCAGCTAAATCTATCTGCTCTGGCACTATCACCACTGTGCTTGTTCCATACATGGACTACGGTCCTGTATTCAGGGTTTGGCTCTGTGCCAACTGGTAGTCTGCTTGGAGTGAGCAACAGGAAAACAAGCTTTTCCAAATAAAATCATAGATTGGACTTTGGCTGTCTTGCTTCCGTAAAGATCGGAAAGAGGAAGTTGCTCTAACTAAACTACACATTGGTCACAGTTTTTTGTCTCATCATTGTCTTTTATCTGGCATTGATGCACCAATGTGTTGTCTGTGTAACACTCAGGTCACAATTAGCCACATTTTACTTTCTTGCTATCATTATGACTCTCAATGATGGCACCATTTTAAACATGTTCTGTCTTAAGGTTTATCCATAATGTTAGACAGTGTTATTGGTGATGGTGACACTGTCCACCTTGATAAAGGTTTTAGCTTTTTAATGGCCATTAATTTTTTCAATGTCATTTAAGTATTTTATATTTCTTCATTAAACCTTTTTTATTGTGGTTCCCTTTTAAGAGTCACAATCTCTCCATTTTGATTTGAAATTAGAAAATGGCCATAACATTAAATAACTTGACACAAGGACTGGAAAGGCCAACTTCAGGTGACTAACGCTGCTGTTTGAACTACCTGTTAGTCATCCTGGCGAGTTGTTATTACAGTTTTGCTGCATGTCTTTTAACACTTTTATTACTTTTCCTTTTGGTACTAGCCATACTGACACATAACCCAGAACCAGGACTAGAAAGGCCAACTTCAGGTGACTGCCAGTGGTTCTTGTACTTACCTGTTAGTCTTCCTGGTGGGTTATGATCATTACTATTCTGCTACAGGAAGTCCTTTACAACTTCTCTTACTCTGCTTTCTCTCTTAACATTTGTAGACTAGGTGTCAACATTGGTTTTACACTTTTTTCTGGTTTTCAATGATGTTTTGTTTTACCTTCATTTCCTTTTATGAATTTTACTACATTTACTTTATTTTTACTCTTTTACCGGATGTTTGGCACAGATCACCTAGCGGCTTTGTGCCATAAAACACTAAATCAACCAATCAATTCATGAATGCATTTGAACTAAACATCACTAGAACCAGAACCTCTATAATGAATTGTTGTTGTTACTTTCAGCTGTGATAGTGCTTATGAACACATTTGAACTAAAAAATACTAGCATGATGTGTATGAGATGCTTGGTTATTAAAATCCAACATCTTGTAAGTATATGTGATAGAAAATAAGTAATTTAATATTAAAGCATTATCCTATAAACTAACATTTACTATAAGAAATTATGATGTTTGCATAAGTGATGTGCAGAAGTATTCATTCCCCACCAGTGAATGTATTTAAGACTATTTGGAACGTGGCCCTGTTTTCTTATAAACTACAAGATCTGTATTTCTACAAATCTTATGAACCTCATCTGCTTTTATCAAAGTTTTTTTCTGTTACAGACTGTTCTGTCATAAAATTGGACCAAGAGTCATGCATGAGGAAAATTTGATCATACTTGTGTTCTAAATGAACCTTAGTTTGAATTTCATACAAAGCCACACAAGGGCGAACTGCCCATAATTTAGCAGTGAAAAACAACTGGGAAGGCAACTGGTCATTAACATCTACAGCCAACTGTTGGGCTACTCATTTACCAACCAATAGTAGGTTTGATTGTCACATTATAATCCCCTCCCATGGACAAAATAGCAAACATGTTTGGTGAGAGAGGATTTACAAACCTACAACCATAAGACTGTGAGGTAGGTGGCATATCCACCTGGCTGTACCAGTTTTTAATGTACTTTCAGGCAGAGAGTACTACACATCATTGAAGTATATGCATGCTTTCCACACTTTTAGACATAAGAATGTTGTTTCTCAAGCATTCATTGCAAATAATGTTAGTCTTGTGTTGGTCATCTTAATACAACTAAAACATTAAAACAGAATGATATGTGCGTGTCAGAACCTTTCAGTACTTTGTTACTATTAAGAATAATGTTATGGAATGGCATATATTTATGAAGGTAGTGTTTTTAGCCGTGTTGTAGCTAATGCGTTGTTTATTATGTCTTTCTAGAAAGCCAGCAGAAAAAGGACATATATAATGTTATTTTCAACAACTGTGAACATTTTGCTACGTACTGCCGCTATGGAATAGGATTTTCACAACAAGTTGAAAATGTAAAGGAAAATCTTAAGACTGTGGGTATATTAGTAGTTGCTGGTGTACTTTTGGGAAAAACACTGTCTTTAATCACTGATCGCACTGATCGAAGATCCCAGTGAGAGTGTAGATTTTTAACCCTAATTAGGTTTTGATTCCCTCTAATATTATTACAATTATTAATTATTAAATTTACATGATCTCTTTAGGTATTATGGTGACTACTTTAGTATTGTTATTGTTTTTATGCAGAAACTGCTAAGTTGAACCAATGTAGGCTTAGGCTTAATCAGTAAATTTGACTTATTATTCACCTAGTGTGTGTTTCAACAAATTAACTTCTTTTATTTTGCATTTAAAACTTGCATTTTTTTAAATTTTATTTTATTTTATTTTTTTTTATGTGATCAGTTTTGTGTTTTGCAGAAACAATGTAACCTGCTAGAAGGAAGTGTACGTTATTAAATTGAATTAGTTGTTTTTAGTGAGGAAATATATAATTTTTGTATCTGAATAAATACTGCAGGTAATATCCAATTTAAAGTTACATTTTAATTGTCTGAGGTTGTGTGTAGGGTTTTTAATAAGAGAATTTTCACAAATATGTGGTTAAATAAACTCAACATATAAGAGTATTTTATTTTGGAAACTTACCACAGTATAATCAAACTATCATGAACAAGAGCAGTGAAAAGTCATTTTTGAACAGAAAAGTTTTGGTCCTGCTAGGTTCTTTACAAATACTTCATTGTATATTCTCCATCTAGTAGTCTTCAGTTTTTTTAATGCAATACATACACAGCTGGCCAAAATCTTAAGGCCAATGAACATGAAGAAAAAATGTGCATTTTGGACTGTTAGACTCAGCCCCTTATTTGAGTAGAGCTTCAAAAGGCGAAAACAAGAAAAGGGAAAATAAAAATAAACTTTTCAGCATTTAATAGGGAAAATGTGAACACTATGAAATTAGCCTAAATACCAGCTGGTCAAAAGTTTAAGACCATACTGAAATGAAGCATTATTCGGTATACACTTAACAAAATTTAGTCATTTGTGTTCAGGGATTAGTGTTGTCAATATCTCCTGTGTTACATTGGGTAAAAATATGGCAAAGGCTAAAAAGTTGACAGAGTTAGAATGTGGCAGAATTGTCGACCATACATTTGAATTCTGGTAATGTTTTCTACCCTGTGTTTTTGTGACAAACTTATAGCTATACATTTGAATTCTAGTAATGTTTTCTACCCTGTGTTTTTGTGACAAACTTATAGCTATACATTTGAATTCTAGCAATGTTTTCTACCCTGTGTTTTTGCAACAAACTCATAACTATATATTTGAATTCTAGTAATGCTTTGTACCCTGTGTTTTGTGACAAACTTATAACTATACATTTGAATTCTAGAAATGTTTTATACCCTGTGTTTTGTGACAAACTCATAACTATGTGCCTTATGTCAATTGCCTACTTAACATTTTGTTGTTTATCTCTAACTAACTGTGTTTCTCCCCTTCCAATGAGTATTTCAACTTTCCTATGTTTTCAACTTGTTCTCCTTAATAGGAAAGATACTGCCTTTTTTTAAAAAAAATGGTTTGGGCTTATGAATAGTGAATATCACAGTCAGGCTAGTGGTTGTTGTCTTCATAATTTTGACAGATTTGTGTCACGTATTATTTCGTAGTGCAAGGCTTAAGTGATGAAAGACGATGGTTAGTATGAAGTTTTTATTTATTTGGAGAGTGTATAACTAATAATTGCAATAGAACTGTGAAGGTGAACTAAAATTTAATGTTTATGTAAGAAACTAATGATTTTTTTATGTTTGAAAACAGTGAGATTAATTTACATATTAACAAATTAAGTTTTGTATCAAAATATACTTTTTCTATAAACGTATTTCTGTGAGGGTATATAAATAATATGGCTAAAATAAATAAATATTGTTTGTAAAGAGTATAGAATAACTGCAATGGAAACTCAGTTCTCTGTGATAAATAATTATCAGTGTTCCACTTTCTACTTTGTTTCTGATTCAAAATTGTTCTTGTTAATTTAGCTAAATGTTATCAAAATTTGTTCTTTACATACTTGTTATTCTTCAGTTAACATAATAGTTACACTTATCATCAATTATACTCTTATGATACTGTTTTATGAATAATTTATATATTCAGCCAGTATACTGTAAAGATGTATTGTGCATCAATACAAGTAAACTGAATTATTTCTTTGGTGTGTCTGTTTCTGAATTTTGTACAAAGCTACACGAAAGCCATTTGTGCTCACCATTTCTAATTAAGCAGCATAAGACTAGAAGTAAAGCATTTAGTTATCACCACCCATTGCCAACTGTTGGGCTTCTCTAACCAACAAACATTGGATTGACCATAACATTATAATGCCCACCAGTACTAAAACTAAGGAGACAAAGTTTAAAATACACTACAAGTTGAAAAAAGATAAAAGAAGCAAAAAGACAGTACATTGTCTTGGTGAGATGGACATTTAGTAGCAGTAAACATCTGTGTACTCACCACTGTGGCAGTGGAACAAACTGTTACAGTGTATGTCCAAGTTGGAAGAGGAGATACCCATGTCTTGGGGTGGGAAACAGTACATGTCCAAGTTGGAAGAGGAGATACCCATGTCTTGGGGTGGGAAACAGTATATGTCCAAGTTGGAAGAGGAGATACTCATGTCTTGGGGTGGGAAACAGTATATGTCCAAGTTGGAAGAGGAGATACCCAAGTCTTGGGGTAGGAAACAGTATATGTCCAAGTTGGAAGAGGACATACCCATGTCTTGGGGTAGGAAAGATGTGCCTGGTCCTCAGACGCCAAACCTCTTTTCTCTTCACCCATTTAAGACAAGAACAGAATTGTTAGAGTTGGAAAACATTGCAATTAATGCACAGTCAAGAAACATGACAAGGTATATTTCAGTGTCAGGATCTTTAGTATATGAATATCAGAGAGGGTTGAGACTGTACCTTACTGTTGAGATAACCTGTTTTGAAAACGGCAGTTTGACGTGTCAGTTTGAACATCAGAGAAGATTAGGGCTGTACCTTATTGTTAAGATAACCTGTCTTGAACACAGCAGTTTGACATCAGAGCAATAATGTTGGTAAACTGCATTATTCCATATTCTCCAGGGGAGATTCTTTAAATAATCAAAATACCTTGGCTGAGAAAACCAACAAGAATCTTCGAGTCTGAGATATTCCTGTTATAGTTACTCCATGATACTCTGAATTCTTTGAGAGGTACGATTGTTTAGAGGGTCCTGATTAATATCTCTTTTTTTCGACTAACTAAGGAGAGTCAGGAAAACCCTCTAACTGTTTCTAAAGTAAAATGGAAGATATTTATTGTAACAATATTTCATATAAAGAATAAGGTATTGGAAACCAATGTCCAAAAAGGAAACTGTAGAATAGATTTTTCTATGTGTTGTCACTTTCGTATGAAGTATATAGATATATGTATATAGGTACTTAACTTTCAAGATTAATTTTTGATTATCCATGAAAAAGAAAAAATCAGTACCCTTTACTCCACTTACTATGTGCTAAACTCGAACAGTGCAGCTGTGCTAGGGTTTTGTGGGTACTGTACCAAAACACTGGCATCAGACACAATGTCCACTGAGAAAGTTTAAAATTAATGATCAATTCATTCTAACCCTACTGGACTAGCCAGTTGCCATTAGGGGTCTACTCCAAGGTCATCATTCTACAAGAATTCAAGGTCAAAGTGATGTTGTTATGCCCTAAACATGAATCCACATTGAGGCAGTTTTAAGTACCAGGATTTTTCTTCGTTTTATTTCCAAGTAATTAGTGGTTGGTATGTGACTGAACTGTTAATCTAAGATCTGTATTTCTGAAAGCAAGGGCTTTTTATGTGGTTTTAAACTTTATTATTACACATCATTAACAGCTATGCAAGTGGCTGTATCATCATGCATCAACACCTCGGTAACTGGCTCTTACACAATTCATCAACACCTCGATAACTGGCTCTTACACAATTCATCAACACTTCGGTAACTGGCTCTTGCACAATTCATCAACACCTCGATAACTGGCTCTTGCACAATTCTTCAGCACTACGGTAACTGTCTCTGTTATCGTGCATAATCAGAAAATAACTCTCCCAATAATTTAATAATACTGAAGAAATGCCTGAATTTCATTTGAGGAAAAAAGGTATTCATGAAAATCTTGTCTCATCACCCAGACTCTGCTAATAAACTGCTTTAAGGAATAAATACCAGAATGGTTTCTATATGATCTTAACAGTAACAAAACATGCATCTATTATCAACATGGATTATATACCATCTTAAACAGTAACAGAAGGTATAGCGATAATCAGGATGGTTTCTACTATATGTTGAAAAGTAACAGAAAGTACATCTAGTATAGAGGATGGTTTCTACAAGGTTCCACACAATAACAGAAGGTATATCTATTATCAGGATTGTTGTATAAATGAAGTGATTTATACACAGGAGAAAATCACATGAAGAACAACAGTGAGTGGGAAACGATCTGAATGAAGTGATTTATATAAAGAGAGAACATCACACGAAGGACAACAGTGAGTTACAAACGATCTGAATGAAGTGATTTATATTCAGCAGAACTTCACACCAAGAACAACAGTGAGTTAGAAACGATTGAATGAAGTTATTAATATAAAGGTAGAACATCACACGAAGGACAACAGTGAGTTAGAAACGATCTGAATGAAGTGACTTAATGAAGATAGAGCATCACTTGAAGGACAAAGTGAGTTAGAAACGATCTGAATGAAGTTATTAATATAAAGGTAGAACATCACACGAATGACCACAGTGAGTTAGAAACGATCTGAATGAAGTGATTTGTGTACAGTAGAACATCACTTGAAGGACAACAGTGAGTGAGAAATGATCTGAATGAAGTCATTAATATAAAGGTAGAACATCACACGAAGGACAACAGTGAGTTAGAAACGATCTGAGTGAAGTGATTGATATGAAGATAGAGCATCACTTGAAGGACAACAGTGAGTTAGAAACGATCTGAATGAAGTTATTAATATAAAGGTAGAACATCACACGAATGACCACAGTGAGTTAGAAACGATCTGAATGAAGTGATTTGTGTACAGTAGAACATCACTTGAAGGACAACAGTGAGTGAGAAACGATCTGAATGAAGTCATTAATATAAAGGTAGAACATCACATGAAGGACAACAGTGAGTTAGAAATGATCTGAATGAAGTGATTTATATAAAGGTAGAAGATCACACAAAGGACAACAGTGAGTTAGAAATGATCTGAATGAAGTGATTTATATAAAGATAGAACATCACACGAAGGAAAACAGTGAATTAGAAACTATTTGAGTTGAGTGGTTTATTGTACTTTTTGGGTTAATTTCTGGAAAAATATACATCACACACTTTACATGGCTAAACCTAACCTTAATGTAACTTTCAATGAAAAATTTGAGACTTGTGGTAAAAAATTACCATTTCACAGCTATGTTAATTATGTTTTAAATCAAACACCACAATTTTAGTGAATGTTAAGTCAATAAATACAACAAACTGAATATTTGAACGATGCTGCTACAGTTTGAAATAATAGGAAACTTAGAAATGATAAAAATGAACAATAGTCATGATATCAGAAATTATCTCAGGATTATAGTAAATTAATCTGTGAGACTTAGACATGATCAAATATCTTGACCTTCTGCATTCAAAAATTATAACATCTCAAGTTGTTTAAGAGATGACAGAGCTACAAACTCGGAGTTTGTCTTCGAAAAGAAACAAAAATATCAGCTGCTCCTCTGTGATAAAACTTTCAGCAAAGAACAAGTTTTTATGTTTACAAGACTGTTCTTCATGCACCACTTTAAGTGTACAGAGTATCCACTTCGGTATAAAAGAATTGTACATTTTGATTGTTGGTTAAATTCACCAAGCTGTCTAAAACTACTGAAATAAAGACAAAACCTAAATGGGAAAAATGAGAAAGTCATTGAACAGTTCAAAACTTTATGTTTTTTACAATTTAAAATATAGATATCAATATATCTTACAGAATGTAAACTTTCATAGTTCCGTAATTCATTCCAAACATATCATTACTGATTAAACTTTTAGAAATTTTCTATTTATTATTCAGTACTCATGTGAAAATTGAACATGAAATGTCAAAGATGATATTTACTTATTGTAAAGCACCTTTCACATTACACTTCATATTTGAAACATTAATGGTTTAGTAAAACATGTGATTTCAAATTTCAAGTTAGAAACTACATAAAGATTTTGAACAGCTTCTATTTCTATTTAGTACTGAAAGTTTACAAGTACCAAAATAATACCATGTGGGATTTGTTTCTCTTTATCCATGCATGATACATTTACAAGTATGGCTTCATAAGGTTAAACGACAATAGAGAACAAATGAAAAAAATGTTTGCTGATGATTTTATGTCAAGCAACTAGTCTGTACAAAATGATGCCTTCTGGACCCATGGAAATGAAACAGTTCATTTCTTGTTGATGGTTAAAAACAGATATAAAGCATTTAGGTTAAGTTGTGCAGAATCTCAGTTTGAAAGGTTACCACCATCATCTGGAGGAGGAATTACCTCACTTTCCTGTGATGTGGAGTGAGTCAGATGTTGCCTCTGACAGTCCATCAACATCATTTACTGGCAAGGTTAGATAAGTCTGTTCACTGTCACAGCTAGAAGCCCCCATGGTCACTGTCATATTGACATCTCCACAGTCTGGATCTCGTGTGATCCCATGGGGGAAAGAAAGAACAGTGTTTTGACCATCTGTTGAACTGATTGAATTAACAGAACTCTTGAACCACCATCTGAAGTGGGAACATTAACCACAGCTGCACTTGTGAATGATTGTTCTCCTGTTAGTTCCATTGGAATGTGTTGCTGGCTATCCTCACCATCTCCAGACACCATCATCACTATTGACTCTTGGTCAGCCACAGCAACATGCTGGACATCAGATGAAGATAGTGAACTAACTACAGATGAAGCTAGGTTCATGTCACCAGCAGTGGTATCATTGTTGGTGAAGTTAAGCTGAGAGGCACTACGGGCTACTAAGCTAGATATGTCACTATGTCCAGAAGGTAGCTCTACAGATGTGACTTGGCCAGCATCATGGACATAAGGAGTCCAAGAGTTTTGTCAACAGATACACTTTGCATCTCACCATTTTCTCCAACTGCTTGTAAATCAAAATGCCCTTCATGAGATAGAGTGTCCATGGCCTGAGGTACTTCAATTTGTTCATCAGTCACTTCTTCCTGGCTGACCTCTCCTATTAAACTGGCTGCCAGATTTTCCTGATTTATATTTATGGTCTCCTGGTCCTCAGCCATCTGAATTATCAAGTGCTGCTGTTCTCCATGACCAAGAGCCACCTCATCAGCCACGATACTATCAGAACTGTGTAAGAGAAGAAAAATACTGAAAGTGAGATCTCCAGAACTTAACATGAAACATTTATTGTTTAAATATCAAATACTTCCAGAGAAACAGTGTAATTAACAATATATGATTTTGTGAAGAAAAATTTTCCTAAATATTAAACTAACTAATTATAATCTTTTCAGAACATAGTTGCTCTCATAAACTTGTTACAAATTTAAGTTACAAATACTCTAACTGATAACTTCACCTTATGCTAATTTTCTGCTGTGAAACAAGTGCATTATATAACTCAAAATGTGGAGGTTTTGTAGTTGATCAGAATCCAGAAACATCATTATAAAACGTTTTAAAAATAAATGGTTCATTAGTGAAACGTGGTCAAGTATAACACAGTTAACTTTTAACATTTTAGACATTATAAGGTTTGTGTTAAGAACAGAATATACCATAATTCAACAGAATTCTTAACTGTCAACAAACATCTAAGCCTTCATTCAGTTTACCATAAAATGTTGGGTTTCTAATCTTATCAACACCTATTTTTATACTGTCACATTCTCCCTAGATCAATAATAACACTTGTGTTGTCTGGTTTAGTTGAACAAGACTCACCTGTGTTGTGTGGTTTAGTTGAACAACACTCTCTTGTGTTTTATGGTTTACTTGGACAATATTCTCTTGTGTTGTCTGGTTTAGTTGAACAATACTCACTTGTGTTGTGTGGTTTACTTGAACAATATTCACCTGTGTTGTCTGGTTTTGTTGAACAATATTCACCTGTGTTGTCTGGTTTTGTTGAACAATACTCACCTGTGTTGTCTTGTTTAGTTGAACAATACTCACTTGTGTTGTGTGGTTTACTTGGACAATATTCACCTGTGTTGTCTGGTTTTGTTGAACAATACTCACCTGTGTTGTCTGGTTTTGTTGAACAATACTCACCTGTGTTATCTGATTCAGTTGAACAATACTCACCTGTGTTGTCTGGTTTTGTTGAACAATACTCACTTGTGTTGTGTGGTTTACTTGGACAATATTCACCTGTGTTGTCTGGTTTTGTTGAACAATACTCACCTGTGTTATCTGATTCAGTTGAACAATACTCACCTGTGTTGTCTTGTTTAGTTGAACAATACTCACTTGTGTTTCATGTTTTAGTTCAGTAATACTCACTTTTCTTGCCCAATACACATGTGCTTAGTAAAGTTTTCTTCAGAGACAAAGCCATTCAAACAACTGGAACAAATCAAATGGATCATCTCCTCTTCTTGCTCCTGACTCTGGTAAGTCTGAAGGTCCTCCATCTGAATCTCTTCCCATGTTTCTTGGTGGTTCTTCATGGGAGCTGCAGAACAAATTTTTGTTGAGTTAATTTGGTGAATGTAATTTTAGTTTAACACATAAATGTGCAAAGCATGTCCCTCAGGAAATAAAGCTATGTTGACATATATACTGAGTATGTTTTTCTTTAAAAAGTCAATGCTATAAATACTAAAGATGTATTATTATGTAAAAATACCACATCCATGAATTCACAGTGGTAAGATGTATTACATGATGTTCCTCATTCTGTTATCACATATCTATACATGACATTACTTTGTGGAAAAACTAATTACACTTATCTACTGACTTTAACAAGTGGGTTAACTTACTTTGTATTATTCTGTTTCTCCTTACTGAATGCTGGTGGATTTTCATATGGCTTTTCAGCAGACTTCTTTTAAAGAAACCTAGACATATTTACCCATTCAATGAGTCACATATCTCTAGAATTGTTAATTAAACTACTGCTCGGATAACACTGATGTTACAGTTGACATATCTGAAACTGGTAGATAGGAACTACAATCAATGTAATTTAATCATCTCTCCCTGAATTACTCTATGGTTGGGCATACTTGTAAAAGAAACATAACTTGTGATCAAACAAAAGTGATAAATCACATGTAATATCACTTGTAAATAAACACTATAGGCTAATCTCATCTGAATAGTAGAAAAGAAATGAACTGGTTATATAATAAAAAAAGGATATGAAATGGCCATCTATAAATACCAAGAATAACTGAGCTGGAAGTTTTAAATACCAGATTTATAGAAGTTATGAAATGTTAAAAAAATACTGGTTTGCAGAATGAAACATAGAGTGTCCATATCTGAACTAAAGACTTTCATACTTTGTTTCACAAAGGGATATAGAATGAAAGCTTTCATTACCTTTACCACAATGTGAACATTTAAAGTTGACTCCTCCACGATGCATTCTCAGATGATTGTATAATCCTCCTCTAGAGGACAGCTTTCTAGTACATCCCATGGACAAGGCACTGGTGGCCTGAAAATCACACATAAGACAGATAAAAAGTTATGTTAAAATTTTTCTTAACCATTCCAGAAAATTCACTTTACTTCTTTCATAACATATACATCTTATAACTCCACAAATAATCTGGAGTAATCAAGTGGTTGGTTTGGTGTTTTATGGCACAAAGCAGCTCGGCTATCTGCACCAAACATCCAGTTAAAATTAAAGTAAATTTAGTAAAATTCATAAAATGAAATTAAGGTAAAACAAAACAAAGTTTTAAAAAAACAGAAATAGCATAAAACCAATATTTACATCTAGTCTACAGTGGTCAGAGAAAAACTACAGTAATTCAAGATATAAAGAACTTTCTGTGGTGTAATTGTAATTATCACAACTCACTAGGAAGACTAACAGGTAAGTACAAAAACCACCGTCAGTCACCTGAAGTTGGCCTTTCCTGTTCTGGTTCTGAATTATTTGATGTTACGGCCATTTTCAGAAAGTAAAGTAATAAAAAGTTTTAGAAAACTTGCAGCAAAATTGTAACTATAACTTATCAGGATGACAAAGACGTAGTTCAAACAGCAGTGTTAGTCACCTGAAGTTGGCTTTTCAGTTCTGCTTTTGAGTTATTTGACATTATGGCAATTTTATAATTTCAATACGAACTAGATGTACTTTGATTCTTAAAAGGGAATAACATCAAAAATAGGTCTAATGTATACATTTAAAAAACCTAAATAGCATTAAAAAGATTAATGAGCTTTAAAAACTAAAAACATTTCCGAGGTGGACAGTCTAATGTTATGGGCAAACTTTGAGATAAAACATGTTTAAAATGGTGCTGTTGTTGAGTCTTAACAATGGGAAGACATTAAAATGAGGCTTATTCTGACCTGAGTGTTACACAGACAACACATTGGTGCATTAGTCCCAGATAAAATAAAACAATGAGTTTAAAAAACTGTGACAAATTCATAGTCTAGTTAGAACAACTTACTATTTCCAATCCTTACAGAAGCATGATGGTCAAAGTCCAATATAGGGTTTTATTTGGAAAAGCATGTTTTCGCGTTGCTCACTCCAAGTCAACTGCCAACTGATACAGAGCCGAGAATATAGGATCGTAATCTATGTATGGGACAAGCACAGTAGTGATAGTGCCAGAGCAGATAGACTTAGCTGTGGAGTCGGCAAGCTCGTTCCCATGAATACCAACGTGGTCTGCCATTCAGAAAAACTGAATAGAAGTAGATGTTAAAGAAAAATGGGCCAGTCACAGTTTTAAATATTGGCAAAAACAAAGTGTGAACTAATATGAAGCAATTCCAGGGCCAGTAGAGAACTAAGTGAGTCAGTATGAATTATGCAGTTTGAGTACTGCTTAGCTTCTATGTGATCCAGGACAGGAGAAATGGCATACAGCTCAGCAGTGAACACAGAAGCAGCACAACTTCACTGATACAGAGTTCAGGATCAGGGTGAATACCCCATTGGCAACAAAATGGCAGGCAAACAGCTATAGAGAGAGAGAAGGTAAAGCTGTTTGCTGTGGTCCATTTTAGTAAATAGTTAAAAGCAGTCTGTAGCTGCCACTCAATATACCTCATGTTCGACTACCAACGTGAGATGTGAAAGCCATCGACAAAGAAACAATTTGCAACAGTAAGAGGGAATTGTTCAGGGACAGCATTAATCTTTATTCTGAAAAGTGTGACACTCAAACCCACACAAACTTGGAATCTCCTGTCTATTAAGAAATTTTTAATAAAAATGGGCAAATGGCCACATAATCCATAAATATGGAGGTCTTGCAAAATGCCATACCTCCATGTTGTATCATAAGCCTTCTCAATGTCAAAGGATATTGATACAAGATGTCATTTGAAAAAAGGCTTCTCTGATAGACGTTTCAAGTCGAATCAGGTGGTCCACAGTGGAGCGCTGTTGTCTGGCTGGGCAAGAGGAGGCTGTTTGATTCGAGGAACCAAATGAGGTGAGCATTAACCATCCTTTCTATGGTCTTACAGAGACAGCTCGTCAAGGCAATTGGACAGTAGTTTAAGGAATCTTGCGATCCTTCCCAGGCTTAGAGAAAAGTAGGACAATAGCTTGGTGCCAGGCATTAGGAAAAACATTCTCCTGCCAGATATGCTGAAAAACAATCAGAAGAATAGCAAGAGAAGCAGAAGATAATTGGTGCAGCATCCCATTAGTGTTTATCATCAGGTTCAACCAATGTACTACCTGACCAATGAAGGGCCAGTTTGAGTTCCACCAGTGTTAAGTGATGATTATAGTCAAAGAGACAATCAGCTTGAAAGGAAAGAGTTGATCGCTCTGCACGAGTCTTGATGGGTAAGAAGGTGGAGGAATAAGGAGAAGTGCTAGACACCTGGCTTTAACCTAGAGTATTGGCAATGCTCCAGATATCAGAGAGTAAGATCGAGATGGGGGACAGAATTATATTGCCCTGTAATCTTTCAAATCTTGTCCCATATGTCTTTGGAACTGGTGGTAGAAGATGTGCTGGTTGTGAACATAATCCAAGATTCTTTTTGGCTTTGATGTCTTACCCACTGAGCATGTGCACAGGCTTGTCAGAAAGAAATGCGGTTTCAGACTGTGGGATATCTATGGAAAGTATCTTATGCATGTTTTTAAGCCTTTCATGTTATGTGGAATGCAGAATTCCACCACGGATGATGATATCATGGAAAACATGTCAAGGATTCAGGAATACCTAGAGCAGCTGCTAGTTACTGCTGCTTGCTTGATTCAGCTTCCAATGGGCACGGGGACCGGGTGGCATCGACCATGGCCAGTCTCTCTCAAAATTATAGGAAAGTGATCACAGCCTTGTCGATTAGTGTCAACCTTCTAAGAAAAATGGAAGAATAGTGAAAGGGAGCAAACTGAGAGATCAATAGCATTAAAGGACTGACTAGATGAATGAAAATACGTATAAGAATCACAACTGAAAAGAGAAAGTTTGTGATCAGAGGGCATACGCTCTATAGAGCGACCCCTCCAATCAATATTAGCACTTCCTCAGAGGAGATGATGTCCATTAAATTCCCCAGGATTAAAAAGAGAAACAGCAACTATTAAATGAAAGCATCAAAGTCTGATTGATGATAGGTCTCTCAGGGTGACAGGTAGATACAACAAACAGTGATGGTACAAAAAAAACCACGGATGGCTACGGCCTCCAAGGGTGTGCTGAATGGCAAAGACAAGATGGGCACATGCTGATTAACCAACAGTGCCACCCATCCATGCACTAGTCCATCACTCAGTCTTTCATTTCTGTACAAAGAAAAATTGCCGAAAGGTGACTGTATCAGCAGGTTTCAGAAATGTTTCCTGTAAGGAAAGACATTTGGGATGGTTGAAAGCAATCAGTGTTTTGATGTCATCCAGATAAGAACGTGAACCACGACAGTTCCATTGTATCATGGTGGCCATTTTTATGTATGTGTAGGCAAAATGGGTGGAGACCTTTTCTGTTTACAACCATGTCTTTTTTCTTTACCGTCTTTACTCGAGGGAGGTCTATCGACCTACATGGATTCTATCCTGGGCCGATCTGTGATGATGGAAAAGGATACCAGTAACTGGGGATGTGAACAAATGATCGTTTTGCATCTTGAGGTTGGAGAAGAAGATGTACCTTAAGAAATGCCTGTACCTGGAACCAAAGGAAGTGAATATTGGGATTTGCTGGAATGTATGAAGATACAGAAATAGGTGATGAAGTTCATTCATAAACTTTTTTAACAATGGAGGTCAAAAGACTTTTCATTTGGTTTGGGAACGATTCTTTTGGAGGCACAGAGAAATACATCTGCACTCCCACAGTCATAGTGGAACAAAGTGCAGCAGCATACATCCGAGATGAAGTGGTGGACAACAACTTTTGAGCCTCAGGATAAGTAATGTTATGAATCGTTTTCAAATACTGCACCTCTTTTTCTTCCAACCATTTAGGACAAAAACGAAAGTAGGATGGGTGAGAGCCATTGCAATGAGGGTCTATCTCACATTAATATTTCTTTACTGACTTTGGAGAGCCATCAAGTCCCTCTTGTTCCTTCTGAATGAAAAAGTGAGACATTTTCCCTAAAGGTTTGTCTGTAACAGAATGAAGTATAAGAAAAATGAGGTACAACAGGCGTTACTGATGTTCAAGATTGCTGCTCAGAATCTTCAAGACGTGGTCATTTACCTATCTTACTTAAGTTTTTATTTGGAAGATCCATAACAAAAAAGGAATATTTTGATGCCCACTGACCCCACCCACCATGACAGGATGCACTAGAATGCCAAACAAGGACACTGCAGCAATGCCAGGGTTTCCTGAGTACAATACTCAAACATCAACATCAGATGCAACATCCACAATACCTATTGAGAACATCCAATACTGGTACTTTGTTGACCCTAGCCCAATTGGACCAGTCGACTGACCCAAGGGGAGCTACCCCAAGGCTGCACGTCTACAGGAATTCAAGGCCAAAGTGGTGTGCTTGTGAAGGACCCCTTAACCACCAGAATCCTTTCTTTCCCTTTATGGGTTACCATGCATGGCAAACATGTGAGTGGATGTTTCGATCCCACAGGAGGTAAACTTAAAGAACAAAACCTTCCCTTGGAGGCCCCTTTACCACGTATAGGAGTCCACACTGAGGTGAAATCTGGTGATTTATTGCTTTATATGACAATTATTTTAGAGGTATTATTGTATCATCTAATGGATACTTGTTTCTTTCTTCAAAATAAATTTTTTAAACACCTTTCAACTCTTAAACAACATACTTCACTGACTATAACATCACTTAGACCAAACATAATCTCAAGAAAACTTTCTCTGCCATTAACTAATGTTTTCCAGACCATTATCTTGTTACAGTTTGTTTTACAGTAAGTTCTACTTTATCTAGAATGTTTATATTCTCAATGGTTCAGACCAGTATCTAGTTATAGTTTGTTTTACAGTAAGTTCTACCTTAGTTTCCCTAAAGTGGATTTTTGTACATGGTGAGGGGACCTCCCATATAAGGTTCTACACTTTCAGCTCACCTCCTCTGAGATCTCAACATCCACTCATGGGTTTCCTATGTGTGGGTGACTCATGAAAAGGAGGAGAGGATCCTGGTGGTTGAAGGATCCAACCAAAACATACTACTTTGGCCTCAAATTCCTGTAAATGGGTGGCTTTGGAATGTTTCCCCCCAGGGTCAATCAACTGGTCCTCTTAGGCTAGAGTCAATTGAGAACCATTGTTGTACATTCTCAACAGGTGTTGTGGATATTATGTTTGATGTTAGTGTTTGGGTATAGTGCTCACGAAACTGACCTTGGTGCAATGTTCATGTTTTGCATTGCAGCACATTCCTTTGTAGGGCTCCATGGTGGGTGGGAACAGAGAGTAAAGAAATGTATTGTCTTTATTATGGATACCTCCATCCATGGAAAAAATAAATAAAAATGAAGATTTGAACAAACCAACAGATTATTGGAAAATGGCCACACATATATGACTCTGTTGTACAGTCACCATTACAGTCAGATTCTGTTCCTCAGTTTCTAATTATGCATTCCTTATTTAAGAAATATGTGGGGCAGATGTCTCCCTTTTTTATTCAAAAGGGATTAGAGGGGCTTGCTGGCTTCCCCAAGTCAGTATGAAAGTTACGTTCTGGAGACATTTTGGTGGAAACATCTTCATCACAATGTACCAAACTCTTCTTGAAATTGAAAACCATTGGGGATATACTCATTGAGGTTACTCTCCATGCAATTTTGAATTCTTCCAGAGGAGTTATAGTTGAAAGGGATTTAAAGAGCATTACGAGTCAGAAATCCTCACTTGTTTTTCCAGCCAAGGTGTTTCTGCAGTGCAACAAATCTATACTTGCAAAGACAGAATTGTGCTGTCTACCAATGTTCTGATTTTGATGTTTGCATCACTATGTCCACCTTCCATTATCAAGGTAGATTATCTGAACTGTAAGGTATAGCCATATGTTCCTAATGTCACTTGAAGACATCATGTCGTGGTTCTTTAACATATGCTTGTTTTAGTGGCAAAGACCATGATAATGACAAGTGTGAGCTGGAACCACAATGTGTTAGTGGTTTACTCTACTCATACTTTCATTATTGCCAGAGTTAATGGAGGATAAAAAGGTGCAACATTTGAAGACTGTGAGTAATGTCTCCTACTTAGAGATTTGGAAGTTATTGATTCCCACTCCATCTCAGACATATGCTTCTGCACTCTGTTCTGCTGCTACAGTAAAAGTGCAGACAGATGTCTCTGGGTCTTCAACAGAGTGGTTTGCAAAACATCTGAAGACTCTTTCGCTCTCCATGTTTATAAGAACTGACCAGTCATTATCTAGTCTTATTTCATTCCCCCATCACTCTTTTCAGTGGCTAACTGGGTCCACTTTTTTGGCTCTAGGTTCTGACATTTCCTTAAGTCTATCTTCTTCTTTGGCCTCAAACAATTATTTGTTCATGCTCTTGGTTGCTGGAATTTTCATTCACCAACAGAGACCTGCACACTCAACCCAGGACAGGATCCATGGAGGTCAATAGACCTCCTTCTAATAAAGAGAAAAGAAGTGATTGAAAACAGAAGGCCTCTCTGCCCAATTCTCCTCCACCTAGGTAAAAATGGTCACTTTCATACAGTGAAACTGTCAAGGTTTCTGTTCTAATTTGGATGACATAAAGGCACTAATTGATTCTTATCATTCTGTTTGTCTTTCCTTACAGGAAACGTTTTTGTAACCTGCTGATATTCAATCAGCACGTGCTTGCATTATCTTTGCCACATGATATGTCCTTGGAGGATGTTGTCATCTATGTTTCCTTGGGTCATACCCTCATTTTTTTTTCTCTCTACTTGTTTCCTGGAGAGACTTATGATCAATCGGTGCTTTATTCTCTCACTGGACTGTTGTCATTTCCCTTTTCAATCTAGGGAATGTTAATGGATATAATCTCCTCTAAAGGATGCTGATATTGATGGAAAGGGTCACTCAGTGGAGCACATGCTCTTGGATCACAACCTTTCTTTCTTCAATACTGTTTATGCGTATTTCCATGCACCTTGTCAATCTTTTACTGCTAGTGATCTGTCTGTCTGTTCCCCTTCACTATTTTTGAAGGGTTAACAATGACCCACAGGGTGGTAATCATTTTCCCATCATTTTCATGGAGACTGGCTGTCATCGATGCCACCTGATCTGCCTCCTTTCAGACCAACTGTTTCTCTTTCACTGCTCTCTCAGAACTTGACCCTGCCATCCTCTGTAAGCCAGTGATAGATGACTGTGTGGTATCAGTAATTGACTGAACTGTCCAAGAAACTGTTCAGTCTATTCCTGAAACCTTGACATATTTACTACAGTATCCTTGTCAGTGGTGTAATCCTGCCTGCCACATGGCACAGAAGGCTCATAAATGGGTCTGGGATACCTTTTGTAGGTATTTCAAACTTTCAAACCACATCACTTCTCAGTGGGGGAGGTTGGATTGGTCATTCTGCCGACAAGAGCAATACACTAATTCATAATCTCAAATATCTCATCTAATTTGATTTTGTAATTATAATGATACCTAAGTCTACAAGCCAACACAAAACTCACACTCCATACTGGGATCATATGTAATACATTATTTCATCAATTAAGAGTCATTAAATTATCTAAGTGAGGTGGTTATGTACAGCATCAAGATGGAGGACTCACTGACAAGGGTGGTGGAACTTAGATACTGCCAAGAGCATTTAACATGTTGTCACCCACACAACCCACTGGTGAAATGTTCTCCATATGCTTCTTAAAGAACCACTCATCTGCTGAAACACAACAGCTACATTTACACTCTTATGGTAGAAAGTAATTGTAAAATGACAAATGAGACTCTGAGAAGTATCCACAAAATAGGCTTGGGAGCTCACAGCATTTACAACAGGTATGAAACACTTGAGACCAATGTTTACGTAGGAAACACAATGCTGAACAATAGCTATACTGTCAGCATATGTTTTGAAACAGTTGTTAACTTTCATAAACCATGCTGAATAATAACTACACTGTCAGCAGATGTCTTGGAACAGTTGTTAACTTTCTTGTTGATAACTGTAAAACTAATGCATGCATTTCCATGTGGGCCACCAACTGCTCCCTCTGGAGGAACCGGCGCTGACATTTGTGACACTCGTGGACAATACTGTGCAAGGACAAGTGCCTCCAGAGTGCTTGAGAGTGGGACATTCTGACCCCACATATCTAAAGAGAAAATAGTAAGCAAACTTATCTGTAGTAGAGTACTTGTGCAAGCAGTCTGGACATTATCTAAGATAACTAACGACTTGATGTATTAAGTTCCATAATTTGCATTCATCAACTTGACATTCTCAAATGTTTACATAAAATAACAAAGTAGAATTACTAATCAAACCTTTTAGTATGTTTGATATTAGAAAGAGAAGTTAATAAGTTGGTATTGACTAATTATGTATAAATATTTAAGTGTTTACAAACAAAAGAAATTCTGAATCAACTTTAGTGATGCAGCCAGTAAAACATTTTTACACATGTAGCATTCAAACAGAAGGAAGCATTTGTCAGACTTGTGTTTGAACTTCAAGGGTAACCAATGAATTTACTAAATAAAGAAAACAAAAGTTTCCATGTACGTAAAATTACCTAACAAACATTGGTCATCTCAGAACAAACACTGGATATGATTTAATTTAGATGTGGGCAGAGATGAAAGTAACTTACCTCACAAAAATTTGCCATTTCAGGGTGAACACTCTGAATGTGATTTCTTCGTGGTCCTGGCTGAACAAACAACAGTCCACAGTGCATGCACGGGTACTGATGGCTTTCAGTTTCCATGTGTTTCACAAATGTTGCAAAAAGTCCAAACTTTACAGCGGTAGTTCCTTGGTTCACACCTGTTGTATCTTTCCTATACAAGATATATTTTGTAACTGTTAGCAACATTTAATAACTACTACATCACTTTACCATCAAATTTCTCACCTACTTTTTGTAAATTTAATAAATACTCTTTAAAGTTACATTTAAACATGACTTTACATGTACAAAGCGATGGAAAAGTAAAATGTAATTTCTCACTTTACAAACAACTTAACCATAATGAAACCATTTGTACGAGATGAAAATTCTCAATGCAATTTTGCACTTTACAAAGAATTTAATCATTATGAAACTATTTGTAAGGGATGAAAACCCTACATGTAATTTTGCACTTTACAAACAATTTAACCATTATGAAACCATTTGTAAGGGATGAAAACCCTCCATGTAATTTTGCACTTTACAAACAATTCAACCATTATGAAACCATTTGTAAAGGATGAAAATACTCCATGTAATTTCTCATTTCACAAACAATTTAACCATTATGAAACCATTTGTAAAGGATGAAAACCCTCCATCCTTACTCTTCTTGTAGGAAGTTGATGTAGTTGAAATAAGGATGTTATATTCAAAGATAGAAACTACAGAAAACATTTAACTCAAGTAAGTATACTTTCCCTGTAAAACTGACCAGTTTATTTATGCTGGACAAAGAAGAAATAGTTGTTAAATTTTTCTCTTTTTCCTATATGATGTAAGGCCTACAAATACTAGTGTTCTAGCTAGAAAATGTCACCAGTGAATTGCACATTACATTTGTTGAATAGAATTATGTTAGTCATAGAAAGTAATGACAATAACACTATTACAGTTTCCTCAACCATCAGCATAGTAACAACAGTAATAATATTACAGCTTCCTCAACCATCAACAACAGTAACAATAGTAACAATATTACAGTTTCCTCAACCATCAACAACAGTAACAATATCACTATTACAGCTTCCTCAACCATCAACAAGTCGTGTATTTGGTGGCATGTCTTGGAACTGAATGTGACTCAAAATCTTACCTGTGTGGTAATGTATTTGGTGGCATGTTCTGGGCTGAATGTGTGTTCATGAAGATCTTCCTCGTTGCCAAACACCATATCACATATACTACAGAAACTCTCTGATTTCTGATTATGTTGAAGAGCATGGTGCTGGAAAGCTGGTGGACTACGAAAGGTCCATTTACACTCGCTAATGATGCACTGGAATCTTTTCTCTAAGTTGTGCACATTGTGCATGTGCAAGTAAAACAGTGGGGAGCTTTTGATGACAGCATCACACTGATGACAGTAATAGCCTACTTTGGCAGGGAAGCCTAGCTCTGCCAATTCCCTGTCTGTAAGCAGATCCTGGATGGAGATCAATTTGACATTAATAGGTTTGGATGTAGTGTCTCCTATGTCTTCTCTCTCGATGATGATATTAGAGTTATCATCAGATCTACTCAAGGACAGTTCACAAGAATCATGTAAACTGATAAATGGATGTTTATAAATTATGCAGTCAGTGGTGAAAGATTTTTGTGGAACAACATTTTCTATATTTACTACTTGTTGATCAATGTCTTTAATTGAGAGAGTCTGTTGATGAATTGAACTTTCATTGTCTTTATGTTGTTGGTCTACAGTGTTGCCAGTAGTAACAGACTGTTTATGAGCCAAGGCATTAATATTCACAAGTGACTGATCTTTCACAAACTGTTGACTATGCAAGTTCTCAGAATGTAATGTTGGCTCACAAACTGTATCAACTACAGACTGATGAAGGCCATCTTCACCAGCATGCTGGTGATCAGTTGACCGTAGAGTGTCTTTCCCTTCAGTCAACTAGACAGACTCAGCTGTTGTGTGGACAAATTGTGAACTATCTCTGTTCCTCAATATGTCACTTTCTGAGATTTCATTGTCTTGACCACTTCCATTAGAAAGTTCTGGAATGTTTAAAAACCAAATTAACTAATTTGCTTTATAAATTTAAAATACATATTTGCATATTTCCTGGATCATTTTCAACCAATGTATCACATTACATCACATTACTATTTAGATTGCAACATGAAAATACATTTTGCAATATGTTAGATGTAATATCACTGAAGATGTAGATGGCAACTACATAAAAGACATTCTACATTATCTTACATGTAATGTTGTTTAAGATGTAGAGAATAACAACATTAAAATACATTCGACAATATGTAACATGTAATATCGTTGAAGATCTATATAACAACAATATAAAAAGACATTCTACATTATCTTATATGAAATGTTGTTGGAAATGTAGATGACAACATTAAGGCATTCTATAGTATGCTACATATGTAATGTTGCTGAAGATGTAGATTAGAACATCAAAAGACATTCTACAATACGTTACACGTTATGTTTCTAGAGATATAGATGACAACAACATTAAAAGACATTTTATAATATGTTACATGTAATGTAGTTTAAGATACAGACATCTTAAATGAATCTTAAATGAAATAAGTCATCCTATTTTGGTAATACAGTGAGGAAGGCTAAGTGTCATATAGACTCTATACTTAACAGATGTCAGTCATCCTATTTTGGTAGTACACTGAGGAAGGCTAAGTCTCATATAGACTCTATACTTAACAGATGTCAGTCACCCTATTTTGGTGTTACATTGAAGAATGTTAAGTCTCATATAGACTGTGAACTCAACAGATGTCAGTCATTTTATTTTGGTAGTACACTGAGGAATGCTAAGTCTCATATGGACTCTGTACTTAACAGATGTCAGCCATCCTATTTTGGTAATACAGTGAGGAAGGCTAAGTTTCATTCAGACCATATGCTTAACAGATGTCAGTCATTGTATTTTTATAATGCACTGGATAAGGATCAGTCTCATTCAGACTATATGCTGAACAGATGTAAGTCATTGTATTTTTATAATGCACTGGATAAGGCTAAGTCTCATTCAGACTATATGCTTAACAGATGTCAGTCATTTTGGGTCATAAAGAAACGAAAAAAATTTAAAATTTAGCCACAGTAGAATAATAGGTGTTATAGTTAATATTAGCTCAAACAAAACGTATTACATTTAATATTAGCTCAAGCAATAGGTGTTACAATTAACATTAGCTCAAGCAAAAGGTGTTACAGTTAATATTAGTTTACAAACAATAGGTGTTAAAGTTAATATTAGCTCAAACAAGAGGTATTACAGTTAGTATTAGCTCAAACAATAGGTGTTACAGTTAACATTAGGTCAAGCAAAAGGTGTTACGGTTAATATTAGCTCAAGCAAAAGGTATTACAGTTAATATTAGCTCAAGCAAGAGGTATTGCATTTAATATTAGCTGAAAGAAAAGGTATTATAGTGAATATTAGCTCAAACAAAAGGTATTATAGATAATTTCAGCTCATATGAAAGGTATTATAGTTAATAATAGTAATTGAAAACAATCAAATATAAGAAAATATCATATATTATTAAATAAAGTTGAAGGTCCAGTGAATGTTTTCCAAAAAAAGAAAGTGACTCCCTGTAAAATGTTCACATGGGAATTGTAAAGCAACATATAGATCATATGATATATTTAACAAGTGAAAATATGACATGATTAGGCCTTACAACTGACACCTGAAGATGAGGTTACAATGTAAAAACAAGTAGAATCAACTTTTAAGATATCATATTTTACCTTAATTAAAATGTTTTTAACTGTATACCTATTTTAACATTGTTTTATTTATTATTTTAATATTACACACAAGTGCAAAAAATACTTAATACATTACAGAATATCAAAAATGTTGGTTAAACAAAAAATTTGGGCATCTGAAAGGTTGCCTGAAAATGTAGAACTTAACAGTATGGATTTCTTTAAATACATTAAAGGTAACCAAATGTTATAATGGAGGTAGGAACCTTCATAAAGAAAGACTGGTATCTGATGATTATATGATGGCTGAGTTGTTAAATTTTGGTTTTATCTTTGCTTTTTACAAGTGAATATTTAAGCAGTATTCCACATCTTGAACAGTTGGTAAATGGTAACAAGATGAAACAAGATGTCTTCATTAATTCTGAGTTAAAACCTCAGATGATTAAATAATAAAGTTACTGGTATTTCTTCAAGGTTTTGAAGGAGATTAAAGATTGTATACCTGAGTCACTTGTTACTATTATTGTCAGTCCAGACTTGTGGGTAAGTACCAGATTAAAGATTGTATACCTGAGTCACTTGTTACTATTATTGTCAGTCCAGACTTGTGGGTAAGTACCAGATTAAAGATTGTATACCTGAGTCACTTGTTACTATTATTGTCAGTCTAGACTTGTGGGTAAGTACCAGATTAAATATTGTATACCTGAGTCACTTGTTACTATTATTGTCAGTCTAGACTTGTGGGTAAGTACCAGATTAAAGATTGTATACCTGAGTCACTTGTTACTATTATTGTCAGTCTAGACTTGTGGGTAAGTACCAGATTAAAGATTGTATACCTGAGTCACTTGTTACTATTATTGTCAGTCTAGACTTGTGGGTAAGTACCAGATTAAAGATTGTTTACCTGAGTCACTTGTTACTATTATTGTCAGTCTAGACTTGTGGGTAAGTACCAGATTAAAGATTGTATACCTGAGTCACTTGTTACTATTATTGTCAGTCTAGACTTGTGGGTAAGTACCAGATTAAAGATTGTATACCTGAGTCACTTGTTACTATTATTGTCAGTCCAGACTTGTGGGTAAGTACCAGATTAAAGATTGTATACCTGAGTCACTTGTTACTATTATTGTCAGTCTAGACTTGTGGGTAAGTACCAGATTAAATATTGTATACCTGAGTCACTTGTTACTATTATTGTCAGTCCAGACTTGTGGGTAAGTACCAGATTAAAGATTGTATACCTGAGTCACTTGTTACTATTATTGTCAGTCTAGACTTGTGGGTAAGTACCAGATTAAAGATTGTATACCTGAGTCACTTGTTACTATTATTGTCAGTCCAGACTTGTGGGTAAGTACCAGATTAAAGATTGTATACCTGAGTCACTTGTTACTATTATTGTCAGTCTAGACTTGTGGGTAAGTACCAGATTAAATATTGTATACCTGAGTCACTTGTTACTATTATTGTCAGTCTAGACTTGTGGGTAAGTACCAGATTAAAGATTGTATACCTGAGTCACTTGTTACTATTATTGTCAGTCTAGACTTGTGGGTAAGTACCAGATTAAAGATTGTATACCTGAGTCACTTGTTACTATTATTGTCAGTCCAGACTTGTGGGTAAGTACCAGATTAAAGATTGTATACCTGAGTCACTTGTTACTATTATTGTCAGTCTAGACTTGTGGGTAAGTACCAGATTAAAGATTGTATACCTGAGTCACTTGTTACTGTTATTGTCAGTCTAGACTTGTGGGTAAGTACCAGATTAAAGATTGTATACCTGAGTCACTTGTTACTATTATTGTCAGTCCAGACTTGTGGGTAAGTACCAGATTAAAGATTGTATACCTGAGTCACTTGTTACTATTATTGTCAGTCTAGACTTGTGGGTAAGTACCAGATTAAAGATTGTATACCTGAGTCACTTGTTACTATTATTGTCAGTCCAGACTTGTGGGTAAGTACCAGATTAAAGATTGTATACCTGAGTCACTTGTTACTATTATTGTCAGTCTAGACTTGTGGGTAAGTACCATATTAAAGTTTGTATACCTGAGTCACTTGTTACTATTATTGTCAGTCTAGACTTGTGGGTAAGTACCAGATTAAAGATTGTATACCTGAGTCACTTGTCACTTTTATTGTCAGTCTAGACTTGTGGGTAAGTAGTAGAAGTTATCTGATGTCCTCTTCACAAGGGAGGTGATAAAAATTATCCCAATAATTATGTATCTTATATCAGTTGTTATGTATATCATGGTTTTACTAAGGAAATATAAATCTTTTGACATATTTTATAAATGTTACTGCTTATGTAGATGAGAGTAAATGTATGGATTTGGTATATCTAAATTTTCAGAAAGCTTTTGACAAGGTACTCTATAAAAGACTTGTAAACAACTTGGGTGTGGAGGATAAGTTAACTAATTGGATAGAAGAGTAGCTGGATGGCACAAAGATGAGGGTTGTTACAATTGGAGTTGAGTCAAACTGAATTAATATCAAACTTTCAGAACTCACTTTTCAAAATTTTGGTCTTTTTTATTTACATCAATTACACAAATGAAGAAATGGCCAACAAATTACTTACATTTACTGATGATATTAGAGATTGCTGGCAGGTTCTGCTAATTTATAAATGGATTTAGATCATTTAGTGAGGTGGAGAAATAAATGGGAGATTGGTTTTAATTGTGATGAATACAAGATATTACATGTGGGTTATTACAATTTGGATTATAAGTATAATTTGGATTGGAATAACCTCAACAGTATTATGGTTTGTTTGTTTTGGAATTTTGCACAAAGCTACTCGAGGGCTATCTGTGCTAGCCATCCCTAATTTAGCAGTGTAAGAAGAGGGAGGGCAGCTAGTCATCACCACCCACTGCCAACTCTTGGGCTACTCTTTTACCAATGAAAAGTGAAATTGACTGTAACATTATAACGCCCCCATGGCTGGGAGGGCGAGCATGTTTGGCGTGACGCGGGTGCGAACCCACGACCTTCGGATTACGAGTCGTGCGCCTTACGTGCATGGCCATGCCGGACCACGTGTTATGGAAGAAAAGGATCTTGGTGTAATGTTTGATCAACCAGTGTGTTGTTGCTATCGGTAGAACAAATAGCATTTAAGGTGGTAACTACAGAAATATTGAATACAAGTCTAATGAGGTTATAATTTCAATGTAGAAGTCATTTTTTACTTGGAGTATAGTGTTTGGACTTGGTCTCCATACCTTAGGTAAAACATTGAATTATTGGAAAGGGTTTAAAGACGGGTTACTAAATTGTGTCTGGGATGGAGGTGTCATATGAGGAGAGGATGAAATCTCTTAAGTTGTTTTCTCTTGAAAAATAAACGTTAGGTGGCATCTGATTGAGGTATTTAAAATTGCAAAGTGATTGTGTTGATACATCATATTTTATCATATTTAACAGAGAAGATCATACGACTAGAGGACACAAGTATAAATTTTGGCACAGTGGGAGTAATCTTCAGCTAAGACAATTTTATTTTTTGAGCAAGATGGTTGGCCTTCAGATATTTTAAATGCAGTAAATTTAATTACGTTTAAGAAATATTTGATAAGTATATGAATGATAATGGCTGACATTAGGTTTTTGTTGTTTTTCTAAGTTAATTTAAATCAATCTTCACAAGGTTTACAAGTGATTTCACTTCTAACATTGCTCTCTGAATTTTTCAATGTGTTTTTTAGATAATTAGTAAAGTTCTACAAATGCCATCCTTTACATCAGACGAACAATATTTTGTTTCTTTGTATATTAAAAAAGCCTCAAACTTCACAGTATGATCTACCTTGACTCCCATCTTGTCTAACAATTGGTGTGGACAGATCTTTTGAGCTGGTGGAAACTCTTTTTGCTGTTCCATTCTCTTTTGTATATCACAAGCAAGAGTATGTTTAAGTGGACACTTACAGATGGAAAATGAGAGTTTTTCCCATGATCTTGTCAGCAGATTGTCATCTCTGTTCTTGTAAGAAATATTGAATGTGAATACATCAACACACACATACATTGCACATGAAATAACAATATTGGCCATGCTACACAAAATGTAGCAAGGACTATTTGCAAAAATAAAATTCCCCTGAATTTAAAATATAGCTGTTTAATTTAGTCATTTAAACATGGTGTATTAGTGATCCACTAAGTTTAGTTGAGTCAATATGGTGTATTAGTGATCCACTATCTGTACCAAATTATATATTGTATACTTGGTGTTCCATTATCTTTAACTGACTCAATGGGGTGTATTACTGTACTACTATGTCTACCGAAAAAAATACTGTATACTTAGTGTTACATTATCTTTACCTGAGTCAATATAGTATGGTTACTGTACCACTATCTCTACCGAATTAAATACTGTATACTTACTGTTCCATTATCTTTACCTGAGAGAATTTAGTGTATTACTTTACCACTATCTCTACTGAATTAAATACTGTATACTTAGTGTTCCATTATCTTTACCTGAGTCAATATGGTGTATTACTCTATCACTATCTCTACCGAATTAAATACTGTATACTTAGTGTTCCATTATCTTGGCCTGAGTCAATATGGTGTATTACTCTACCACTATCTCGACAAGATTAAATACTGTACACTTAGTGTTCCATTATTTTTACCTAAATAAATTTGGTGTATTACTGTACCACCATCTCTACCGAATCAAATACTCTATACTAAGTGTTCCATTATTTTTACCTGAGTCAATATGGTGTATTACTGTGGTACTATCTCTACTAGATGAAATACTGTACACTTGGTGTTTCATTATCTTTACCTGAGTAAATTTGGTGTATTACTGTACCACTATCTCTACCGAATTATATATTGTATACTTAGTGTTACATTACCTTTACCTGAGTCAATATGGTGTATTACTGTACCACTATCTCTACCGAATTAAATCGTGTATACTTAGTGTTCCATTAATTTTACCTCACTAAATATGTTGTATTACTGTACCACTATCTCTACCGGACTAAATACTGTATACTTGGTGTTCCATTATCTTTATCTGAATCAATTTGGTGTATTACTGTACCACTATATCTACCGAATTAAATACTGTAAACTTGGTGTTTCATTATTTTATCTGAGTCAATATGGTGTAATACTGTACCACTATCTGTACCAAATTCAATACTGTATACTTAGTGTTCTATTATTTTTACCTCATTCAATTTGGTATAGTTACTTTACCACCATCTGTACTGTATTAAATACTGTATACTTAGTGTTCCATTATCTTTATCTGAATCAATTTGGTGTATTACTGTACCACTATCTCGACCGGATTAAATACTGTATACTTGGTGTTCCATTATTTTTACCTGAGTCAAAATGGTATAGTTACTGTACCACTATCTCTGCCAAATTAAATAATGTATACTTAGTGTTTCATTATCTTTACGTGACTCAATATGGTGTATTACTGCACCACTATCTCTACCGAATTAAATACTGTATACTTAGTGTTCTATTATCTTTACCTCAGTTAATTTGTTATAGTTTCTTTATCACTATCTGTACTGGAATAAATACTGTAAACTTAGTGTTCCATTATCTTTACCTGAGTCAATTTGGTGTATTACTGTACCACTATCTCTACCGAATAAAATATTGTATACTTGGTGTTTCATTATATTTAAATGAGTCAATATGGTATAGTTACTGTACCACTATCTCGACCGGATTAAATACGGTATACTTGGTGTTCTATTATCTTTACCTCAGTTAATTTGTTAAAGTTTCTATATCACTATCTGTACTGGAATAAATACTGTATACTTAGTGTTCCATTATCTTTACCTGAGTCAATTTGGTGTATTACTGTACCACTATCTCTACCGAATAAAATATTGTATACTTAGTGTTCCATTATCTTTACGTGACTCAATTTGGTGTATTACTGTACCATTATCTCTACCGAATTAAATACAGTATACTTAGTGTTATATTTTCTTTACGTAAATATGGTGTATTACTGTACCACTATCTCGACCGGATTAAATACTGTACACTTAGTGTTCCATTATTTTTACCTAAATAAATTTGGTGTATTACTGTACCACTATCTCGACGGGATTAAATACTGTGTACTTGGAGTTCCATGATCTTTACCTGACTCAATATGGTGTATTACTGTACCACTATCTCGACGGGATTAAATACTGTGTACTTGGTGTTCCATGATCTTTACCTGACTCAATATGGTGTATTTCTCTACCACTATCTCTACCGGACTAAATACTGTATACTTGGTGTTCCATTATCTTTATTTGAATCAATTTGTTGTATTACTGTACAACTATCTGTACCGAATTCAATACTGTATACTTAGTGTTTTATTATCTTTACCTCAGTCAGTTTGGTATAGTTACTTTACCGCTATCTGTACTGTATTAAATACTGTAAACTTAGTGTTCCATTATCTTTATCTGAATCAATTTGGTGTATTACTGTACCACTATCTCTACCGAATTAAATATTATATACTTAGTGTTCCATTCTCTTTACCTGTGAGAATTTAGTGTATTACTGCACCATTATCTCTACTGAATTAAATACTGTATACTTAGTGTTCCATTATCTTTACCTGAGTAAATATGGTGTATCACTTTACTTCTATCTCGACCGGAATAAATACTGTATACTTTGTGTTCCATTATTTTTACCTGAGTCAAAATGGTATAGTTACTGTACCACTATATCTCCCAAATTAAATAATGTATACTTATTGTTCCATTATCTTTACGTGACTCAATATGGTGTATTACTGCACCATTATCTCTACCGAATTATATACAGTATACTTAGTGTTCTGTTATCTTTACCTCAGTCAATTTGGTATATTATTTTATTACTATCTCTACCGAATTAAATACTGTATACTTAGTGTTCCATTATCTTTATCTGAGTCAATTTGGTGTATTAGTATACCATTATTTTTACCGAAGTAAATACTGTATACTTAGTATTCCATCATATTTACCTGATTCAATATGTTGTATTACTGGACCACTATCTCAACCGGATTTAATACTTTATACTTAGTGTTCCATTATCTTTACCTGACTCAATATGGTGTATTTTTCTACTACTATCGCTTCCGAATTAAATACTGTATTTTTAGTTTTTTATTATCTTTACCTGAGTCAGTATGGTGTATTACTTATTGTGCCATTATCTTTACCTAATTCAGTATCGTGTATTACTCTACCACAATCTCAACCGAATTAAATACTGTATACTTAGTGTTCCATTATCTTTACCCGAGTCAATTTGGTGTATACTGTACCACTATCTGTGCCTGATTAAATACTGTACACTTAGTGTTCCATCATCTTTACCTGAGTCAATTTGGTGTATTACTGTACCAATATCTCGCCCGGATAAATACTGTATATTTAGTGTTCCATTGTCTTTACCTGACTCAATATTGTGTTTTACTGTACCACTATCTCTACCGTATTAAATACTGTATAGTTAGTGTTCCATTATCTTTACCTGAGTCAATATGGTGTATTACTGTACCACTATGTCTACCGGATTAAATATTGTACACTTAGTGTTCCACTATCTTTACCTGAGACAATATGATGTATTATTGTACCACTATCTCGACAGGATTAAATACTGTATACTTCGTATTCCATTATGTTTACTTGAATCAATACGGTTTATTACTGTACAACTATCTCGACCTTTTTAAATACTGTATACTTGGTGTTCCATTTTCTTCACTTGAGTCAATACGCTGTATTACTGTACCACTATTTCTCCCGGATTTAATACTGTATACTTGGTTTTCCACTATCTTTACCTGACTCAATATGGTGTATAACTGTACTACTATCTCTACCGAATTAAATACTGTATTTTTAGTGTTTCATTATCTTTATCTGACTCAATATGGTGTATTACTCTGCCATTATTTCTACCGGATTAAATACTATATACTCGGTGTTCCATTATCTTTAACTGAGTCAATATGTTGTAATTCTGTACCACTATCTTTACCGAATTAAATACTATATACTTTGTTTTCCATTATCTTTACCTGAGTTAATATGGTATAGTTACAGTACCACTTTCTCTACAGAAAAAAATACTGTATACTCATTGTTTAATTATCTTTACCTGAGTCAATATGATTTATTACTGTACCACTGTCTCTACCAGATTAAGTACTGTATACTTTGTGCTACATTATCTTTTCCTGAATGAATATGGTGTATTACTGTATCACTATCTCTACCGAATAAAAAAAGTGTATACTCGGTGTTCCATTATCTTTACCACAGTCAATTTGATATAGTTTCCTTACTACTATCTGCACTGTATTAAAAACTGTATACTTAGTGTTCCAGGATCTTCACCTGAGTCAATTTGGTTTATTACTGTACCACTATCTGTACCGAATTAAATACTGTAAACTTTGTGTTCCATTATCTTTACTTGAGTCAGTATTTTGTATTACTGTACCACTATCTCTACCGAATTAAGTATTGTATACTTAGTGTTCCATTTTCTTTACCAGAGTTAATATGGTGTATTGCTGTACCACTATCTCGACCGGATTAAATACTGTACAGTTAGTGTTCCATTATTTTTACCTCACTCAATATGTTGTATTACTCTACCACTATTTGTACTGAATGAAATACTGTATACTTAATGTTCCATTATCTTTACCTGAGTCAATATGGTGTATTACTGAACCACTATCTCTACCGAATTAAATACTGTATACTCGGTTTTTCATTTTCTTTACCTGAGTCAATATGGTATATCTAATGTACCATTATATATACCGAATTAAATACTGTATACTTGGTGTTCCATTATCTTTATCTGAGTAAATATGGTATAGTTACTGTACCACTATCTCTACCGAATTAAATACTGTATACTTGGTGTTCCATTATCTTTATCTGAGTCAATATGGTATAGTTACTGTACCACCATCTCTACCGAATCAAATATTCTATACTAAGTTTTCCATTATCTTTACCTGATTCAATTTGGTGTATTGCTGTACCACTATCTGTACCGAATTAAATACTGTATACTTAGTGTTCTGTTATCTTTACCTCAGTCAATTTGGTATATTATTTTATTACTATCTCTACCGAATTAAATACTGTATACTTAGTGTTCCATTATCTTTACCTGAGTCAATTTGGTGTATTACTGTACCCCAATCTTTACCGAATGAAATTCTGTTCACTTAGTGTTCCATAATCTTTACCTAAGAAAATTTAGTGTATTACTGTACCACTATCTCTACTGAATCAAATACTGTATACTTAGTGTTCCATTATCTTTACCTGAGTCATATGGTGTATTAGTATACCATTATTTTTACCGAAGTAAATACTGTATACTTAGTATTCCATCATATTTACCTGATTCAATATGTTGTATTACTGGACCACTATCTCAACCGGATTTAATACTGTATACTTAGTGTTCCATTATCTTTATCTGACTCAATATGGTGTATTACTCTGCCATTATTTCTACCGGATTAAATACTATATACTCGGTGTTCCATTATCTTTAACTGAGTCAATATGTTGTATTACTGTACCACTATCTTTACCGAATTAAATACTATATACTTTGTTTTCCATTATCTTTACCTGAGTTAATATGGTATAGTTACGGTACCACTTTCTCTACCGAAAAAAATACTGTATACTTATTGTTTAATTATCTTTACCTGAGTCAATATGATTTATTACTGTACCACTATCTCTACCGGATTAAGTACTGTATACTTTGTGCTACATTATCTTTTCCTGAATGAATATGGTGTATTACTGTATCACTATCTCTACCGAATAAAAAAAGTGTATACTCGGTGTTCCATTATCTTTACCTGAGTCAATATGGTGTATTACTGTACCACTATCTCTACCGAAATAAATACTGTATACTTAGTGTTCCATTGTCTTTACCTGAGTCAATATAGTGTATTGCTGTACCACTATCTGTACTGGATTTAATACTGTATACTTTGTGCTACATTATCTTTTCCTGAATGAATATGGTGTATTACCGTTCCACTATCTCTACCAGATTAAATACTGTATACTCGGTGTTCCATTATCTTTAACTGAGTCAATATGTTGTATTACTGTACCACTATCTTTACCGAATTAAATACTGTATACTTAGTGTTCCATTATCTTTACTACACTCAATATGGTGTATTTCTGTACCACTATCTGTAGTGGATTAAATACTGTATACTTTGTGTTCCATTATCTTTACCTGAGTCAATTTGGTGTATTACTGTACCACTGTCTGTACTGGATTAAATACTGTATACTTACTGTTCCATTTTCTGTACCTGAGTCAATTTGGTGTATTACTGTACCCCTCTCTCTACCGGATTAAATAGTGTATTCTTGGTGTTTCATTATCTTTACCTGAATTGATATGGTATTGTTACTGTACCACTTTGATAAGTAAAGATAGTACCAGACTCATGAAAACATAAATTTCAGCCATTGCAGATCATGCCACTTAAACTGGACATAGAATAAACTGGGAAAGAAACTAGAATCATCGACACAGACAAGTTCTGTAAGATAAAAACTTCAAATAATTATTTTATATCTACACTATTAAACCTTCACTTAACATTTTTCTAGATTAGAGGTAATTAGCCTGTGCCTGCCATTGGTTAAATTTTGAATCTGTAGCAAATCTCTCCTCGAGTCAGAAACAGTGATAATTCAACCAATCACAACTTGCTCCATCAGGACACTATGAAAGACCTTCAGCAGTTATAGTTTTTTTATCAGACACGACTAAATCCAAAATTTTTTTTCAAAAAAAGGCTCTACTCTCCTATTACAACACCTCACAAACATTATAAACATCTCACTAACAACTGGTTACAACCCCAACACATGGAAAAAAGCCACCATCACCACGATTTCAAAGAAACAAACAAACAGGACAAAATCTGGATAATTTCTGTCCCATCAGTCTGTTGAGTTGCCTTGGCAAACTGATGGAGAAAATCACTTCCAATCAACTCCTCCATTTCTGTGAAATAAATAGCATCCTACCCAAATCTCAAAATGCCTCCAGGAAAAACAGACAAACAATAGATCACCTCACACGACTCACTGAATCAGTTTACAAAGCATTTAACAACAATCAGATAACAATAGGTGTATTTATAGATGTTAAAAAGCATTTGGCACAGTTTGGAATAACGCCATTAAGTATAAATTAACACATCTGAAAATAAATCCCACTGTTAGTTAATCGATATCAAACTTCTTAACAGATAGAACAGCCCAAGTCAATAAAACTATATCTAAATCTTTCAAAATAACTCCAGGAGTGCCCCAAGAATCAATCCTGTCTCCACTACTGTACGTTATCTAAATCTTTCAAGATAACTCCAGGAGTGCCCCAAGGATTAGTCCTGTCTCCAGTCCTGTACATTATCTAAATCTTTCAAGATAACTGCAGGAGTGTCCCAAGGATCAGTCCTGTCTCCACTCTTGTACATTATCTTAAATCTTTCAAAATAACTGCAGGAGTGCCCCAAGGATTAGTCCTGTCTCCAGTCCTGTACATTATCTAAATCTTTCAAGATAACTCCAGGAGTGCCCCAAGGATTAGTCCTGTCTCCAGTCCTGTACATTATTTTTGTTAGCGACATACCTTTCTCCAGTTTAGCATGCACTCATAATTCACAATACACAGATGGTATTGGTATCTGGAGTAGAATTGGTATCAAGAAACCCAGTAATGTCTCGTGTTCAAGAATCATTAAACAATGTCTCGAACTGGAGTAACAGGTGGATAGCAGTTTTAAATCCAATCAAAACACAAGCAATCACCCTCTAGAGGAAAATATAAAGACAAAAAACACTCTAGAAAAAGTAAAATTTTCACTCGGAAATACGCCCATTAACATGAGCAAACATATCACATTCCTTGGCATCTCTTTCAATACAAGACTAACATGAAAAAAACATGTTAACAACATACATTCATCAATCAGAAAACACAATTAGTTTCCAAAGACTGCTTACCAAAGACCATTATTCAAATATATAAGGCTTACATCCGTCCGTTAATAGAGTATGGATGTCAAGTCACATTTGATTTGTCAAATAACAATCCAAGTACAACAAAACAAAATACAAAAAGCAGCATACAGACTACCACCACACACTCCCGTAAACTACATACACCAAATCAGTAACTTACCAATGCTAAGAAACAGACTAATAGAAATGTCATACAAATATTATTTAAAAACAGAACACAGAAACAAACTAACTGCATCACTCTGTTAATTACCCAGCGCACCAACCAAATATATTTTACCATACAACATGTTTCTGCAATTGCAAATCACACAACAAACTATATAAAGGACAAACCTCACGTATATATTATGTGTTTTTCTTAAGGTCTCGGGCACAGGACAGGTAAACTTTTGGGCGCCTGTCTTGTGACAGTGGGCTTTCTTGGGGTACTCCAGTTTCTCCCCACAGCCAAATCTCAGGCACTGGATCTTTAGATCCCACCCAAGGCAACTTTATTGATATGCCCTGAATCGGGTCGTTTCGCGTTTAGATTCATGTTCTTATGTTCATGTTCTTATTTACTTTAACATCTGCTTTTCGGGATCTGGTCTGACTGGTTTCTTCGGTGCTTCCTTTGTCTCGCTCATCAATATTATGACCAACTTCACTCCTTCACTCAAAATAAAAAAGAATCAAAATAAAAGAACCCCCCTGCTGATCTCAATAACCTTCAACGAAAGCGGACGAAGAGGAACCACAACGTTCCTGACCACCCCAGTTAGAGAGAGAATTCTTCAGATTTCTTTCTTTCTAAATTAAACCCCTGCCACGTGAGTTTGCGTTCAATTTTATTTTTACTAAGAATGGTAAAAATAGCTCATATTAATATTAGAGGAGGCTTGTACCACAAAAAAATACGAGCTGTTTCAAATACTGACATAGTGCTCCTTAATGAGACCTTATTAAAGGGAGATACCATGTTTAACATCCCAGGCTTTAAAATGAGACATATTCCTTACAGCCAATCCCGTCATTGTGGGACTTTACCGTGACTCCGTGACAATCTCCAGAACTCGCACACACGACTGATAATGAAATTATTACACTACAAATATCCACCACGTCTACCCCCTTTACCTGCTATCTGTGTGTCCCCCAAACTAAACCCGATATAAGTACGTTACAAGGTCATTCCATAACACGACTATCATGGGAGACCTTGAGAGCATACACACAGATTTTAATTGTGGAACCACAATGGAATATCACTATTTTTAGAGAGCAATAATCTGATTACGATAAACAATAACCAAGCCACTCACACTCATAATGATAGACATCCTTGATTTAATAATAACCCCAATAAGACAGTCTCAGTAATTACATAACTTTCAAACACTCAGTGACATCGATAGCGGTCACTACACTATTTACACTGAAATCTCCTCTAATCTCACTCCTAAGTTCAACACACGATCGCCTTTACTTGAAAACTCGAACAAACGAAATGAAAACAATTTGCCCCAAATTATGACTATAACATCCAGCGAACATAATATAGAAAAATACACATCACAAATAACCAATGATATTAATCAAGCTATCCATAAAACTATACGCATCACAAATAACAAATGATATTAATCAAGCTATCCATAAAACTATACGCATAACAAATAACCAATGATATTAATCAAGCTATCCATAAAACTATACACATCACAAATAACCAATGCTATTATTCAAGCTATCCATAAAACTATACACATCACAAATAACCAATGATATTAATCACGCTCTCCATAAGACTATACACATCACAAATAACCAATGATATTAATCAAGCTATCCATAAAACTGTACTTAAGATTAATTTCAGTGCCAACCTCAGATTTTGAAAACTTAACCCTGAATTACATCAAGCCATCATTCACATACAACGATTACGACGTCAATTCATTAACACGCGTAATTCAAGTATTAAAACTCTGATAAACAATACTAATAATAGGATCAAAACACTCCAAACCAACAACTGGAACGAATTTTGTAAGACCATTGAAAGAGTATAACCCAACTGTCTTCTGGAGAAAGGCTAAATCCTTAGCCAACATACAACTCAGCAACAACTACTCTGAAATGAATTATAATAATATATATGTAATTTATCAGCAACCTCTAATCCAGAGAAAGCCAACCTGTTTGCCCAGTATTTCACGGATACTTTCGTCACCCCAAATGTTTCTTCCTTTGATCAGCCACACTACAATCAGGTTAACCGAATCGTCAACACTAACCAAACTCTCTTTTCAGCTCAATTTCCCATTAATATCAATATTAATAACCAAACAAACTCTTATTACGCCCGTTCTATAACTAAAACCGACTAATCCTTAAAGAAGTTAAAAACAAAGCTCCTGGACCTGACAACATTAGTAACACAGTCCTTAAGCATCTGTCCGATACCAATTTAGATCACCTTGTTGCAATTTTTAACCTATCCCTATTCTCATGTCACTACCCAAACATATGGAAGTCTGCTATTATTAAAGTCATATCTAAAAAAGATAAGAACCTAAATAACCCAAATAGCTACAGACCGATCAGTCTTCTAAATACACTAAGCAAACTCATGGAGAAATCAATTACCAATAGAATTAACTGTTTCCTCGAGACTAATAATCTGATTAGTGAAGTCCAACATGCAGGTCCAAAAAATAGACAAGCTATCGATTACCTTGCTCGTCTCACCGAATCAGTTTTTAAAGGATTCAATCGTAAACAAACCACTATCGCTTCCTTTTTGGACGTCCAAAAAGCATTTGATTCAGTCTGGCATGATGGCCCTGGGTATCCGACCAATCTTTGTCTGATAGATATCAAGTTTCCTTACTAATCGTGAAGCAAGTGTCAAAATAAATACATCTGTTTCAAACCCAATCAGCTTAAAAACTGGTGTGCCTTAAGGATCGGTGCTCAGCCCAATACTCTACAATATATTTTTTAAGGATATTCATTTCTCCTCTCTGAACTCCACCCTTATTTCCCAATATGCTGATGGTATCGCCATTTGGAGCACCTCCTGGGTTCAAGCAACCCTTGATGCAGTATCTCAGTGGTGTAACAGATGGCGTGTCGTAAACCCCACGAAATCACAGAAAAGTTAATAAAAAAGGAAGAAATTCCAAAGTATAAAACTCAACCTCAATAACACCGATATCATCTTCACTGAATCTATCAACCTTCTAGGCCTTACCACTAATCAAAACTGATCCTGGACACCACACTTTCAGAAAATCTCTACCCAAGCAAGCAACAGATTTTTCTTCCTCAAACAAATTAGCGGTTCTGACATAGGATGCTCTCCCAAAATCATTCTTTCCATACAAAGCGTTCATAAGAACCCTTTTCGAATATGGCTATACAGTTATATGTAACGTGACTGATAGACAATACTCAATATTACAAAACCTGCAATACCGCACCATAAAAATCGCTTACCACCTTCCTAACTACACTCTCACAGCATACCTTAATTCTTTAACTCAGCTCTTATAAATTCAGGATAGATTCATCAAACTTTCTCAAAGATACTACACCAAAGCTGAAGTCGGAAACCTTCAAACCCGCCAATTATTCCAACTGGCAGACACACCTCAAGCCTGGGCATCACCATTAAACAGGATTACTAACCATATTGGCCCGTATTAACTATTATCGGTAAAACAGACCTTATAGTGTAACCCATGTATTTGTATAGTATACATCACCATTAAACAGGATTACTAACCATATTGGCCCGTATTAACTATTATCGGTAAAACAGACCTTATAGTGTTACCCATGTATTTGTATAGTATACATCACTATTAAACAGGATTACTAACCATATTGGCCCGTATTAACTATTATCGGTAAAACAGACCTTATAGTGTTACCCATGTATTTGTATAGTATACATCACCATTAAACAGGATTACTAACCATATTGGCCCGTATTAACTATTATCGGTAAAACAGACCTTCTAGTGTTACCCATGTATTTGTATAGTATACATCACCATTAAACAGGATTACTAACCATATTGGCCCGTATTAACTATTATCGGTAAAACAGACCTTATAGTGTTACCCATGTATTTGTATAGTATACATCACCATTAAACAGGATTACTAACCATATTGGCCCGTATTAACTATTATCGGTAAAACAGACCTTATAGTGTTACCCACGTATTTGCCATTAATGATGTGTTTTTTTTTCATTTATAGATCCCGGCACTTTAGCCCTGAAAGTACTGACTGTCCCTTTTCCTGTCAGGCTCCATTCCTCTCTCTCTCAATGTCACCGATCCCTTTAAGTATGTGTGACGTGCTGCAGTCTTGGTCTCCCTACTCGTGATAGTCATGAAATCCGACCTCATCGTGCAAGTGAAGTTTTTCCCGCTCCTCATCTTTCCTACTTTATTGTTATACTCCGTCATATTCAATTCAATTTGGTTTTCAACCTGTCTCCTCATGACACGTGTGGGGCTGAAGAGAAACAACAGTTTCTGAGCGCCCTGGGTTTCACTTTGAGGTTTCCCCGTGAAAGGTCTTCAAAACCCAAACGATACCATGTCTAAAATTTAAAAAAAATTAAACGCACACTGAAATATTTTTTCACTTTAGAGACAAACGCCCGCATCGCCGACCCTTGATTTTTAACTCGTGGTCAAACAAAGTGCCCAGAAAATATAGACAACCAATGGACAACTTTCATCGAAAAACTACAGAAATAACGCCGAATCCAGAACAAGCAAGAAATAACAGGAAAGCAGATACAAACAACTCGACCCAGAAGACGACAACTCCCACTGGTAAGATTTAGCAACCCAAGGAAGATAGGTAACAGATCATGCCAGACATCTGTTCCAGTTTCAAGGAATTCAACTATCAGCCAGACTCAAACCATTAACAAGACAACTATCGAAGCGTCAGCTCAAACAGAAAAACAGACTAATATCACTCAGAAAACACAAACCAAAATTACAAGAAACAAAGCATCCCAGACCAGCGAAGAACAACTCAATGAGGAACTTGCTTCATCACCAAGACCACGTTTTTCTCTATCACCAATGGGCTTCAGGTGTGAGCGAAAGTTCAACATGCAGTTCCTACCTGATCTACAAGACGGCAGCTACCAGTTTTCCTAGTCATCCAGCTGAAGGTACACCACTACCATAATCCATCAGTTTTCTTTTTACCCATGTGTTTTTTCACCCAACATCCAGCTAAAGGTACACCACTACCATAATCCATCAGTTTCCTTTTTACTCCTGTGTTTTTCCAGCTACTTCCAGGCAAGGTCTAGGAAGAATTTTCGGCATCCAGGCCGTGAAAGTGGGTTTTCTCCGAATACTTCCGTTTCCCTCCACAGATTCTACCTGGACCGTGAAAGTGGGTTTTCTCAGGGTACTTTTGTTTCCCTCCACAGATTCTACCCGGACCGTGAAAGTGGGTTTTTTCGGTGTATTTCAGTTTCCCTCCACAGCTAGAACTCCGGCATTGGACCTGTAGATCCCAGTCAAGCCAAAATTCTTGCATAGTCCTGAAAAGAATCGTTTTTGTCAGGTATAGTTAATTCTAAATCAACTCACCAGGCGTCAGGGTTTTCTGATCATGGGCCAACCCCTAGCTCACTTCACTTACCCCTCCTTCGTCCGGTTCTCCCTTCTTTTGTGATACTCTCACACACTTCACCTTAATAAAGTCAAAATAAGATAAAGAGAAACCTCATATAAATTTAAATATTTTTTTTCACGTAAGGGGACGAAGAGGAACCATAACGTTCCTGAACACCCCAGCTGGAGAATGAATTCTTCAAATTTATCTCTCTCTAAACTAAACACCTGGTAGGTTAGTTTGCGTTTTACTCGCACTGACTTGAAGACGAAAGACTCTTGAAACTTTGACCTCATCACTTGTCTCCCCACAACAGGCAGTTAATGTCCATTCTAGAAAGTTTCATTTCTGTTCCACTATCTCTACCATAGTCAGTACAGTGTACTTAGTGTTCCCCTATCTTTATCTGAGTCAATATGGTGTAGTGTTCCACTATCTCTACCATAGTCAGTACAGTGTACTTAGTGTTCCCCTATCTTTATCTGAGTCAATATGGTGTAGTGTTCCACTATCTCTACCATAGTCAGTACAGTGTACTTAGTGTTCCCCTATCTTTATCTGAGTCAATATGGTGTAGTGTTCCACTATCTGTACTAGCGTTGATGTTTTAGACCTAGTTTCCTACAAGACTGAGAAAACATTTTGCATGTGAAAATATCATCAAGTAAGTCTAAAGAAAGAACCAAACTACCATGTTAATATCATCAAGTAAGTCTAAAGAAAGTACCAAACTACCATGTTAATATCAACAAGTAGGTTTAAAGAAAGTACCAAACTACTGTGTTAATATCATTAAGTAAGCCAAAAGAAAGTACCAACCTACCATGTTAATATCGTCAAGTAAGCTTTAAAAAAGTACAAAACTACTCTGTTAATATCATCAAGTTGATTTAGAGAAAGTACCAAACTACTATGTCAATATCGTCAAGTAAGTATAAAGAAAGTACAAAACTTCCATGTTAATATCGTCAAATAAGTCTAAAGAAAAAAACCAAACTACCATGTTAATATCGTCAAGTAGGTCTAAAGAAAGTACCAAACTACCATGTTAATATCATCAAGTAGGTCTAAAGAAAGTACCAACTACCATGTTAATATCATCAAGTAGGTCTAAAGAAAGTACCAACTACTTTGTTAATATCATCAAGTAGGTCTAAAGAAAGTACAAAACTACCATGTTAATATCGTCAAATTAGTCTAGAAAAGTTTTTTTTGTTTAGGAATTTCGCACAAAGCTACTTGAGGGCTATCTGTGTTAGCCATCCCTAATTTAGCAGTGTAAGACTAGAGGGAAGGCAGCTAGTCATCACCACCCACCGTCAACTATTGGGCTACTCTACCAACGAATAGTGGGATTGACCGTCACATTATAACGTCCCCATGGCTGGGAGGGCGAGCATGCTTGGCGCGACGCGGGCGCGAACGCGCCACCCTCGGATTACGAGTCGCAAGCCTTACGCGCTCGGCCATGCCAGGCCCTAGAAAAAGTACAAAACAACCATATTAATATCATCAAGTTGGTCTAGATAAAGTACCAAACTACTCTGTTAATATCGTCAAGTAAGTCTAAAGAAAGTACCAAACAACCATGTTAATATCATCAAGTTGGTTTAGAGAAAGTACCAAACTACTATGTCAATATCGTCAAGTAAGTATAAAGAAAGTACAAAACTTCCATGTTAATATCGTCAAATAAGTCTGAAGAAAGTACCAAACTACCATGTTGATATCATCAAGTAAGCCTAAAGAAAGTACCAAACTACTATGTTAATACCTCTGGACCAATTTCACTGTTGAAAATTAAGACATTGTTAATAAAATATTAGAGTTTACTGCTATTAGAAAAAAAATGTACAAAAGGTTGCAGTAGAAAACTAAATTAAAACTAAAAACAACTTATTCATTTGATCACAAGAAGTGAAATCAAGAAAAAATATTCTCACATGAAGAATAGGGTAAAAAAACTAAATTAAAACTAAAAACAACTTATTCATTTGATCACAAGAAGTGAAATCAAGAAAAAATATTCTCACATGAAGAATAGGGTAAAAAAACTTACCACAGCTTAAGTGGTAAGCTGCATTCTTGCAGTTTCCAGATGGTGTGCTCACTTGAGTATTTTCTCATGTGAGAAGTTGCTTTTCTAGATGAGATGAGAAAGTATTAATTCATGTTGAAAATTTGTGTGACAGGTTAGAGAATACTAGAGGTGTATATGAAAGGTTCCCGTTTGCCACGATGTTAGTACTCCTCTGACTACGTTATTTGTTACAAGTTACTGAGAAGAAAATTTTGTGCCTTTAAAGTTCTCCATCATACTTCAGAAAATATAACATTAACACATCTATTGTTATTCATATAAATAACCTTAACATGTCCATTCTTATATTTAAAATTATGATTGTAAGTATCTAATAGGGAAAAAGAAACATGATATTTATTTCTCAGACATTCCCTCTCTTATCCACTTTTTATTTTGGATATTTACACAAGAACTTCCTACATCATATGTCCCTACTTTTGAACAAAGATTTACTGTAGAGAGAGCCACAAGTCAATACCACCAACCACCAAAGTTTGGGCTATTCTAGTTCAATAGTATAATCTGATAATTTTCTAACACACAGCATGTAAATGAAATATAAGATTTTGCTGTTACAGGATTTGGACTATGAACTCTTTGAATCAATTTAATTTCAAGGCTAGACCTTGAAAAATGTCTGAGCTCTTGAGATTCAACATTCTGGTATATTTTTTCTTCTTTTTAAAATATTTTGTTACTGTTGGTTTCATTTTACATACGACCCATTGCTAGTTTTACTCAAAAGCTTATTTTTTATTTATAGTTAAAAAAAAGAATTTCCCAACTCTCACAGATGGCTTCACGTTTCTCTCCCTTGATGCGCATGGATTTAATATATAGATCAACAATTAAGACCATGATTTATGACTATCAAATATAAGCTATGATTTTTTCTGTGATTATTTGTTTGTCATCACCATATTTCTCCTACGTCATTAGAACCTCTGTTTAAAATGAAAATTTCCATTCGCTAAACAAAAGTTTACAATCGTATATAAAACATTTATTCATGTAGCATATTGAACTATGGATATCTAGGCTATGATAAAAACTTGTTTTGTAATGAAATGTTCTCTCTCTGGATTAACGTATTGTTTAAATGGTGTAAAATATATTTTATAAGTCTACCATTGTATTCAAATAACTATAATGTTAACAAAACCAAAATTTTAATTTATTGTATTAAAAGCAACATATTAAATTTTGTTACTGTTATATTACTTGATCAACCAATGTATTAATTATAAATTCCAATATGAATATCTAAAAATATAATACTATCCTGCTTATTACTGGTTATTGCCAGTTGAAACTTGTACAGTTGTTGACTGTATTATTTTCTTAAATAATACATATATTTTTAATATTTATTCAGGTTTAATATCGTATTTCTGTTTTAATTTTTAACCAAGTTTTGAAAAAAATTCGTATCCAATTTTAGTGGAATTAAAAAATATATGTATTTATATAATTAGCTCATTAATATTTGCTATTAAATTCATTGATGTTTACGTTTATCCTTAAAACAGGTACAATTCAGTTTCATTTTAATATTACTATCAAAAATGGAATAATAACTTAAATAAAAATGCAAGCGTGAGGTAGTGTTCTAGTTATAAACTTTTTACGTTAGGTACCCTCTCTTCCAACATAGAACTTCGCTAAATACACACACGCACATACAAATTAACATATACGGCTAAACTTTAATGTGTAAAGTTTTAAGGAACGCGTATTTTCATTTTATAACGGCACATGTCTTTATGCCATTTTTAATTTCAATTTTAAATTGAATGAAAAATTAGCGTTCTTTCTGAATGTAACTAGGCCTAACATTCTTCAAGTGACGCCCTCGTGGGGTTTACACATAATTCGCGCTAAGAAAAATGGCTGCAAGCTCATCTGCCCGAACGATTTCTAAAATTCCGGTTCATATGTTACTAAGGATAATCATACCAATTGTATAAAGTGTTCTTGAAGATAAACTAGAAAGTAGAGTATGTCGCAAATAATATTCTTTTGTACAATTCTAGGCCTGGCATGGCCGAGCGCGTTAAGGCATGCGCTCGTAATCTGAGGGTCGCGGGTTTGCATCCGAGTCGTGCTAAACATGCTCGCCCTTTCAGCCGTGGGGGCGTTATAATGTTACGGTCAATCCCACTTTTTGTTGGTAAAAGAGTAGCCCAAGAGTTGGCGGTGGGTGGTGATGACTAGCTGCCTTCCCTCTGGTCTTACAGTGCTAAATTAGGGACGGCTAGCACAGATAGCCCTCGAGTAGCTTTGTGCGAAATTCCAAAACAAACAAACAAACTTGTACAATTCTGGATTTTATAAAAAGAAAAAATATGAAACTCAAATACTGCGCAATTTACTTACCACCTTTCGCCTTGTTCATACAACTCTAAGCTCACAGTAACGAAATTAAAGAAAATTACTCTTAGATGGCGCTACACTTCCACTTTCTTCGCTCTTGTTGTTGTTGTTGTTTTGAATTAAGCACAAAGCTACACAATGGGCTATCTGTGGTCTGCCCACCACGGGTATCGAAACCCGGATTTTAGCGTGTAAGTCCGCAGACATACCGCTGAGCCACTGGGGCTCTCTGGCGTGAAAAGGCATATGACGTTGTTAAGCGCGACATATGTATTAAATGGCAAATGGCCCCCTAGTGGCTCAGCGGTATGTCTGCGGACTTACACGCTAAAATCCGGTTTTCGATACCCGTGGTGGGCAGAGCACAAATAGCCCATTGTGTAGCTTTGTGGTTAATTCAAAACAACAACAAATGGCTAATGATTTGGTAAGGAAAAGTTTGATAACGTGGATGTGTAGTGGTAGTTATGTTGACCTCAGTAGGTTATATCTATTTGTAACTTTTCACTTTAAAAACAGTAACTCACGATTCGTGGTGACGAGAAACCAACTAGAAGTAAAAATGTATTCTCAGGATGGCTGTAATGAGTATTACCACTTCAAATAAAGTGCATTCCCATGCTTTGTAAAGTGTGCTTTTAAAAACAGCTCTATCCTTCATTTTAATTGAAGTGCTAATACCCATACCAGTTGTCTTGAGAATACCTTAAGATATTAATTAAACTTTGTTTATATAATGATTTACAGTTAACGTACTCTCTGATAACTAAAATGCAGCCCAGTATCAGTGGCGTTATTAACTGTGTTAATTTTAATTTTATTTATATCTCGTTAGAAAAAAAATACGTGACTTGAAAAGGAGTCCGTGAGTTAAAGGAGTTTAATAAGTATTTAGACTAGAAGTATGAAGAAATGAAGTTCAGACATCCACTGATCGTCTGTTATATTAGTTTTTAAATACTTCTGCAACTTAAGTTTTGGTAATATTAATGTTACTTTAGATACAGTGGGGTTATGGGTGGAGAACAAATGCATGTTTAAAATAGTTAAGTTGACATGTTTGCAGAACCTCATGTGATTTTTTTATATTTAACATGCTGTTAATCATACCACCTTGCTGAAAATTTTAAAATTGAAAGTAAACTAGATAGTCTGAGAAAATGGACTTTCATGATTTCAAACCTTTCCCACTAATTATACAGTCAATGAATGATGAAGACTTCATTGGTTAGATACACAACAATAATGCCAGTAGACAGAGATTACCTTAACATTGTAGATATTGGTTAGATACACAATAATATAACCTAATAATGAGAAATACTGATTGGAGTAAACATAATATAGATATATAGTTATAAAAACCTAAACATAAATCCTGGTTGAAGTAAATGACACAGATACATAGTCATAAAAACCTAAATATAAAGCCTGGTTGAAGTAAATGTCATATAGATACACAGTCTTAAAAACCTAAAAATAAATCCTGGCTGAAGTAAATGTCATATAGATACATGGTCATAAAAACCTAAACATAAATCCTGGTTGAAGTAAATGTCATATAGATACAGTCATTAAAAACCTAAAAATAAATCCTAGTTGAAGTAAATGTCATATAGATACATAGTCATTAAAAACCTAAACATAAATCCTGGTTGAAGTAAATGTCATATAGATACAGTCATTAAAAACCTAAACATAAATCCTGGCTGAAGTAAATGTCATACATAGTCATTAAAAACCCAAACATAAATCCTGGCTGAAGTAAATATGCCCACCCCCAGTGGTATAGTAGTATGTATGTGGGCTTGAAATGCAGGACAACCTATTAAATTAACTGACATCCCATGTGAAGACAACCTATTAAGTTAACTGACATCAATGAGAAAACAATTTATTAAATTAACTGAAGTCCCATGTGAAGACAACCTATTAAAGTAACTGACAATCCGATGTGAAGACAACCTATCAAATTAACTGGCCATGTCTTATATTTGATATATTAATTTGATTAGAGGTACATTTTCACTCCAGTTTATTCACCACTGTCATCATAACACTCATCTCATTAGAGGTACACTATCACTCTGGTTTATTTCTGTTTTGTTGTGATGACAATCATCTGATGAGAGGTAAACTTTCACTCTAGTTTATTGACTATTGTGTTGTGATAATTGTTTGATTGGTAACATTGCCTGTTGCTTATTCACAACTATGTTAAGGATCACTTGATTAGAGAAAAACATTCACTGTAGTTTATTTACTACCATGTCGTGATAACAATAATTTGATTGGTAACTTTCTTGTTTATTCCCAACTGTGTTATTGTTACAGTTATTCAGTTAGAGATACACATTCACTCTAGTTTATTCACTACTGTGTTGTGATAATCATTTGATTGGTAACTTTCTCTCTTGTTTATTCCCAACTGTGTTATTATTACAGTCATTCAGTTAGAGGTATACATTCACTCTAGTTTATTTATTATGGTGTTGTGATAGGAATAATTTGACTAGAAGTTATGATAACAATCATTTGTTTAGAGATAAACTTTCATACTAGTTTATTCAGTAATATGTAGTTATAATAACTTCCATATAGGTAACCTTGCACTGTAATTTATTTACTGCTGAATTCGTAATAACTTCAGAGTTAAACTTTAATTCTGGTTTGTTAACTACAGGCTATGTGACAAGTTCTGAACGTAAATTTTCAGCTAAGTTTATTCGCTTTTGTACACGTGACTAAAATCATTTCTCTTCCTGTAAATATTCACCTGAGTGCATACAGAAGTGACAACACTTATCTGAACTTGTAGAAACCTTGTTCAATAACTTTACAAGGAAATCAGAAGTCTTTCCTACCATTGTTATCATGATTAAATTTCTCTGAAGATGCGATTAATAACCTCATATTTAATGTAAACCAAATTCTCCATATTCAAAATAACATTCAAACTTTACAAAACAATATGAACAAAAGAAACATTACACAAAACATCAACACCCTGTTTCATTAGATATCGATGAAGTTGTGTATCTGGAGATTGTAATAAAGTCACCAGCTTATTTTATGTGAACTTTAGTCGTTTAACAAACATTTCCACACAAATGCTGATCACAATATTAAACTGAAAACTCACCAATTTCATATTTGCAAGTTAGTACAGGAGATAAAGAGTAGCGAATAAAGTTACTATTAGAGTAGCCAGGCTTGGAAAATATTCATATCTTTATTTCAATACAAAGATGAAATACAATTTAGAATAATAAAATGATTCTGTTAATACTGATAGCCTTTCAAGTCTTATAAATTAATTACAGTTTAAATTCCATAGACTAACCAACCCCAAATCTGAAACTCCTTTAGATACCTGTAAGAAAGAGTGCTGAAATATAACAACTGTTCAGCACAGTGTCTTGAAAGCACCAGATGAAATTAAGACTAGGGAAATTAGCACATTTCTTGTAGACTAATAAAGCTACGAGTGAAAACTGAACAGCTAAACATGAAAAGGATCACTGATATATTGTGGGTGGACTAGAAAGCAGCTTTAAAAGAAATGGTAACCAAAGAAGTAAGGAAGAAAATAAACAGATGGAATGGCAAACAAAGGACAATGGAAGAACAAACAGAAAATGATAAACAAGTGCAGAAGAACATACACAGATGTAATGGTAAATGAAGGATGATGGAAGAACATAAACAGAAAGAATGATGAACAAGTAGCAAAGAGCATAAACAGATGGAATGGTAAATGGACAACTAAGAACATAACCAGATGTGATGGTAAAAGGTTTCATACAAACTATAGCTGCTTGGCGTGACAGATGATAGAAAATTGTTAGAACGGCTAACACAAGATGAAAGTAACTGAGAAAGAGAAACACCAACTCGCATAAACAAAGTAATGTCGTATTTTATTACAGTTTTCACTGTCTGAATAATTACTTTTTCTGTATATCAAATGGATGTTTACAATTCCTTCAGTGCCTTAAGTGTTAATTTCATCTAAGAAATAATTACAAACATCCATTAACTTTATTTTTATATTAACTTCTCAACAAATTATAAATATAAAAGATGAAAAACATAAACAAATTGGTTATCTTTAGAAAAAATTAATGAAAACCTAATACATATGATTACCCTCAGTACATCAAGTAAACACGTAAAAGCAGACAGTGCTAAACAAATACAAAGGTTGTCAGAAATAATTATCTACTACATACATGGGTAACACTTTCCAGTTTTATCAAGAATAAATAATATTACACCTTTTCTCACCATACTATAGTTGCATTCAATGGAATGTTTCAACAGAGATTTGACATATGAAAGAATGGTTGTCATTTCTAACTTGTACCACTAACACTTTGATTTGTTCAAGATACACAAGGCACTGAAAGGACACATATTCATGGTACAGTAGAAACAATTCTGTCTTGTACTTAATGTCTCAACACGAGTAAAACGTAGAAAACAGACTGGAGGAAGTTATTTCCTGTTTTATGGGACTTCTAAACACAGAAACCAGAATTGAGGAAATTATGCTTGGCAGGATTTCCAAACATGAAACAGACTGGATGATATTATATTCTGTGAAAAATTTGCTTCCCTTAGAGTAATTTTATTTAAATAGAAATCCTTATCATTCAAAAGGAACAATAAAGTGGTAATCTATGTTTATTATTGAAGAGTCAACAAGTGAAAATAATAAAATGAAACTGTCACAAGTAAGAAGAATGGCATACTGTTTGAAAAACCCATTTCCTAAATGGTTTGAATTCAAAAATACATTAGTTGTTTTCAGCCTTTTTTTTTTATTATTATTTATTGATACTTTCCTCTCATACAATTTTTTTAAATTCTTGCCTAAGCAGGAAAAAGTATTCAATGTGGTCTGTTAAATGTAGCGGTGAGAAACACTTTGACAATAGAGTTATTACAATAAAGAAAAGTTTCAGATAGTACTTGATGGTGTTCGATAGTTTTAATATGTTGATATTAACAGTCGCACTTTCTCAGTTCTTACCTGAAACAACCAGCATATATATTCACTGATCAAAAATCACAAAACAACATAAACACAAATCTTACACTAACAAGAGCTGTACAAAAAGTTGGGAGAAATGGTAGCTATTGTCATGAAACTTCAATTACTTTCTGTGGATATTTTAATATATTAATTAACAAAACCGAGAAATATCACTTGAACGTCCTTCAACTGAAAATAATTAATTTATAAACAGCCCAAGAAAAGAAATGATACAGAAATATTTGTTATCAGCTCTGTGACCGTCAAAATTTATTATAACAAAATTTTACAATAATAAATCGTCAGACGTACCTTCAAGTTGAGATAGGAAATAACATGAAACTTGTTTTTTCTACTAATAGTTTTTAGAGTAATCTAAATGTGGTCTGATCGATCTGGTGAAGTCTTAACTTGAAAAATTACAAGAAGGTAGACAATGATACGTAACTGTTCTGATTTGGGAAAGCTCGGGTACTGAGAACTAACTGTCATTAAAACTAAGCCCCGTGCACATGTAAAGCAATCATATAACAAATTTTAATTTTCAAATGTGGAATTCTATATAATGGAATGATTAAAACTGTATATATATATACACACAAAAGTAGCAGCAGGTGTTAACCACAAAAACAAATTTAATAAAGAGTTTCACAGGAACATTTCACATTGATAATGTTCTTAATACTTGCTTGGTTATTGAAAACACAATGGTTTTCCAGGACATTTCCCAAACTCTGTATAAATAACAATCACATGTTTTGATTTTTAAGAAGCTTGCCAATGGAATTTTCCTTGCATTACCCATTTCTGAGAATTACTTGCATTACACACTTGCAACAGAGGTAAGGTAGCATCCTTGTCATCTGGCCTGGTAAGACAACGTCCTGTGTTTACGTGTATTACCGTCTGATCCTAAAAGTAGAAAATATGAGCTTGTAGGAAAATACGGATATATATGTAAAATTAAAAAAACAACAACATTGTTCTCACAGTGAAGAAATAACCTACAGATCTGACTCAATTATGTTGACCATATGGTCACACACACTACAGCCAACATCAACAGTAATTCAACACCAGAGACTGCCTAGTTTTAATGATAAAATCCATTTCTAATACTGAGAAGGAACATAATGTAACAACAGATAACCCAGCACACTTAATAAAAGAAAATAAATAAGACTAAACAAGAAGAAGATAACTGCCATATGCCAGATATCTCTCAAAAAAAACAACAAAAAAAAAACAGTGTTACTACACATACAACCACTTAAACTGCCAAAAGAAAGAAAAACACCACTTACAGGTAATGAAAATTCTGATACAAAAACAATACAGCCTATCATACCAGAGAATAACGTGGACATGACAGAATACACTCAATCAACATAACATGTCAGCAAAGTGTGTACACTGCCCTTGAAAAGATTCCAAGAGTTGACACAAGTTGAGAAGGAGGAACTTCAGTACAGACGTTCATCAAGATGACCAAGGAGTGAATCCACATTTGTTCTGTCATGTACACCTGCTATGTACACAGGTGTGAACTGGCCACACGACAACACCTGTTTTTTACACAGATGAATCACATTCAATACCTGGAACTTCACGGCATGGACAGTTAAGTGAAGCCATTCAAAAGTTATTACCTTTTCATCATATTTCCACATCTGGTTTCCTCCCATTCCATGACATCTTATAAGTTTAACAGGCCCCTCAGCTGATGCTGCATCCAAACAGTTGTCATCAGACATTATTTGTTGGCGTTTTGTATATGCAAAAACCTGGAATGAAAACAATTTTTCTACACTTTATTTCAATTATCAACATTACCTACCCCTATTCACAGTAAAGTATTTTAAAGAACCATTTTAAACTGAAACAAATCCCAATCTTTAACCACATTTCACAATGGTAATTTTTAGTTGTTACAGGATATCCTGGTTACAACTGTTTAATAGATACACCTTAATATGTCTGGAAATAAAATAACATTCTGTGGACAGAACTATTAATAAGTATATAACTTTGAATACAGTCCTTGTCTTTCATATACTTAAAGCTTTTTCTTAAATTCACTAAAGTTTACTCCTTCTACAACATCTAAAGACAACCAATTTGAAAGATAAACCACCATGTTAGAAAAATGAAACTGTCTTAGTTGAAGTTAACATCTACCCTGCCAAATTCTATATTTGTGTCCCTTGGTCCTAATATTTTGTGTTGTGTGTTATTTATGAACACAGATGATGCATCAACAGAATCAGTTCCCTTTACAATCTTAAACATTTCAATTAGAATCCCATATTCTTTCTTTCAAAAGAAAACAACTTGAGAGATTTTAACCTCTCACAGGTCAATCCCTTTATCCCAGTAGCCCTTCCCTGAACTCTTTTCCAACAATTCAATGTCTTCCATGAGGTGAGAAGCCCAAAACTGAACACAGTATTTCAAGTTTGGCCTAACAAGTGACCTGTACACTGAAGTAATTTCTGTAGACTTGTATTCATTATTTCTGTAGATACAACATAAAACCTTCTTTTCCATGTCGCTTGCAACAGAACACAAAATGAGCACTCTGCTTTAACACAAGTTTTGTTACGAGTTGCTTTATACAGACAGGCTTGTTGCAACAAACTCTAAAGGAGTTTATATTTTCTCTGTTCATAAACTTTATAAAAGAACTCACTATAAGATAGTCATCTCTACTTTTAACACATTAAACTATGTTACACATCAATTAAAACAGCATTTTAACACATTAAACTATGTTACACATCAATTAAAACAGCATTTTAACACATTAAACTATGTTACACATCAATTAAAACAGCAAAGAAAACTTTGACAACAATGAGCTGTTTCTTAGCTTCAACATCAATCACTATAATTAATGACAATCACGTGTTTCACATTGAATAAACAAAGTAATGCTTCGTTACATTAAGTGTAAGAAAAAAACGCAATAACAGTAGCCTAGAAATGTAAAACTTAAAAGAGAGATTCTTAAAATAGTGACATTTCTTCATAACGTGTTCAATATTACTTGGAAGACTGAGAAAAGTACACCAACCTGGTTTCCACCCAACCCATGACAAGCACCCATGGCTGCATTCTCACCACTCTTCCGGCCAAACGTGTCCAAGCAACCCTGAGATTCCACATTCTTTATCTAAAACAGAATTTGTTTTTCAAGCCTAAAACTTCTGCACAACATCTGAAAACCTTATAAACTCACACAGAAATATAAAATAACCTACTTTGATAAAACACAGCATCATCACACTTCTGATGAAGCTGGAAACCTTGATACAACTTATTTCACAAAAGGCTTGAAAAAGCTGAACCATGTGTATGTGACTTTCATAGTCTAACATGCACATATAAAGTTAAAAAATAAATTAATCACTCAGTTTGAATTCTTGGAGAGTTTTAATAATCCTACACTAAAAATGTGCTTCCCTCTCTTCACAAGATCAGTTATTTTTGTCCAGTGCTGCCCTCTATATACAAATTTTTTCTTTACATATACCACAAGCCTTCTAGTTCCGTTTCCACCAACAGGAACGTAACATGTCCATGTAACACATGCAGCTCCTGCTACACGCCTCTGACGAACTATCACTTCGAGGTTTAGCAGATCTAAGTATTACTGGAAAGTGTAAGAAGTACCAACTAAACATACATTATAAGATGAGCATAACTTTTGATATAGTAATTTACCTCCCACTCACATAATTAGCCAGAATCCCGTGTTAAATAGGTGGAGTAAATAGAATGAAGCAAAGAAAGAAGTTTCCATCTGAAGGTCACTCCTGAAGATGAGATAGTCAGACACTAAAATCTGATGTGGGAGACCACACCACTTCTGAACCAGGTACACTCTTCAGTTATTACAGGAAAATGCTGTATAAATGACTGGAAAAACGGAGGAAAACAACCAAGTAGGAAAGAACTCTGGACAGACAGTGATCTGAACTATACAATATTTATGAAACTTAATCCCAGATAATATAAAAGTGGGTACAAACAAAAGGACGTGCATCTCTGAATGTGGAGAAGCTACAGCAAGACGGACCACACATGGTAAGTACATCCAGAGTCCACGATGCTTGGAGCCAACATCTCCAAGATAAGGATCGTACCAACTTAACCTCAAGTTCAAGAAACTGAAGAAAGCAAGAGTCTTCCAACTTTTAAGCATGACATGCATTAGCTTTGGTCCATCAATCTTGGGACCTAACATCAAGTATTGAAAGGATTTACATATAATATAAACAAACTTCTCCAACAGTGAAACTGACGAGAGCCATCCAAAAAGCAATAACCTCCTCTGAATAAGATACAATGAGGAGAGCAAAAAGGACAAAACCAGAATAATCTCTCTTACTTCCACTGTGAGTCACAACACAGAAATTCTGACAACCATAAACATGTGTGAGGACTTGTGTTGATTGGTTCTACTCTAAATTCCCAACCCAGCCACAGGATAGCAACATCCACACCACAGGTCATACTTACAAGAGATTCAGAGTTGCACTCCAAACAGGCAAAATGGACTACAACAGCAATGGTGCAAGAAATATTTAAGAGTGGATTGATCCAAAGGCTGTGAGGACCAAGGTATGCTTATCTTGTCACTTAATTGTGAGGTACGTACCTGAAAAACGAAATAGGGATCGGAAGACTGATCACACAGCAAGGAAGGACAAGATTCATAGCAAATGTGGGAAGGAGATCAAATGTCATACATCTGAGAAATGAAATCCTAGAAACACTGAATTATGCTTAACATGCTCCTCAGGCATGGCATGATAAAACAAGTAGGTGGAAATAAGCAATCCAAGTCCTTATCCATCTTTATCCTAAATAGGCTCAGCTTGTTTGGAGGGAAGTGGGGCAAGATCCAGAAACAAAGGTAACATTCCATTTCCTGCTGAATAAACACAGATACATATTACACTGAATCAGCCACACTTGAGTCCTAAGACATGGTACTAGTAACAAGTGTAACTCCCAAAGTGGTAACATTAACTTGTCATAATGAGAAAAAGTGATCTAACAACTGAAGGTATAAAGAACAGAACTGTAATAAACTGCAATTAAAGTGAAGATAATAAACAGACTTAAAATAGAAACCAGAAGTGGAATAGATGAACACTTCACAAATACACTGAGAGTGAAACTTTAAACAAATAAAAAGGTACGTGTCTGAGTAAAAGCAGTGCTGATCGAGATGTGATAGTTCGACATAAGCGTATAGAAGGAGTTTCTTGCCTCACACGAGTAAGTCGATCTCCTTTTGGTGAAGTGATGCGTGATGATTTACAAGGGAGACACACTGGAATCATGAGGGGAGTAAAAAGGCTTACGGCATGCATAAAGAAAAATACACGTTTACAGGGGGCAGTACTGATTGAGCACAGTTGATCCTGTGGGTAGTGAAAAGCACCATGTTGGAAACACACATAATTTTGCAATTTAATACTTTGCAGCATGAACAATTTTTACACAACAAAAACCTACCTCTCCAAGGTGATAATAATCGAGAGGCATCTGGGACTCAGGATATATTGTTTCCAAATACCAACGAAAACTTTTGCACTTCAATTTCTCTCGTAACTGTTTCCTGTAAGTGATGTCACCCATTTCAGCTTTCTTTGCACCTAAAATGAAGAAAGATGATGGAGACAATTTTTCTCTTAATCTAACATTTATTTTTTCTCACTAATTATGGTTTTCAAAAGAATTCACTGAATGTTTTCAAGTATCATTAAGTTTTATATAAATGATTTTAAACACAAACAAGTTCAAATGATATTGAAGTCTGATGGTATTTTCTTGCTGACAACATAAACAAGAGAAAGGAATCTAGGAGACTGAAGTCAAACACATAATGGAATCACTTTAATGCTCAAAAGCTGTCACACAATAAAATATTTTGATATTGCAAACAGCAAGTTATAACTGACAAGAGTAGTAAAAAATTAATAATTTAAAAGTACAGAAAAAAGTTGAACCAAAATGAAAGCATTACTTAAGTCTACAGCCTGGGAATCTTTAAAGAGCAAACAAACTAGGTTGAAAATGGTGTTAACATTATCTTCTCAAGCTATGAATCCATATTTTGACTACAGTACTTATTAATTTTAGTAACTTACCAGGGTTAATGGCATAGTAAAAATCTTTCCATTCATCCAGCCAAACAGAAGCTAATCGTGCATTATTGTGGTTGACAATTTTACTTGTGCCACCAGGGAAAGTATAAGGTGTAGACTTACGGAAAACATGTCCAACATGAGAACATGTGACAATTTCAAGTGTTCCTCCACACATCCAGATCTAGAAAACATTGCAATAAAGAACTTGTAATTTTTAAATGGAATGTGTATTTACACAAAGCTAAGTAAAAATAACACCAACAAATTAATTACCACAATGAACACAAATCAAATTTAAACTTTTTTCTATGCATTTGCATTAATAAAGTACATCCTGAAGAATGAATCTAGATTTTTACTTAAAATATATTTTGAAGAACAGATTTAGGTTCACTCACTAAAATACATACTGAAAAATGGACGTTACGGTTCTTTCCTGCACTGAAAAATGAATGTTAAGGTTCTCTCCTGCACTGAAAAATGGACGTTACGGTTCTCTCCTGCACTGAAAAATGGACGTTACGGTTCTCCTGCACTGAAAAATGAACGTTACGGTTCTCCTGCACTGAAAAATATATTTTTGATAGTTACTTTCATCCTCTCACATAAAGTTATTTATGTATAGTGCTGACCTCTACATGCAAGTTTTTATGCATGGCATGAGCCTATTATCTCCCCTCAACTGCAACTGACTGATTCAACGAGTCTCTTACGTATATAATTATGCAATAACTCTCACAATAACAATGCAACACCCCCCTTTATTTGGTTCTACAGAACTATTACTTTGAGTTTTGGCAGAAAATGGAAGAACCAGTATGGTGGAAAGTGCAACAGGAGGTAAGCATCTGTTGAAAATATATTTTCAGCATAAGAAGATTATAACTTTTGATACAGTATGTTGCCTCCCCATACATAAACAGCTAGAACCCACATGTTAAATAAGTGCAGATTAACATGCTAACAACATACATTTATCCATTAAAAAAATGCATTTCACTTCTGTTCATCACAAGCAAACACTCAAACTGCTCACCAGAAACCTTAATTTAAATATATATAAGGCTTACCTCCATACATTGATAAAATATAGATGTCAAGACACATACAATATGTCTGAATACATACTACAGAAGATCCAAATATAACAAAACAAAATAGTAAAAACAGCTAACTGACTACCAACACACCAGAAAGCTATGTACACAAAAACAGTAATCTACCCACCCTCAGAAATACGATCACAGAAATATCATACAAATATTACTGAAAAGCAAAACACAGAAACAAACTGTGTCATTATGTAAATTAGCCAGGATTCCTACAAAATACATCACACCATATAATATATTTCAACAATTACAAACCACTCAGTAAAATACATAATTATAAATCAGGTGAATACATGTATTTCTTTTCAGATTTGGGCACAGGACAGGTAAATCTTTGGGTGCCTGTCCTCTGAAAGTGTTTTTTTTTAGCACTCCCATTCCCCTCCACATCCAAATTTCAGACATTGGATCTTTAGATCCCAGCCAAGAATGTTGATGTCTTGTTGGCTTTTCAAACTACAGGATCTGGCCTGACCTACTTCCCTAGTGCTGCCTTTGTCTCACTTTCATTTCTCACCTGTCATTTTCATAATGCCCCACACCTCACTTCATCACCTTAAACAAGTCAAATCAAATTACAAGAACACTTCCACATAAAAGTAAATAATCCACCAATAATGGGGACAAAGAGAAACCACAACGTTCCTGACCATCCTTATTGGAGAGAGAATTCCTTAGACTTCTCTCTCTCTCTCTCTCCCTAAACTAAACCTCTGCCAAGTTTGTCTTGTTTGAATAAGTGGATGGAATTGTATGAGGGAAAGAAAGAAGCATCCTTCAAAAGTGTCCAAAGGACAATCCGGAAGATGACATAAATTCTAAAAATATGTCATAAGAGCCCACACTACTTCTAAACTTTACCAATTACAAAAAGATGTTACATAAATGGTTGGTAAAACAAAAGAGGACATCCAAAAGGAAGATAACTCTGGTTAAATAGTGATCCTAACCATATACTATTTGTGGAACTAAATCCCAGAAGATATAAAAGTGGGTAAAATGAAAAAGATGTGAACTTAGAGTAGAGTGGTTAGGACAAGACGGACCACACATAGCAAGTTAAGTACACCTGCTGCAAACCAAGATCCACATGGGTGATAGGATGAAGATCATACCTTTGTTAAGTCAATTATAATCCAAAACCTGCCTACTGAAAACCAACATCCTAGTGGGAGTAGGAAAGAGAATCCTGAAGGCAAATCAACATCCAAATCACGATCATCTGATGGAGGTTGGTAAGATATGCCATCTGACTCAAGTTCAAAAGACTTGGAGAAATCTAGTAGTCATAATTTTTAATAAAGTAACTTTAATAAATTAAAATGAAGATTTTATCCATGAATATGTTGAGTATTCGTTCGAATAACTTACGTCAAAAGTAATTTTAATGTTAAGGTTAAGAATACTTTTCTTCCTCTCGATATAAAATTTCCTTTGTGTGATTGCTAAACCTCCTGAATACATTTTGAATGTTTTTCTTAATAAAACTTTATTTATTTCAATTATTTTCTCTATCCTATCTCCAAACAGAATCAATTTGACTGATCTTGTAGCTACCAAAAAAAATAGTCAAAATAAATTTAAATTATCCTTTTCATTACTTCTAGAATGTTATAAATATATTTACATCTGAACAATTATAATGTAAATCATCTGGGACAGCTGTGACTCACAAGCATACCTCAAGAAATGTTTATTATTTATTTATTTTTACATTATCTAAACTTGACAAACCTAAAAAGTTCTCTATTTTTTATTTTAGGTACTTTTATAATAAACAAAAAAACAAGAAATGAGTTACCTAAACTTTTTTTTTATTGTTGTTGATCGTTGGTGAAACTAAGTCTTTAATTATTTTAAATAATCGTAGTAATGCACTAAATTTGTATTTATCTAAATAAAAAACAGACTAATATCATGCAAAAACCAGATAATTTTCTCCAAGAAAAAAAATTTTCTAACTTTCTAAGAACCCTTACAAATTCATCCAAGCAAGGTATTATGATTCTTATGGGAACCAAATTTGTGTTATAATTCAAACTGATGTATATCTGTTCAGAACACAACGTAATGCAATACATTACTTGATAAATGAAAACCTCAACTTTCTATTGACTACAGAAAATATATAATTGAATGCAAGTACTACTAACATTTCTTCAAAGAGAAGATGCATGTCCCAGGAAGGAACACTCTCTCAAGAGGTGGTGGAAGAACAAAGTCAAAGAGAAGATACATGTCCCAGGAAGGAACACTCTCTCAAGTGGTGGTGGAAGAACAAAGTCAAAGAGAAGATACATGTCCCAGGAAGGAACACTCTCTCAAGTGGTGGTGGAAGAACAAAGACAAGATGTCAAGAGAAAATATGTTGCACGTGTCATTCTAGGGAAAATTCAAGATTTTTAATATTTCCTTGTAAACTCAAAAACTTAAAACTTGTATTAAAATATCGATAATTAGTTAAGATATTATACTATACTAATTAGTATAGTATTAACAAAATGTAGTTTAATATAATTTTGAACGTGTTTTCTGAGAGGAAAGGCACATCAAGCAATTTTCATGTCCACCCCTGATTTTTAGTATTGTAAATCCACAGACTTATCGCTGTCCTCACGAGGGACTTGAATGCAAAACACTAAAATCTTGGATTTTATAAAGGATATTTGATGTCACAAGTGGTAAAGGATATCCAAGGATAGAAGGTTAATGTGATTGATCCAGGAACCTGACATCTTGTAATATAAACCACCTCTCTCAAAAGTGAAATTGGCTGGAACCACCTGAGCATAACATCGTCCTCAGAAAAATAAACATGGAAGGAAGGGGAAGAATGACCACCATCCTACTTTCAAATGAGTATTTTTTATAATACATTCTACACTTTGTTTGTGTTTCATTAACTAATTTAAGAAGTTGTCTCCATAATCCATTACCCAAGCTTCCCGGAACTGGAATGTGGTAGGGACTCTCAAACTCCACTAGAAAAATGTGTAGTGAAAAGTTCAGTGGAACAACAACACCCAAAATAGTGCAATGGGTGACCAAAAAACCCTAATTTTAAAAGCAGACCACATTGATTTATTCAATATAAGGCATAGTAGCAATGGGCAGATATCCACTTCTTCTCTAACCAGGGCCAAATACAGTAACGGACGAGAAAATTTATGAAGCAACTCTATGGTGAGGATAAACCTACAAGAGATATTCTAGAACAGCCCATCTCTGCAGTTTTTATTATGTTTGGTTTGTTTGTTTGTTATGTAGCCACAGAATTACAACATGCAAGTCAATACAGTCCTACTGTCCAGATTTGGTTATTTAAATAATTCCTAACCAGACACCAGTTGCTACAGAGTAGGATCTGGTAAGAAAAAGAGTGAAATGTCCCTGAAAAAGAAGAGATACATATACAAAAAGGTAATTTATCCAATCACAGCCTCACAAAGAAGTGAGTGGTGGTAACAGTACCCACACAAGAAAGAAACAGCTACTCAAAGCAGAGTCTGGAAGATGAATATAGTCCCACTGCTCAGTACTTCCAGCTGATAGCAGGCTAGACATGCAAAGAAAAAAGAAAGGTGCAGAATAACAGTGAAGATACAGGAAAGTAGAGATGGAAAGAGAGAGACCAGAAACAACATGAAGCGAAGAAAAAATAGGTTTCCCATGAAAATCCCTAAATATAAGCGAAACACTGAAGAAAGCAGATGGAAGGTAAATATTAACTGTAGGAATATCAACAGGGTAAAACAAACCTAAGAAAAATCCGAGGTAGAGGATGAAATCTGCCAGATGGTAAGATAAGGTAAAAAGAATTAATGCTCACATAGGGAGAAGCTGGCAAGTGCCTAATCTCAAAAGAGATGTAAACATCATCATAAGAAATAGAATATACAGAAACAAAATTAATGGTAAGACGTACAAACTATAAAGAAAGACAAAAATTATAAGAAATTGTGTGATGAAATAATCACGTGGATGTGTTGAAGAAAAGATAACTCAGACCTGCAAATTTAAATATCATAAAGTTGTTCTGGTTTTAAAAGAAATTTTTGATTATTAACTTATGTAGAATTTAAAAATATTAATTTTTTCTATTGTGTAAAGATTTTTACAAACTGGCAAGAAAAACTGTACTTAAATCAAATTATTATTTCATTTACCCCAACCAATATTTTTTTATTATTATGTTTAGGTTCTAGAATAATCATGTTGTGATTGGTCTAGAGAAATCTATAGCCAGTGGTTGGTCAGCATTTTAAACATAACAAGTTGTGACCCAATCTAAAAAAAATGGTCTACTTGTGTAAGAGTACATATGATAGTTTGTGAAAATATGTACGCAATGGAGAAAAACGGATATCACTTTCAGAGTCAGTGTACAGGTAGTAGTATAGAACATGTAAAAAACGGAAGACAAAACTGTTGCACATCTGTGTAATTAGCTGAAATATCAACGAACATAAACAGGTAAACCAAAAATAACAGACTTACTAATCCTAATTATCATTTAACCCTGAAGTAGAACTTACAGACAAGCCACAAGTAAACACCAATGAAGCCTAACTGAACGATATATAACAACGAACGTTACTAAGCACTACACCTACGAAGCCTAACTGAACGATATATAACAACAAACATTACTGAGCACTACACCTATGAAGCCTAACTGAACAATATATAACAACGAACATTACTAAGCACTACACCTACGAAGCCTAACTGAACAATATATAACAACGAACGTTACTGAGCACTACACCTACGAAGCCTAACTGAACGACATATAACAACAAAGAGCGTTACTAAGCACTAAAATGAAAACTGAACACTAAAGTTAAAAAAAATTTAGAGTAACCTATGTACAAGATTTGATGTATGGAAGAAAAAAATATAGTCAAATAAATGGTAATCCTAAAATATCAAACACAACAGTAAACCTAAGTAAATGGTTTTGTAGAAAAATACAACTAAGACAAATGGCTAACCTAATTTTGATTATGAATATTAATCAATTTAATGAAACTTAATGTTACGTAACATAAATAATGACAGATAATATTTATAATGAAAGTTTACAAAAACCATAACAGCATAACGGTCTTATCTTTCCAAAGTCAGTGGACTTCATTTCAAATTTGTGGGCCCTCAACACTCAAGGGGAGATCTAATGAAAGTTAGTTCAATGGTCAATCCATCGTACAATAAAGTACATCTAGAAAATATTCCTGGAGAATACCATGTAAGTATGGTAACAGAACATATAATCTCCAAAGTGGTCATTGGAATTCATAATGTAAAATAAATAACCAAACACAACTGTGCAACAGAAATGACAAAACATTTTTGTAAGGAAGTAATAAGTACCATATCTGGGTAGATATACAAAATAATTCCACTTAAGAATAATTGAAGTTACAAATAATCACTACTGCATGATAAAGAGTAAACATGTTGAGAGAAATTAACACAAAGAAATAGACAAATATTATCTAAAAACTTGAAAAAAGCACAAACTAAATTTCAGAACATGGGGACTGCCCAACAAGAAATGATAATTTGAAATAGGAGGAGGTGAGTTAAAACTGTATGCTACATGATTTGATTAAGGACTTGTTGAAATTAATCAATTCCAAATGAAGGAACGCAAAAGGATTGTGGCATGTGTAAAGAGTTATAAACATAGAGGGCAGCACCAAATTATAACAGCTATTTATGTGAGAGGAGGTAACGTACAGTATCAGAAGTAGGTTATCTCTCAATAAAATATACCCTGAAGGAAACTTCTCAGTTTCTCGTCAACTATAACATACCCTGAAGGACAGCTCCAGGTTTTCACCTCCCCAGATATCCATTCCTTCATCATACTTTCCTAGATACTCAAAATAGTCTCTGTCTATGGAAAACAATCCTCCAGCCATTGTTGGAGTCCTAAAAACAAAAAAACTTTGTAAATGTGTTGATTTAACAAATTTTAAGAAAATTTGACAATTAGTAACAAGATTATAAAAGTTTCATAAAGACTGTACATTAATGAAGTCATTATAACACTGTTTCCTTCCAGTGAAAACAGCTTTCTCTAAGTGAACTCCTGCATCCTCTGTTTGGAAAGCAACAGTCTCACCACCACGGGAGGAAACAAAATGCTCTTTTCTCTAAAAAATATCACAGAATCATTAATTTAACACACACTGACTTTACTCTTCTTCAAATTACCAGTAAACTACAAACAGGTAAGTCTTTAAATGTTGTTGTTGTTGTTTTGAATTAAGCACAAAGCTGCACAATGGGCTATCTGTGCTCTGCCCACCACGGGTATCGAAACCCGGATTTTAGCGTGTAAGTCCGCAGACATACCGCTGAGCCACTGGGGGGCAAGTCTTTAAATATTTAGTGAATAGAGTAAATTAATTGTAAAAACCCTCAGTTTGAAACTAAGTTTGTATTTTTGTAAATAACTTTATACTTCAAACTGTTGTAAATAATGCACAAATTTTAATTATAATACAATAAAAATCCCATTAAGACTGAAAAAGTCTAGAATACAAAGTTAAACAGTTGGTAAAATCTGTGAAGGATATAAAGTGAATTTTTGAAGGAAGAAAACATGTAGAGTACAGAATTAGAACACATAAATCCATTTAAAACGTGTACAATACCCCTAAAAATCCCTTTAGAACATCCACAATACATAACATCAGTTTAAAAACATCATTTTCAAACACAAACAATATTTTAAAGCATCCATTTAAGATGAGCAAAAACCACAAAAACACCATTTAAAAACACGTGTAATACCTGTAAATAACAACCCGAGTTTCAGATATTGTTTGAAACTAAATTTATATTTTTGCAAATAACTAAATTAAACAGTTTGTTATTAAATCATGTACAATACACAAAATACATCACTTTAAAACATGTGCAATGTATAATAGCATCATACATAACAACATCCATTAGAGACATTTACGTAAAAAAAAAAAAATCCATTTAAAACTTAAGCCTTTGTAACACATGGAAACATCCATTTACCGAAGAGGCAGTGTTCTGTCTCCATTTCGACGATCCACTTCTCGCTGTGGAACTCTGTACCAGCGAAAATTGAGCCTCCAATTAAAACCACCCCATGTCATGTCCGATGCCGGGATGTACTCAAATGTTTCATCGCTAATAACATCAATTATTGGACAAACCACTCGATTCCTGTTTGAAATAACCACATTTTAGTGAAATATAGCTAATAAAGAACAAATTCTAATCTATCTCCTCAAACCACTATACTCAGACACTTCGACCCATTTCCACTCAATGTTTCTGAAACAAACAATTCATAATAAACATGGAGTTCTCACACATTAAGTTTCTTTCAACTATTGATATTTTATCTAAATATCAACAAGTATTCTAATGTTTTTTTATTTATGTTTAATTAACACTGATCCTCAATTTTCAGTTCTGTTATTCATCACTTTTACAGATGAAATCTGAAAATATTAAAAGTTAAATATTAGGTATTTAAATTATTCAAAAAATACACTTTTCAGTATTTTGAAACACTTTGAAAACAGTCTGGTTTCTTTACCAAAGTTATTAAAATGGACATTTCCAGAAGGTAATACAAAACAGTATTTTTATCTCTGAAAGAAAAAGGTTTGGAGATTAACCTACTTGTCTTCAGCAATTCTAGCTAACAGAGGGACTAACCAGCCCTCAGTACACTCACAGTGGGCATCTAGGAAAGTGATAATTTGACCTTTGGTCTCAGCTGCCCCTTGAAGTCTTGCTCTGATTAGTCCTGACCTTTTACCTGTTCTAAGAACCTAAAAAAATATAAATTTGCATCTGAACACTAACTAAGAGAAAGGATCTGTTATTTCATTTGCTTCTTGTAACAACTCACTGTGATGACCACACACTTACAAAAACTAAAGGTTTGGGTAAAACTTTCTATTGTACTTTTTGCCTCATAATAATTAAAATCATCAAAATCAGTTTGATAATTATTGTTCCAATCCTACAAGTCTCTCGTTAGAGTAACTTAATAGTCACTAGTCAATAAGTCCAGTGATTTGATAATTATTATTCCAACCCTATAAATCTCATGTGAGAATAACTTAATTGTCACCAGTCAATGAGTCCAGTGACTAACTGATTACCAAATTCCATTAATTTCCCAGTTTTATAATTGTTAAGCCTACTAAAGATAAGACATGTATAAATATTATTATACACCTAATTACTAGACCTACTAAACAAATAAAAAGAAAGACTCTTTACAAACTTATACACTAAAAATAAAATGTAAGAAGACCATACTTATACACCTAATAAACAAGCCTACTAAATATAATTATACCAAAAGACTTTTTATAAAACAAAAGCAAATAAATGTTTCATAACATGTTAAAAAACTGCATGAAACTTGAAACAGTGTGAAAAGTGTAAGAATTATAAATTTTGTCAGAGGAAAAAGAAAACATCAAATGCATTCCTAGCAAAACAGCTTCAATGGACACTAAATAATATTCCTAAATCATGTAATAAATATCACTAACCCTAAAGAAGATACCTTAGGCCTATTACAAGAAATGTATTCTGACAGTATCTAAAAGCTATGATTTCATGAACAGTTATAAAAATATACTTTAGAAGTTCTACATTAAAGTTTCATGCTTTCAGTAAAACAAATGTGAAATATCAAGGAGTCTGTTTCCCTGGTTTTTCTAATCAACAGATTACATGAATACTATTTTACTAAATATCACAGCATTAGGAGAAAACATAAACAATGATATAAAGCAGGAAAGAGACTAAATGAAAAACCAATTGAAAATGAAAAAAAACAGCCCACAATTCATCGTAAGAAACTTTCCTTACCAGTCAAGTGGTTTTTGTGTAAACTATCTGCAGTTTCAGCTGATGGTAAAAAATTAGAAATTTGTTTATAACGTTAGTCTTTGAATACTGTTAAATTTATTCTAAAATTACTTGGTGATCAAATCAAAAAATAAAAGACATATGATGGAACAGAAAAATTTCACCTGAAAATATTACATAGTTTCAACTAATCATGGAGTCTGTGTTTGGTGAATACAGGTATATAAAATAGTGTTAACATGATTTTCTTTGTGCAGTTAAAAACAATAAAGTACCTACTTTAACAGGAACCTCCAGTTTGGAGACATAATCTTCTAATAACTGTTTCAAATAATCTGTGGGGAAAATACATTTTACTCTGAGAAAATATTACAATTAAAGAGGTAATTTTTAATTACACAAAAACAAAATACAACAGTGCTAATGCAATACAAAAGTGACATTAGTATTTAAAATAACCACAAATTGAATTTTCACAAAAAATATACCATTAAACTAAAACAAATGTGACATTTAGTCAAAACGAAATACACGAAACAAACTGAACAGTGAATACAGCACGAAAACATGGATCTAAATTAAATGAAACTCAAACTATATATGACAAACAAAAGCTATATTTTTGACAGATTTTCAAGGTTACACTTTTGAACTTAAAAAACTCAAATTGTCACTTCCTAGGAAACAAACAAAACATTCTAATTTTCACTGACGTTTAAACTTCCTGACATCCAAACACAATAAAAAACAGAACTAAACACTCACCCCTCTCACTTTCATCATCCACTAGGATAATTTCCTCTAGTAACCGTCTAGGAGAAGTGCGAATGATGCTGTGAATAGTACGCAGCAAAGTTGACCAAGCTTCATTGTGAAATACAATCACAATACTTGTGGTAGGTAGCTTCTGGGGGTAAACTTTGTTTTTACATCTTAAAATTAAACAAGTATGGGAGATTTAGTTACAAACAGCACTACTGTTTTTATTAGTTTTTCAACTGTCACAGTTTTATCTACACATCTTAACATTGCTGTTTTTCATCTTTAGTTTTATATGTATTAAAAAAATCAGTGTTTTTGAAAGTACTTTTTTTTAATACCTTAATAAGTATCTACATGTACCTCATATTCTCTGTATGTTAATTTCTTTTATGGATATAATAACAGGTACAAAACACAGTTCTATTTGTGTTAAAGATTTAAGTGAAGCCAATGTTTCATAAGAAACTATAAATACTAACTCACTGCTGACAGATAAAATACTGTTTCACAGTAATGTTCCACAGCAATAAAGTCACACAGTAACTACAGTTTGTGTGTCCACTAAACTGAACAACCATTTCAGACAAACCCCTACACTGAAAAAAAAATTCTTTTTTTCTATTGGGTTGTTTCACGAAAAGCCCTAGTTACAAACTACGTATATAAAATAATAACAGAAAAATGATGTTCATATCAGAACATTTTCAAACCTTAATTTATAAAACCTAATGCTTTAGTTTCACAATTTAAAAAACATTAAAGTATCAAAACTCAGTACCAAGCGTAAGTTTATTTAAATCCATAATCAACATCTGCAGAGTTCACTAAGTAGGTCTTAAATATAATTACTTCAAATTAAAATAATTAACATTTCTGAAATAGGTTTGTTATATTTTCTTAACACCTCCATGACTATCCATCTAGATTCTGGTCACTAGAAATAAACTCGGACTTACTTTTTAATTCTTAATTAACAAAATGTTTTCAAATCTGTTTTCCTTTTATCACATCTGAGCTCATAATGTCTAGTTTTATTTACTGATGCAACAGAAGTTAACATTTTCATACACTGAAAATGTATTTTATATAGATACTCATCCCTCATCACCCAAACCTATTTCAACCCTCTATACAATGTTGTCCACCTTTGACCTGCTCATGTGGGATATTCAGATATAGTGTTATGTAAATGTGTAAATATTTTGTAAACGACGGCATGTCGTGTTGTGTTTGGATTTTCATTTCTATTATCTATGTTTCCATATTTATATTATTGTTTCGAAGTTTAAACTAATATTTTGTTATTCATTTAGGGTAACATTTAGAATTTTCTTGAATTAAGTAGACCAATCATATGTTTGTAAATGAAGTGCTGGTGACTTTGTGTCTAGACGTGTAGTCTCGTGCAAGAACGGACATGTGCGGATTGCTCTGAAGATCTGTAGAAATTTTGCGGTCTTTCGAGGAGTTTAGGCCTACAATATATAAACAGACGAAGATGCGAGAGAAAAAAGAAAGATTCAGACATCAGTTTTTATTCAAAGAAAAAAAGAGTCAGACATTAGTTTTATTTCAAAAGAAGAGAGTCAGTTATTTGAGAAAGATTAAGTGTTTGCTGTGATTATTCAACTTGGATTTGTGACTGAAGTTAGATCTACGGAAGCTGTGATTTTATTTCATCAATCTCTACGATTCATCTGAATTACTGCTTGTGCTGAGAGTCGGCAAATTTATTGAACTGTGAATTGTTTCTGAACTTCTTCATTTAAGCTTCGGAATTTCTTCGTGGGACCAAATTCACATCCTAGACTGGAATTTGAGACTTTCATTTTAGATCATTATATTAGATACAAGCCAGTACCATTTTGTATTGTGATTAATTTTGAAGTTTGAAACTAGTATTATTTTGTTTTGTAATTAATTTTGAATGTTGTAACGTAATATCTGTCACTGTTATTATATAATTTATGTTATATCTGTTATATTTGTTAATAGTTTAGTGTAATAAATTATACAAGCTGTTATCTATGTTTTTCTGTTGCGTTTAGTCTATGAAGAACATAAAACATAAAAAATACGTAACACTTGTTATCTACCGTTGACTGATTCATGTAAAGTAATGATTCTGGTAATGGGGTTGAGAGAACTTTTAGAGACAGTTGATATTTGGATGGATTAAGAAGCATGGTAGAGACCAAGAAAGAAGACAACCATGATGATGGCCATGTTAAACAGAAAAAAGAAGACAACTGTGATGATGACCATGTTAAACATGATAGGAGGTAAGTAACAACTGGAAATATATTTTAAGTGAAGTCAAACAATAACTTTCTCAATTCTGCTGTCTTTACACACCCAAAGCTGTAATCCCAAACTGAAAATATGAAGGGACCAGTAAAGGTAGGATAGTATTAAGTGGATAACAACTGCCCGAAAAACAGATGTAAAGCACATCTGTGGGGTACAGCATTACTTCTTGAACAGGTATTATCTTTACCAACTAATAAAACAGTAATATATATAGAGTGGAATGATGAGACAGGCACCATATACTCAAGAAAAACCAATATGTACATCACTTGGCTGTGTAGCAGTGAAACATAACCGTGACATGAATTGTTGAGAGTCATAATTATGGCAAGATAGTAAAATGTGACTTATTGTGACCTCAGTGTTACACAGACTACACACTGGTGCATCAGTTCCTGATACAAGAAAATGATGAGTTGAAAAGCTGGAATCAATCATAGTCCAGTCAGAACAACTTCCTTTTTCTGATCCTTACAGAAGCAAGACAGTCAAGGTAAAATACTGCCAGCTAGCACAGAGCCGAGCCTTGAATACAGGGCCATAGTACATATATGGAACAGAAAAAGCAGTAATAGAGCAAGAGCAAATAGATTTAGCTGCAGTGTTAGAGAGCTCATTCCCACAAATACCAACATGGCCCAGTACCCAGAAAAACTGGGTAGAAATAGATGTTAAAGAGAAATGGGCCAGTTGGTTCTGAATATCAGTGAGAACAGGGTGTCAACCAACCTGAAGTGATACAAGGGCAAGTAGAGAACAAAGCAAGTCAGTATAAATAGTGAAGTTGGAGTAAAGCTTAGTTTCTGTGTGATCCAGGACAAGAGAACTGGAGAACAGTTCAGCAGTGAACACAGAAGCTGTAGAAAGGATTCTGCAGGCAACCACTGAGCCACAACAAACCATGGCAGAGCCCATACAGTCACCCGATTTTGGACCATCTGTATCAACAGGAATGGAAAGATGGTTCACAAGAAATTCAGCAAATAACAGACAGTATTTCCAATCAGAAGTGTCTGCTTTTCTCATATGACTTAAAGATAGGTCACATTTGGAGACTGCAAGAAGTCATGGTGGGATGAGTTGACCAGTGGATACAGTAATGTTATCAAAGGGCAGACCCAATTCATCCAACTGTGCCTGGATAGGAAGGCCAAAAGGAGCAATGGCAGATCATCTGTTCTGAAAAAAGAAAACACAACCCCAGGTGGGATGCTCTGGTTAGGAACAAAGTTTTGAAGCACATAGTAAAGAAAGTTGCCAATGGCAGAGGTGCAAAGAGGGTTTGTGGGAGTATGTATAGGTTCTGAACTGGGAAAGTGTGAAAAGCCCCAGTGCAGAGCCATATATCGAGGAATAAGTTCCACTAGTCAGTAAATAACCATTGAAGGGATAGCATGTGTACCCAACTCTAGATTATAAGAGCTCCCAAAATTGCCCAAGTCCCCAAAAGAGATAGATCTTCTCATGCAGTGAGAGACAGGGTGTTTACACTGCTTTTATGACAACACATTCCATATCCATGGGCTAAAGTGAAGAATGTGTTCAACTAAGATTGAAACTGAAAAGAAACCCTAAATGAATAAGATATTGAATAGATAGTTAGAAGAATTTCTCTAACTTCACAAGAAACCTGAACTAAAATTCAACCAGAATCCATGGATCCATGGTGAAGATGCACCAAATAGTTGAGAAGTGCTGCAGTGTGATCTCCCACTTGCTCTGGAAAATACATCCCTCACCTCTACCACTATCCCCTTGAAGAGAAATGGGAAAAATAAGGGTAAGGATAGAAATGTCTGGAACAGAGTATGGGAGCAGAAGGAACAGTCAGGTAAGATGAACAAGATGCCAGGAAGGACAAGCAGGATGTAGCCTCTCAAAATGAACTCTAGATTCCAAAGATGAAGTACAACTCCCACAAATCATTTCCACAAAAACAGGGTCTATCAACGAATAGAGGGTGAGATACATTCCATCAAGTAATCATCTCCTAAAAAAATCCCAGGTGTTAAGAGACAGCACAAATCCCAATAAATGGGCTAGAGTAGACCACAGGAGAGTCATGAGGTCGTCACAAAATTGATCAGACGACTAACAAAATCCTTGAGACAACAACTTTACTGAGGAAATAATATGCAAAACAATGGTCAGAACAAGATGAATCATAGGAAACGAAGATTGGTTGAAGTGAAACAAAGCCCCTGAATTTGAGCACCACAAAGCAAAGAAGATGATTCAAATGTTAGGAAGCAAAAAAATGGAACTGAGGCCTGCTAGTGAACCAAAGAATACTGGCCCATCAGACAGGGGATAAGGCGTACACATACCACGTTAGGTGAAGAATGAAAAAATAATAAATTGTTGAAAGCTTCTTCACCCAAACAGAAGAGAATAATCGAAAATTAGGGACAAAACATTTACTATTTGACCACTAAGGCAGAGGAATGTACAAATGTTCCTGTCAGCAGTAAGTGACTGTCTAAAATCATCTGCATCCTGAATAAATTCTTCCTAAGAAGCTTGTCCAGGTGGAAAGGGAGAACAAACAGACTGATGAGCAAAAGCATCTAACTCGGTATAAATTAAGGCTTGAACTGCTTTGATAAACATTGTTGGGGACCGGTGACATCACTACTGTCGTCCATATTGGAAAGAACATCATCATCTGCCACCACAGAATTAGAATTTAAATTGCTGTAGAATTCTTCAAAAAATAAAATTCAAAACTAAAGATTTTAACTTAAAACTGGTTAAGGAATGAAATGTAATAACAAAGAAGACACAAGCAGATGGAACAAAGTAAACACACAATGTAATGTCAATTGTGTTAGAATAGTAGAGGAAACTCCATGCAACAGTACAGGTGGAGGGTAGTCACACACTATGTACATGTTCTGAAACAGTACAAAAATAAAAGAGGTATTAGAGACTGGTGCACTATTAGCAAAACAAATGATCAATGTTTAGATACAAATTAAGACGAAGAATTGTTCAGGTGAGCGAGAAACTACAAGTGTGGAGGTTCAGGTGAGCGAGAAACTACAAATGTGGAGGTTCAGGTGAGCGAGAAACTACAAATGTGGAAGCTTGAAGAACTAAAGAGTCTTAGAAGCTAACTACTTTACATAGTTGTATTAACGATACGATACCAAACAACAAACATTTAAAGATTAATGTAGTCCAACAAGAAATAGTTTCAACAATTGACACAACATGAAACAGTTTCACACCATCGAAACTTAAAATAGCACTGATGGACTCAACTTCAATATGTATTTTACAACATAATTCACGTACTAGATACATAATATTGATTTGGAATTACCCTCAATAAAATTATCTGGTAGAATTATTTAATAACTTCAGTGTAAGAGTTATCAGTGTCTACTTGTTTTTCACTATCACTGTACCAAACAAACAGGTATGACTTATCTCTCTATTTCAAACTAATATATTTCATTTAATTCAATAGCCACTTTACATAAAATAAAATTTATTTTGAAGTGATATAAAAGTTATCTTACTTCTCCATTCTAAAATCAGGTAGTGACCTGTTGAGAGCAATTTTGTCACTAGCCAGCAAGTTAAACTGATTAAGTTTAAATTTTTCCTTTTTTAAACTTTCTTCTTCTTTAGGAATGACCACACCTTTTCCATTTTCTCCTGGCCACTCAGCTGGATTTTTGTGTAAAACTGAGAAGAAACAGACAATAAATGTTTTAACTGAAGAGTTCTCAACACAAAACTAATCAATTTTCATGACAAAAATTGGCATATTAAATGTAAGAGTAAATATTATTTTGATCAAAACATAAAATACATATACGTGTGTGTGTGTGTGTGTGTGTGTGTGTGTGTGTGTGTGTGTGTGTGTGTGTGTGTGTGTGTGCATACAAATGTTAAGTTTATAAAAAAAAAAAACAATTATGGAAATTCGTTGTCATTACAGTTCATGTCACCACATCCAGTCAAGCTCTATCACAAGTTATGCCTATTAGTTTCCACTGTAAAAGGTTCCCTCATAAATCTGTCATGTTCAAAACTCACAACTGTTCATGGACAGCATTCCATAATCTATCACCCAATGTATCAGGGATATGACTTCCCAGAATCCTGTAACAGTCAAATGATCAGAAAGAGATCCACAGGCACTGAGTCCAATAATTTGGCAAATGTTATTTGGATAAAACAGTATGAATACCTAATTCATTTATTCTTCAGATGCTTTGAACATGCAACAGTTAAACTGGATAATGGTGAGTCTAGATGGAGATCCATCTCAATTATATTGTGTACTGTTGTTTGGGATATTTTGATGGCTCTTACCAATGGCCTATGTGTTCTTCATTTCTCATCTGTAATATGACATTGTAGGATGATTATTTGCTTTGGATGCAACTTATTGCAGGGCTCCATGGAGACAGTCCTGCCCAAGCTGCTTCACATATTTCTGTTTGGAAGTAACAATAAAAGCACGAAGGGTATCTTTTTCTCAGAAAAAAAAAAAGAAATCCTGAACCTAAAAACATCTTTATGATCTAAATGTATTAACCTTTTGTTCTGTAACGGGCTATTATATATCCTTCTCAAAAGTGACAAATGGTAGCATCACCTACTTACAAAACACCACAATGTCAAAATGTAGTCCCAGAACATTCTGTTTCACTCCAACCCTATGTTGGCTGTGTTTATTATGTGACTTGGTTTGCTCATTCAAAATTGTTTTGACAGGATTAATTCAACTCTCTGTTACATACATCTTAACATCTTTATACACATCATTATATTTATTACTTTCCATCTTATACTTACAAGTTTTTCTTTCAATTCTGGAACTTATAAATGTTATGTTTTAATTTCACCAATAAGAATTGCATTACTGTAAGACAGTTTATCATTCATATCAATAAAAACAAATTCTCACAGATGAAAAACTGCATGAATAGATTCTTCTGTTTAACACAAGATAAATATTCTTACCACGTTCAGTCCAACTTCTAAACTCTCCAGCAGGTGAATTAGATGATTTGACAAACGGTGCATGGTCTTCACTCTGCGATATTCCTCGAACTTCAATGCCAATTTCACATGAAGTACCGATACATTCCGTGTAGTACATTAACAGACACACTCCCAACAAAAACCACACAAGAGAAGTTGCTAGAACAACCTTACAAGTATGAAAACGAATCTTTCCTCGGAGCATGGTTAGTGAATTAGTATTTCTTTACACATAAATCAAAAGACTAGAAGCCCTACTTTTTACAACTATAACTCCTAAATGAAACAGCTGATAATGTTTCCAAAATAAATCATTACAACACTTCAATCACACAAAATTCTCCTGTACTCAAACACAAGATATAACTAAGTTTTTTTATTACAATCTAACTAAAACACTTCAACTACACACACTTTTCCTGTACCTAAACTCAAGATATAACTATAACCTGACAACAACACTTCAACAAAACACCAGATACGACTTTAACCTGACTACAACACTTCAACAAAACACAAGATACGACTTTGACCTGACTACAACACTTCAACAAAACACAAGATACGACTTTGACCTGACTACAACACTTCAACAAAACACAAGATACGACTTTAACCTGACTACAACACTTCAACAAAACACAAGATACGACTTTAACCTGACTACAACACTTCAACAAAACACAAGATACAACTTTAACCTGACTACAACACTTCTACTCAACACCTTTCTCTCTCCTGTACCTGAGCAGTCTACTTATAAATTAAGTAGCTCTTCGATCTCATGGTTTATTCTTCAGTCATCATGTGCAATATTTTTCATCTGGTTAAAAAGAAAACTAAACATAAATAAACTTTTAAGGCCAATAAAGCCATGGCAACAAGTTCATTTAATATTATAAAAGGCTATTAAAAACAATTATAGTTCTGAACTAATTGTACATGAAACACTCCTTCCTTCGACTTTATCTATAAGAAATATAAATCACATTTACAAACCATTCTACTAATATTTCATTACCACACAATCACTGTATTAATACATCTATGAACAAAGGTCTTTAATTTATATGAACTTGACTTATATTTCAAAACAACTATTTTACTGACTTAGGCTTAAAATATTAGTACTAACTTAAAGAACAATTCCAAAACACCTATATGCTACACTTTGATAAACATGACATTTAAACAATGCTGTCCACTTAGAAAAGACCTTACAACAAGGGAAAATGTCTGGTAAAAATTGTAAAATAAACATCTCACACAGAACTTTAAGTTCACTTTGTTTCAAGCCTTGTAGCACTAGAATACACACACTTATAACACCTTATTTAGTACCTAACAATTTAACAATATACAAGATAGTACTGTATGATTTACATCTGATTATAAAACAGTTATCACTTTAACAAAACATATATAATTGGAGGGGCACTCAGTCAACAGATACCTCTAACAAGTGGTATTCATCAGATTTAGCTCTAAAACCAAAAGAAAAGTTTGTCCTACGTCTTTGGTGTTTTATGGCAAAAAGCAGCTTGGCTATTTGCACCAAACATTTAGTAAAAGTTAAAATTAAGTTTAGTAAAATTAATAAAAGGAAACTAAGGTAAAACAAAACAGTTTAAAAAAACATAAATAATATAAAACCAAAGTTTACATCTTGTCTACAGCAGTAACAAAAGAACTACAGTAGCACAAGTTGTTAACAACTTTCTGTAGCATAACTGTAATTATCATAACTCTCCAGGATGACAAACAGTAGTTCAAACAGCAGCGTTAGTCACCTGAAGTTGGCCTTTCCAGTCCTGGTTTTGAGTTACTTGATGTTACAGCCATTTTCTAATTTCAAATCGAACTGCGATTCTTAAAAGGGAACCACATTAAAAAAGGTCTAATGTACAATTTAAAAATTTTCAAATGGCAGATAGATTTAGGTGCAGTGTTGGAGAGCTCATTCCCACAAATACCAACATGGCCCGGTACCCAGAAAAACTGAGTAGAAATAGATGTTAAAGAGAAATGGGCCAGTTGGTTCTGAATATTAGTGAGAACAGGGTGTCAACCAACCTGAAGTGATACCAGGGCCAGTAGAGAACTAAGCGAGTCAGTATAAATAGTGAAGTTGGAGTACTGCTTAGTTTCTGTGTGATCCAGGACAAGAGAACTAGAGTACAATTCAGCAGTGAACACAGAAGTTGTAGAAAGGATTCTGCAGGCAACCACCAAACCACAACAAACCACGGCAGAGTCCATACAGTCACCTGATTTTGAACCATCTGTATAAATAGGAATGGAAGGATGATCAAAAGATGTTCAGTAAATAACAGATAGTATTTCCAATCAGAAGTGTATGCTTTTCTCATATGACTTAAAGATAAGTCACATTTGGAGACTGTAAAAAGCCATGGTGGGATGAGTTGACCAGTGGATGCAGCAATGTTATCCAAGGACAGACCCAATTCATCCAACTGTGCCTGGATATGAAAACCAAAACAAGCAATGTCAGATCATCTAGTCTGAAACAACATGGTCCACCAAGAAATGAAAACCCAACCCCTGGTGGGATGCTCTGGTAAGGAACAAAGTTTTGAAGCACAGAGTAAAGAAAGTTGCCAACAGCAGAGGTGCAAAGAAGGTTCATGGGAGTATGTATAGGTTCTGAACTGGGAAAGTGTGAAAAACCCCAGTGCAGAGCCAAAGTCCTTGATGATGAATAGGGTCCAGCCATAGACCAGTGATCTATAGTAGAGTTTCGATCGAATAAGAGCACAATATATCTTTAGCATGGAGTTGATCTGCTCCCCAAATGGTGGAAGAGAGGATACAGAGGATGTTTAGTGCTCTTGTACATTTGACTCATAGCTGCTTGATATGTGGTAAACAGGTCAGCTTATGGTCAAAGATAAGTCCCAAAAATTTTGTCTCAAGGACAACAGGCACCACAACTTCACCAATACGGAGTTCAGGATCAGGGTGAATACCCCATTGATGGAAAAAGTACATGCAAATGGTTTTAGAAAGAAAGAGAGAAGTTAAAGCTGTTTGCTGTGGTCCACTTCAGTAAATGATTGAGGGCAGTTTGTAGTTGCCATTCAATACATTTCAGTCATTGAACATGATGTGAGATGTAAAAGTCAATGACATAGAGCCTGTTTGCCACAGTAGGTAGGAGGTTTTCAGTGATGGCATTAATCTTTATACTGAAAAGTATGACATTCAAAACACAGCCTGAGGGACACCAAGTTCCTATAGAAAAGAACGGGAAATAGTCAAACACACACAAACTGTCCATTGAAATTTCTTTAATAAAAATGGGGAAATGGCCATGTAACCTATATATATGGAGGTCTTACAAAATACCATACCTCCATATTGTATCATAAGCCTTCTCAATGTCAAAGAATATTGATACAAGATGAATGTTGTCATTTGAGAAAGGCTTCTCTGATTGACGTTTCAAGTCGAATCAGGTGGTCTATGGTGGAGTGCTGTCATCGGAACCCACACTGGGTGATTAAGAGGAGGTTGTCTGAATTAAAGAACTAAACAAGATAAGCATTAGCCATCCTCTCTGAGGTCTTACAAAGACAGCTTGTCAAAGCAATTGGATGGCAGTGTGAAGGAATATTGGGATCCTTCCCAGGCTTAGAAAAAGGTAAAACAACAGGCTGGCACTAGGGCATGCAGGTCAGGTGGCATCGATCACAGCCAGTTTCTCTTTAAATTATTGGAAAATGATCACAGCCTAGTGGATTATTGTTAACCCTCCATGAAAAATAGGAGAATAGTGAAGGGAAGTAAATTGAGAGACCAATAACAGTAAAGGACTGACTAGGTGCATGGTAATAAGTAGAAAAACCAGAATTGAAAAGAGATAGGTTGTGATCAGAGAGCATACACTCTACAAAGTGACCCCTCCTATCAATATGAGCACTTCTTCAGAGAGGATGATGTCCATCAAAGTCTCCTAGGATTAAAAAGGGAGACGGCAATTGTTCAATGACAGCATCAAGGTCTGATCAACCATAGGTTTCTCTGGGTGATAGGTAGAGAGAACAAACAATGATGGTATGATCTAAGAAAACACCGATGGCTACGGCTTCCAAGGGTGTGTCAAAGTGACAAAGACAAGGTGGGCACATGCTGATCAACCAACAGTGACACTCCTCCATGCACTTGTCCATCACACAGCCTCTCATTTTTGTACAAAGAAAACTGCTGAAAGGTGACTGTATCAGCAGGTTTCAGGAATGTTTCCTGTAAGGAATGACATTCAGGATGGTAGAAAGCAATCAGTGTTTTGATGTCATCCAGGTTAAAATGTAAATTTCTTCAGTTTCATTATATCAAGGTGGACATTTTTATTTTTGTGTAGATGAATTGGGTGGAGAACCTTTCTGTTAACAAGCATGTTTCTTTTATTTACTGTCTTTATTTGAAGGAGGTCTGTCTACATCTGTAGATCCTGCTCTGGAATGATTGGGCAGGTCTTTGCTGTTGAAAGACGATTCCAGCAATTGAGGATGTGTTCAAATGATTCTTTTGCAATTTGGGGTGGGAGAAGATGTACCCAAGGAAATTCCTGTACCCAGAGAACCAAAGGAAGCAGATCTTTAGATTTGTTGGAATGTATGTTAGTGACAGAGATAAGTCTTGAAGGTGATTCATCAACTTATTTAACCATGAAGGTCAAAAGACTTTTCATTTGGTTTGAGAATGATTCTTTTGGAGGTACAGAGAGATGTGTCTACACTCCCACTGTAGTAGTGGAAAGAAGTGCAGTAGCATACATCAGAGGTGAAGTGTTAGACAGCAACTTTTAAGCTTCAGGATAAATAATGTTATGAATAATTTTCAAATGCTCCACCTAAATCTTCCAACCATTCAGGACAAGAACAAAAGTAAGAAGGGTGAGAGCCATTAAAATTGATGCAATGAGAATCCATTTCACACTAACATTTCTTTACTGACTTTGAAGGGCCATCAAGACCCTCTTGTTCCTTCTGAATGAAAAAGGGAGACATTTGCCCCAAAGGTTTGTCTGAAAGAAAATGTAGTAGTATAAGGAAATGAGGTACAACAGGCGTTATAGATGTTGAAGATTGCTGCTAAGAATTGTCAAGATGTGGCTGTTTACTTATGGACTGTTTTTACACTATTTAAGTATTTATTTGGAGGATCCACTGACCCCACCCACCATGGAGCCCAAGGAGAGGTTGTACTACAATGCTAATAAAGGACACTGCAGCAATGCCAGGGTTTTGTGAGCACTATATCCAAACACCAGTATCAGATAGAATGTCCACAACATCTGTTGATAACATCCAACACTGGTACTTGGTTGACCCTAGCCCAAGTAGACCAGATGATTGACCTAAGGAAAAACCACCCCACTACAGGAATTCAAGGCCAAAGTGGTGTGTTAGGGTTGGTCCCCTCAACCACCAGGATCCTCTCCTCCCCTTCACTGGTCACCATGCACAACAAACATGTGAGTGGATGTTTAGATCTCAGATGAGGTAAACTGAAAGAACAGAATCTTCCTTGGGAGATTCCCTCACCATGTTCAGGAATCCACACCAAGGGGGTTATCAATAAAACAATGAGAAATAATATTCTGCATGTATTACATATCCTCATGTTAACAGAAAAGGAATTGTTATCATCATAACTTTCATATTTAACCTCCAAAAACTGATAACTTCCATTTTTGGTCATAATACAAATGTATAACAACTTTTCTCCAAATCATTTTAACCACTTTTGAGAAATCTAGCTAACAAACAAACACAGAGGGTGAAAACACATATCCTCTGCCCACCTTCAGTGGTGAACGTACATGCCAAAATTTAATAATACTGCCTATATTAATACATGAAAAGTACAGGTTCCTCCTGACCAACTTATTACTTACAGATTAAAACATTTCATTCTTTCTTTGTTTTCAAAGTGTTTCTAATACAGCTTAAGTCACTCTGAAAACAACATTAACTGTGGTATTATGTTAAAGCATAAACATATATATAAACACATGCAAGCATACTTGGCTAAACCTTGATAAATAAGTGAAATATTAAATAAATAAAGTTCACATCTTTTATCTCAGGATCACACACAATATTATCCTGAGTATTCCACATAATTTGACCTTTGTGAAACAATTTGTAGATTAGGTATATACAATAGTTCCCTTTCATTACACTGGTTTCTCTTCTAAAAGTAAATTCAAAAATAAAAAAATTATTAGGCACAACTTTTACTACATGAAACTAATTAAATATAAAACATTAATGGAATATTCTACTGAGCAGTGACAATTATTTTTATGCTGACATACAAAACAAACACATGAACCAATCATAATAATTCATACCTAAACAACATGATTCCACTTTCTACCAGAAAGCCAATAATTTGGCAAAAAATTTTTCTACCTTTATCAGGTTCATAAGCATCCAATGCCCTGATGTTTATTAAAAACCTTCTACACGTTAAAATATAAAACACTAAAAGGGACATACCCTCAAAAACAACAAAAGAAGCCCTATTAAAAATCTTTTAAACTTTATAAAGCAAGAAAAAAACTCTGAAATTATTCTGAAAATAGATAATAAAATCCCAACTTCCCAATGACCTCCCTGACTAGCTTGAACTTTAGAAATTCAACTAACATGCTCAATTATCGTGATCCTTCCATGACAATGAACATGACCTTCTTCTGACAAGCACGCCTATTTACCAAAATCCTCTCTTAACTAGTAGGCGCACCTAAACTGATTATATCTTTTTTATTTTCAAAAATCTTGTAACTAATGAAAACTTTCCCAGTGAAACAATTCAACAGCCAACAAAGTTTTTCATCACATAAATAATAACTGGTTTAGTCATGTGAACATGGTATGTTGTCTGATAGACATCAGTTATGTTCTGATATATATGGCACTTTTGTATTTAAATGAAAACCTGTACTTTTCATAACTCAAGATGGAGTATGAAACAACTTGTTATTTCATGTTCATTTAAAACTTTATAACAAAGCTACTGAAGCTAAGAATATATAAAAATAACTGGCTGAATGAATATTTCCAAAGTACTTATGCTGTAGATATTCAAAATCCTGATTTGAAAGTATCATTAACTGTAAATTCATGAAAAATACCAAACTGTCAATTTCCTACTAAAACCAAACAAATCTAAGAATCATTAAAAGAGCATAAGAACACACAACTATATATTATATTAATAATGATTAATTTCTGTTTAATAAAAGTTAGATTTATTATTAAAGCCACTTAAAATAATTTTGAATATTATTATTAATTATTCTTACAGTAATAAGGACTATTTTATGAATACTCATTGGAATAAGGCCACATTGATTTACAACACATTACCTCCCTGCATTGGAACAAGGCCACATTAACTTAATGGCACATTATATACCTAGTCATTTCTTACACACAATTCTATTTACCTTAAAAGTTAATTTTAAGTTTAACCCTACAGTATTAGTTTATTTTTGATTACGAATTTTTGTTAACTGCAATAATAAATGGACATTGGTGGATATTATAAGACATTATTACAATAAACAGTACCATAAACTCTTCAAATATACCAACAGATATTACCATTCTATTTCATAGATTCCTCTTTAACATATACAACATTAAAACACAACTTTTAAAATCAAACTAAGACTCAATTTGAAATCTGATTAGAATCTATTTATCCAAGTACCAGTTCTAACATAATATCACTTAGCCTAACCCAGGATAATTGTAATTTTCTGATGGAAAATAAATGCTTTTATTTCTCATTAAATGTTTCAAATATTCCAGCAGAACTCAACATTTTTCCCCACATATAACATTTATTTCACTATTAAATAAAAAATATCTGATATTTTATTATGTACCTTATAGCCACACCATACATCACACAAGCATCTCTCAGTTGTAACAAACACATGACCAAACATTTTAAGGGCAGCAGGCCACAACTATAACAGTACGAGTAAAATTTTAACCTTTGGTCAAATATAGTACCCTTAGCTGAAGTAAAAGTAATATGATGAGAAGTTGTGTTTTGTTTTTAAATATTTACTATTACTCCTTTACATTCTATAATTTCATCAACATTATATTCAATATTACCATATTATAATTATTTGTTGCTATAGAAACGTCATTTAACATCAACTACCAAATAACTACGGGGAACACTAAAAAATATAAAGAATTTATATTACTACAAACACTAATATGATGCTACATACCTCTTACTGACGACTTGGGTGATAAGCACACACGAGAACTCTCCAAAGTTCCTTTACCAGTAATAGTATTAAAATTTTGTTAAAATTTCAAATGAAACTTTCACTTTTAATTATCCAGATAAAACCTGTTAGGTATTTTAGGTTTTACACAATTAAAAATATATAAACAACTTAATATCTAAAATGAAATTATAAGTTTGAATTCTACACCGACCTACTGAAACACCTAACTACCTCACCTACACGTCCAACACGAAAAGCGAAACACCTTTGGTTAAATTTCTTCAATCGCCATGTCATCAATCTTCTCAGCTTTAAAAGTGAAAGTCACGTCATTCTCGTCACCAATTTAAAAGAAAAAATTGTGAACTCATTGAGCGGACAAAAAATATATTAAAATAAACACAAAAATAGAGAAGAGAAAAAGAAGATATGTAGTCAAAAATAATTGATGTCACAAACAAGTAAATCTTGTTGTATGCTATTGTTTTTCACTTAAAATGTTAAAAATTTTCTACGGGCAAAATAAACACAAAACCAATACATTTGTATACTGTGGTGAATTAGTAGTAAGTTTATGTATTTACATAGCTAAAATTTTTGTTCAATTAACATTAGCAGATAATGCGCGGAAAGCCCACAATGTAGTTTTAACTAAAAACAACAATACCACCTGATTAAAAATAAAACAAATATCCTCTTATTCCTCAAAGTGAATGTTGTGCATTGTCTATCAATAACAAATGCAATATGATTTTATAATTGCTCTCTAAATATGTGTCTGTTTTAGAAATTTAGCAGATTATAGTATTTTACTTGTTTCTTAATCTGCTTATTTTTTGCCAAGTTTCCCGATGGGACAGTAGTACGTTTACGGACTTACAAAACTAAAATCTAAAGCTCTATTCTCTGCGGTGAACACAGTAAAGAGCTCAATGTGATTTTGTTCTTAAACAAACACATGTTTTCTGAAAATATACCAAGAATTAATTTTGAACTTCTGACCATGTATAAAGTAACCGGCTAGCAACATCATCAATCACTTGTCGGCTACATTTTAATCGAGGAACAGTTGAATTGGCTATTACAAAACAGCGCTCCATCTTTGAAAGATCGAACATATTTGAAGCCAGGTTTCGATTTGTTAACTTTATGTGGACTAGATTTCATATGTATATATATTTTAAATAACTTACTAACAAAACAACGACCTTAAAACAATATAATCATGAGTTGTGATTTCCCTCGTTCATTTTTTTTAATTCCACAAAAAGCTACTTGTGGGCAATCTGCATTAGATGTCCTTAGTTTGGAAGAGTAGACAATACGGAAGGCAGCTATTCAACACTACCCACTGCCAACTCTTGAGATATTTTTTACCAATGAATGGCGAAATTAACAGCTACTTTGTACTTTCCTCATGTCTAAAAGTACGAGCATGGTAGGGGATAGGATTCGATTCTGCGACTCGCAGATTGCGATTGAAATGCCCCAAACCCCCAGTTGATCTGTAAAATGTTGATAAAAACAGTTAAATAAGGATAACAGTATATCATAAAAAAACATTACCAGTTATATGATAGGATCCGAACCTAAATATAAAGAAAATTGCTATGATAAATATATATTTATACATTTTGTGGAAAAGATATTTTTCCAAAGTTATATATATATATTAAATACAGGTATTCGAGCATCACTCTCTAATTAAGCGATTAAACCAGCGGTTTTTGTTTCAGACGCCTTATTAAGATAAATGATTATTAACTATATTTACTTTATTTTTTAAATCACTTCAACTTTTTTATTAAAATATTTTATGATAAATTTATTATATATAAAAAGATGAAAGCGTTCCGAATAAATTTGAGGTTATTTTATACTGTGGCGCTAAAATTTAAGTAGAATTTTGACAAGCATGCGTATTAACATTTACTGAGTTAGTGTAAGCAGTTCTGTGTTCTAAATATTAAAAATTTGAAGTGTCGTTTGTATTTGTAACAAAATAAATGTTTAAAGTAGATTCTGATAAAGAGTTTGATTTAGAAGATGAGGTAAAATACGTTTAAACAAAGCTAATGTACAAATTATATGGTGTAATAATTGTACACTATTTGAAAAATAGCATTTGATAGTTATTTTAAGTTATATTGATTATCAGCTGTAAGACTTATGAGGGAAAACGGACACTTTTTGCAAAATTAAAATAAAACTAGTGGTTTGATTTGGAATCTAAGACCAAACTATTGCTCAGTTGGACAATTCAAATACTAAAATAGCTATAGAATGTAATTAAATGAATAAATTTGAGTGAGTTGACTTGTTTTCAGTTATATGAAAATGTTAAGAGTAAGACAAAGTAAAAAGAAAACTAATGAATAAACTGTATGCAATTTTTTTAAAGTGATGTACACGTGTCTTTAGTTTACTGGTCTTACTGCATGGATATTTTATTATTTATTGAGCAATGGTATTCATAACTAAAATTAACATAGTTGCATTAATGATGCTTTTAGACACAATCTCTGGAAAATTCACTGGTGGAATGACAGTGTTTGGATTTAAACTGCTAAAATCAAAACATTATTCTCTGCTAATCATTGAAAGTGTTAATACCCATACCGGCTGTTCTGAGATACATTTTGATTTCAGGTTGGTTACTTGTCATCCAAAAGTGCTAAAATCAGTGGTTTAGTTTTCCTTGATCCATATAGTAGAAAGCCCAGTGTGACTTTGCTATAATAAAGAAACAAATGCATACATACTGACCCCACAGCTTTGTCTTAAAAATATAAAAGTAGAAATTAGACCATGTATCTTTATCTCAGGAGCAATGGTTTAACAAGTTATTTAATCTAACATTAAAAATATGCTTATAAAGTTGGGTGTATCTGTCAGTGTCATGTAATATGTATTTGTAGTATATATATATCTGTATATTTCCATATGTTTTATGTTGTAAAATATATTTATAATGGTGTAAATAATAACTGTCGTTTCTGCATATGTCTGAATGTAACACGACATAAAACTTGTAGACATTATGTAAAACAGCTTATTTACTTTCAAGTGTGATTTTCAGTGTAGTAAGTAGTAGGGAAATTGAAATAATTTTTCCAGGTTAAAGTTATAATAAAGATTTTTATAATCATTATTGACATTGCATACACGATAATGTGCAGTTTAGATTACAACAAAATCAGTAAACTTATCTGCACTATAGATACGTTTTATTGGTAGCTGAGTTGTTAATGATTACTAAATTGTATTAAATCTTGAGTTTACTTAGCTAAGAATTACAGTTATTTTTTATCTCTCTCACCCATTAGGGCTTGTAGTAAAACAGAAGTGATGTTCACGTGTAGCTAGCCGCTGTCGATGTGTTAGAGCTCTAGCAGCTCACTTTCTTTGGAAAGTGAAAAGAATTCTTTAGAGTTAGGGTTAAAAGGTCATGTTAATCATTTCTAAAACAGTATTTGTTACCACAGAATTCTTCCCTGATGAGGCAGCAGTAAATTCACAGGATTTACTGTGGCAAGGGTTCAATTTTTTTCAGTGAACACAGCAGATAGTTCAGCATAGCTTTGCAGTAAAACAACAAATCACAATTAAAGCAAACAAAAACTCCAATGTTTGACGGGATCAACCATGCTACAAATGACTGTTTTAAAATGTGGCTGTACTATGTTTACTCGTTGATTTATACTTGCCTATTTCTTTGATAAAACCTACTGATTTGCTTGTTAAAAGTATGTGTAATGATACTGTAGTTAAACAGGATGTTTAAATATGAAGAACCACAGGGTTGTTGAGTTTTATATTATTCTTTAGATATTTTGTTTTTATAGTTTAAGAAATGATTTTATTTTTATTGACTGAAATTTGTATATTTTTTAGCATCAAATAAATGTAAAATTTATAAATGTATTCAATATCTAGATAAAACTATATACCATTAAACTTTGAGTGGAAAATTTGAAATTTTCATAAAATAAACTTAACAGTAGTTTAATGTTTGATACATGTATTAATTTTGTAACATTGTGTGGTTTGATTTATTGGTTAATGAGGAATATATCATCTTTCTACTATTTTGAATTGATGTTTTGTATATGTATTACATTTATTTTAAACTCATTTAACTTACTGTTTAAAAAATGATTTGTTTTTGGTTCTTTTAATGTCAAATACATATATTGTCTTTTTTTTAGGATTTTTTTCAAGATATTTTTAAAGTTTCCGCAGTGGAAACAAGTCCAGAGTTATTAAAGAAACTTCACAATTCAACTGAAAGAAAAGAATTGAATGGTGGACAACAGTTAACTTCTGATAGTTGTGTGTCTTTATTAACTTTGAAAGGCACTGAAAAAAATGAAGTTTCTTTCCAACGAAGTCTGGGATCAAAATGGGATGGTCAAAAAATACCATTTACTATCCAGAATGGAAAGGATAACAAAACTTGTGATAAAATTCTTTCTAAACAAATAAATTCTAAGCTTCCAATTGAAAGCAGAAATGCTTCAGTGCCTCTTCAATTTTGTGATCAGAAATGTAAGTCTGGACTAAACCATCCAATATCCGTATTTGAGAATGTTGATACAACATTTGCTAACATTCCACAACAAAGCTTGTGCTCCTTAGCAGTGAAACCTTCAATAGAAAATTCAACATCAAATCAGCTTTCTCCTGAAGAGCTGGACTTTCTAAGTCTTGACCTGGACTTCAATGACAGTTTTGCCTTGGAAAGTTTAACTTGCAGTAGTAAACCACCTGTAAAAACAATAAGTAAAGTTCATCATAACACAATCACTGAGACAACAGTCATAAGCACAAACAACAATGTCGATAAGAAACCAGCTTCTGGAAGTAAGGTCCTTCCGAAATATTTTTCAGAAATATGTAATACAAGCCCTGTTCTGACTGGCCATGGTAAGTTATTTTTGGATTTTTAACTATATAAATATTTATATTGGAATTACAGACAATAATGTTATCAAAATTGTAGTCTGAAAGGATTGGAGTTCTAAACTATCTATTCTGACCTTTTTACATTTCGTTGTTACTTTCCAACTTGTTTTATAATGTGGCCTCTTTGGTTTGACAGTTTGCACCCAAATATATTTATTTAAGAGTCTTAAAATACAGTTTCCTAAAACTCCAGTTGAACATTTTGTGAGATTGATTCAACCTTGTGTCCTCTAGCCAATCAGAATTATCTGTAGGCTCTTCATTTCACATGCACATGAATCTGTTAGGTGCACATTATTCTGAGTGTTAATTTATGTACATATAAATGATGATTGGAAAGTACATAAGAGTTGATGTGAAGACATCATGGGACCTATTGATCCATCTCATCTGTTCCATCCTCTAAACTAAATTAAAATATAAAAAACAAACCTTAAAGCCAGCCCTTATCCTTCATATACTTAAGTGTTTTCTTAAACTCGCTTAAATTTATTGCTTCTACAATATTCAAAGATAACTCATTCCAAAGACCAACCATCCTGTTAGAAAACTGAAACTGTCTTAGCTGAAGATGGCTCGTACCCTGCCAAATTCTCTACTTGTGTCTCATAGTCTTCTTGTTCTTACTGTGAAATGTGGAAATAAATGATGCATCAAAACTGTCAGTTTCCTTTACAATTTTAAAAATTTTAATCAGATCCAACTAAACCCTATTTTTTGAGAGAAAACACTTTGAGACATTCCAGCCTCAATTCATATAATAACTCCATCCCAGGGGCCATTTTAGTAACCCTTCTCTAGACCCTTTCCAAAAATTCAGTGTCTTTTCTGAAGTAAAGATCCCAAGACTGAACACAGTATTCCAAATCTAGCCTAACCAATGACCTGTGCAATGAAATTATAACCTCTTTAGACTTGTATTCAGTAATTCTGTGGATAAACCTAAAATTCTATTTGCTCTACTCCTTGCAACTACACATTGCTTTTGGATAGCTTTAGAGACTTATCAATCATTACACCAAAATTCCACTCCTTTATAACACTGTTAAGGTTATTTCCATCCAAATTATACTTATAATTCAAATTATGACAGCTCACGCTCATTATTTTGCATTTATTATAATTAAAATCCATCTGCCATTTGTTTGCCCAATTCACTGCATGATCTAAAACTTTTTATAAAGTAGTGGCCTACTCTTTACAGCCAGCAACACTCAAGTCTTTATCATTTGCAAGGGCTTGGCATGGCAAAGTGTTCAGAACATTTGGCACTAAATCTGAGGGTCATGGGTTCGAATCCCTGTCCCACAAAACATGCTTGTCCTTTTAGCCATAGTTATAATAATAATATTATGGTCAATCCAACTGTTCCTCTTTTAAAAGAGCAGTTGAATATTTGGTGGTAGGTAGTTGTAATTAGATGGATTCCCTCTGGCCTTTTCCTTATAAATAATGGATGACTACTGCAGATAGCCCTTATATAGCTTTGCACAAAGCTCAAAACAAATTATCTGCAAATTTTAGCAATTTATCGCTCTACTTCTTTTATTGGTCAAAGAATATTCCCCTGCTTGGAATGGATTCAGTTTTGGACCAAGTGATGCCCCACTTGGATTTCCTCTTGTAATGGGTTACATGCTTCATGGGGTTTTCCTTATTGATTTTATTCTAAAAAAGAAGCCCATTTTAGTAATTTGTCTGCACTAGTTCCCTACTCTCTTCTCAATGTGGTATTTTAATTCTTTGTTCTAATGCATGTACTCACACACATGGAGGAAGTGTTGCAGTGTTATTGGTGGAGAGTTGCAGTGTGCACATGGAGGAATTGTTTCAGTTTTATTGGTGGAGAGCTGTAATGTGCACATGGAGGAATTGTTGCAGTTTTATTGGTGGAGAGCTGTAATGTGCACATGGAGGAATTGTTGCAGTTTTATTGGTGGAGAGTTGCAGTGTGCACACAGAGGAATTGTTGCTCTTTTATTGGTGAAGAGCTGCAGTGTGCACATGGAGGAATTGTTGCTCTTTTATTGGTGGAGAGCTGCAGTGTGCACATGGAGGAATTGTTGCTCTTTTATTGGTGAAGAGCTGCAGTGTGCACATGGAGGAATTGTTGCACTTTTATTGGTGGAGAGCTGGGATCTACAGAGATTCTTTCTTTGGTTCGGTAATTATATCAGTAAGTTGGAAAGTAAAATTTCTAAAATGAATAAAAGAAATGAACAGTTGTTGTTTTTATTTGAAAATAAACAAACTAAAACAAAGTATAACAAATTTCAGTAAGTTAAATTTAATGTTTTAATTTTGTGTAAAGTGGTGAAACTTGTGTGTGAAGGACTTCCTGTGTGATAGGAACACTGCAGATGGGTGTAATTTGTGATAAAACTGTTGATGCTTTGTAGCAGCAATTAGTATTTCTCTCTATCTAGATATCTGGAAATTCTGAGTTTAAAAACAAGTTGTCAGAACAACAGTTTAGTTGTATCTCACGTGGTCTAATATTTTACTGTAATTATCTTTTGATCAGAAACAGTATAGAAACACTAGTACTACACGCATAAGGGAAAGCATAGTTTGACTTATTTTCTGTGAAACATAAAATAATTGAGAGACGTAGAGTTTACATTCTTGGATGTTAGGTGATTCTTGACAAAGTTACTTCACTTCAAGAGTTACAAGTTTGGAATATTTTACTTGATGGTGATTTAAGTTATATTAGTGTTTAAGTTTTAGTTTGGTTTCATTGTCATGCATTCTTTGAATATTCACTTTATTGAACTGTTTTACAGTAAAGTTTTCTGAAGGTTTATTTATTTTTTACTAATATGTTACAAGTTTCTTTTTAGGTACATAACACTGCTAAACTTAGTCAGTGTCTTAACAGGTTTCACTTGACAACTTTAAAATTATCGTATTCACTCTAAAAATCATATACATGTTTCATCACAAAGATTCCACACTGTGTGTACCTTTAGGTATTTAGTAACTATTTGATTATATTTCACCAGTGTATACAAAACTTACTTACCAGCACTATTAGTTATATATTTTCATTTGTATTTTAAGTTCAACCGTAAAATAAGTGTTAATAATTTTCAGGTTACTTTGAAGTGTTGTTGTTATAACAAAACATTTGTCACAGTTGTATTGGTTTTGTAATCACTGGACATATATATTGAGAAACAGAAAGGTTGAATGTGTAGCAGTCAGTATAATATGGGTCTAGTTGTTTCAAATTGTAGATCCATGGCTTATGCACTTGTGCAATTTTTATTCAGTGTTAACAAACTGGAATTAATTTATTGGTGAAGATGATAACAGGTCCTAAATCAGTATGAGATGATGAAACTTATCTTTGATGCAACCTAAAGAAAATGACCTTTTTGCAGAAAGTGACCACCATCTGACACCCATAATTAACCAACGTGATGAGTCATTAGAAGCTATCTCAAAAACGTTCCCTTACCACAGTTCCAGTCTTTTAAACTCTGAAAATAAGAAGTTGAGTTCTGAGAAAGAAAATCAAGTCTTGTCAAGTAACTTGGCAGAACACCAACAGAGACTTTATAATTCATGCCCAAGAAAAGAAGGAAAAGACACGCCATTAAGTAAAAAACCAAGGAAAAGAAAGTTCCCAGGTCCTGCAGGGTTACTTCCTAACCTGGTAAGTGTTTCTTGAAAGTAAGAGATGTGCAGTTTCTAGATTTCTGTCATTACCATAAAAAGTGAACTAAGGCAATATGCTATTAACAAAGTATAACAAAATGTACACTAATTGTCTGTAAAGAATGTTGTACAGTAGGGCTAGATCACTAACTGACAGCACTTGTATAGGATAATTTATACATATATATTTGTGTGTGTGGTGTCTGTGACAGTATGGACAGAAGGTTTAATTGTGTGCAGTACTCATGTGACTACATCTAGTGTTTAAGTGAATCATTAGAGTGAACCTATACTGGATGGTTTGATCATTACAGAGGTTAATGAGTAATATTATACCAGGACATTGGGATTATTAGGCTGGTTAATGAGTAATATCATAACAGGACATTGGGATTATTAGGCTGGTTAATGAGTAATATCATAACAGGACATTGGGATCATTTGGTTAATGAGTGGTGTTATAACAGGATGTTGGGATCATTAGACTGGTTAATGAATGATATCATAACAGGACATTGGGATCATTGGTTAATGAGTGGTGTTATAACAGGATGTTGGGATCATTAGACTGGTTAATGAATGATATCATAACAGGACATTGGGATCATTGGTTAATGAGTGGTGTTATAACAGGATGTTGTAATCATTGGTTAATGAGTGGTGTTATAACAGGACATTGGGATCATTTGGTTAATGAGTGGTGTTATAACAGGATGTTGGGATCATTAGACTGGTTAATGAATGATATCATAACAGGACATTGGGATCATTGGTTAATGAGTGGTGTTATAACAGGATGTTGGGATCATTAGACTGGTTAATGAATGATATCATAACAGGACATTGGGATCATTGGTTAATGAGTGGTGTTATAACAGGATGTTGTAATCATTGGTTAATGAGTGGTGTTATAACAGGACATTGGGATCATTTGGTTAATGAGTGGTGTTATAACAGGATGTTGGGATCATTAGACTGGTTAATGAATGATATCATAACAGGACATTGGGATCATTGGTTAATGAGTGGTGTTATAACAGGATGTTGGGATCATTAGACTGGTTAATGAATGATATCATAACAGGACATTGGGATCATTGGTTAATGAGTGGTGTTATAACAGGATGTTGTAATCATTGGTTAATGAGTGGTGTTATAACAGGACATTGGGATCATTGGTTAATGAGTGGTGTTATAACAGGACATTGGGATCATTGGTTAATGAGTGGTGTTATAACAGGATGTTGTAATCATTGGTTAATGAGTGGTGTTATAACAGGACATTGGGATCATTGGTTAATGAGTGGTGTTATAACAGGACATTGGGATCATTGGTTAATGAGTGGTGTTATAACAGGACATTGGGATCATTTGTTGATGAGTGGTGTTATAACAGGATGTTGTGATCATTACATTTGTTAACAGCTTTGAGTAAGCAACACAGACATGAATATATTTTAATTTTATCATACTTTAACATAAGGAATTCATAATTTTTAGTATTTTGTCTCCTAAGTTTCCTATAAAATGAAGAAGGTAACAAGGATAGTATTTATTATAATGTGTAGTAATTTATTAAAATGGAAATACATTAACAGATATAATCTGCAATAGTGGCATATTGAAACTGGCTGTATTAGAATTGCTGGGATGTTAGTACTTCGATTAAATTAGTGGTGCATTTCTTTTCAATTTTAACAATCGTTCACTCAAACCCTCTACACAGCATGTTGAATGAGGGTGGGGAATGTTCTGATTTCCTGTATGAAATTAACTTTCAGTTCACTTCTCAAGGAACTGGTAACATTTTGTGTTCTGGTGTGTTAACTAAAGTTAGTTTTTCTACAGGTTTTGTCATAAAAATGAATAACTTTCTTTGTTTTAGCAACCAGGCCCATCAGCGTTAGAGTTTTCTACTCTGGATTCTCCAGTGCTTGAAAAACCTCCCGTTATTCCAACAACTACTGTATGTATTGGTTGGGAGACATTTGTTAGTAAAGCTGTGTGTGAGTTTGTAATCTTAAACTCATTGTGAGCAAATTGGGTAGTTATAGCTTAGACATAAGAGTAGTTTTACAAATAGCAAAACATTTTCATACTGAATGAAAACAATTATATGAGGTGACGTTATGTACTTCGAAAAGAATTGAAGCCAAATGATGTATATCAAATGTGAAAATATGACCTACTGAGGAAAAATATTTAATTAAATATTATGTTAACAGACTTCAAATACTGAGGTGGTATTTGTCATTATTTACATTGTGTGTAAACAAACTTTAGATATTGAGGTAATACCAATATTATATACATTATTACATGTTAATGTTTCTACTTACAGACATTATTTTGTTATGAAATATTTAGCTGTGTAGTGTTAAATATGGTAGTTATTTATAATCAGATTGTATACAAGATATAACATGAATAAATAGAGTTGGTAATTTAGATAATGTCAAAGGTTAGATATTACTCACATCTTCAGGAACTCCCAAGTTCTCAAATTGTGGAAGATGAATTTACAAAGGTTCCATGGACAAACATGTTGAATGACCTAGAAATCAGAGATGATGACCCTAATAGTATTCTGAATTTTAACATCAGTTGGATTGTACGAAAGGTAGGTTGGACTGTGAGCTTTATCTCTTTGTTGAGATTAACTGTTATTGTGTTTAAAAGTTGTTAACATGTGGCAAATGTGTAAATAAAATATTTGTGTTCTCTTATCTTCTGTCACAGATTTATGTATGGACATACTATAGGTCCATTGTGTGCAGGATATTACATCAGTTAACATCAGATAAAAATCAGTAGGTATAGTGTTTTAAACAAGTTATGTTGGATTTAACATCAGTCACTTTAGTGGTTTAAACAACTTCTATAAAATATAACAGCAGTTAACATCAGTTGGTTAGTGTTTCAAACAAGTTCTGTAAGATATAACATCAGTTGGTTTAGTATTTTAAACAAGTTCTCTAGGATATCAGATCAGTTGGTTTAGTGTTTTAAACAAGTTCTGAAGGATATCAGATCAGTTGGTTTAGTGTTTTAAACAAGTTCTCTAGGATATAAAATCAGTTGTATATATGTAAAAATGGCTCATTTGGGTTGAGAAAATATTTGACATAGAGGAGTGAACAATGTTTCGACCTTCTTCGGTCATCATCAGGTTCACAAAGAAAGAAAGAGGTAACTGACCTAAGGGGTGCGAGATAACATTTTAGTTTTTTGTTTGTTTATATTAAGGGTACTGTTCTATATATTCAAAATTCACATCCCATTTTTATCTCTTATTTTTCTTGTTACAGACATAGTTTTTTACCTTGTTACAATAAACTATAGTTTGTACTGTCACCGGCACAGACCGAAATCTTAATGTACAACTGTAAACAAACAACACACAAAATGTAAACGTGACCTAAATACTCGGCACAACTGATTAGGTTATGTTTGTGAATGCCGTCTTAAAGTGTCTTTTATTTATTTATGTTATGCATTCATGTGATTGTGATTCAAGAAACTTCTGGAAATATCCAGAATTAATCTATGATGTCATGTGACATATTTTTGAGAATGTTAAAGAAAGTTTTGCAGAGTATATAAACCCATGCATGATGCTATGGTAGTCAGTGCATTGTTGATTTTGTGTTCATGCAAAAAACTTCATTATGTCAAAGAAAAGGAAATGGAATGATGATTATGTGAAGTTTGGTTTTACTTACATCGGAACAACTGAGGATCTGCAAAAACCCCAGTGTATACTTTGTGATGCTGTCCTTTCAAATGCAAATTTGAAGCCATCTCAGCTGCAGGAACACTTCAACAACCGGCATGGTGGAGCAGCTGTTGCAGGCCACGATGTTGAATCATTGAAAGGTAGAAGGATCTGCTTTATTCTTGAGCAACCCTTCTAAAATTAGGTTTTATATCTGTTGACAAACCACTGCTGATGGCTTCATACCACATGGTATATAAAGTATCCAAATCAAAGAAGCTCCATACAATTACAGAAGAGATGATAAATCCGTGTGCATTAGAATTAGCAACAATTGTTCCTGGGAAAAGAAGCCCAAAACAAGCTTAAATTAGTGATTATAAAATAATGTTATTCAAAACCAAATTGGTGATTTGAATTTGGACATTTTGGGTCAAGTTATTGCAGATTATCAGGGCTAGTTCCTTGAAAATCTCTCTCCAATTGAACGAAACAACTAATGTTGCAAATTGCAGTCAACTCATCTCACTTGTGAGGTATGTCCATGATGGTGCCATAATGGAAGATTTCCTGTTCTGTGAAGATCTGAAAACAACCACAAAAAGGAAAAATGTCTTCCAGTGTGTGAAGGACACCTTTGCAAAATATGATTTAGATATCCAAATTATTGGTTCTGTGTGTACCGACGGTGCTACTGCTATGCTAGGAAATAAATCAGGATGTTTTGCACTGACAAAACAAGAGGTTCCACACTTGCAAGGTACTCAGTGTTTTCTTTATTGGCATGTTATGTCATCAAAAACAAAGTTGAAAAAGGTCCTTGACACTTCTGTGAAGACCATCAACTGGATTGGGGGTTGTGCTCTGAATCACCACCTCTTCAAGTCATTTTGTGAAGATTTTGAGCAGTGAGCATTCAGTTTTGCTTTTCCACACAGAAGTCCACTGGCTGTCATGTGGGAGAGCTTTAACTCGCTTCTTTGAACTGGGAGAAAAAGTAAAAACTTTTCTGAAGGAACGTGACTATGATCTGCCTGGAGAAATAGTCACAAGAATTCAAGACGAGTTAAAAGAGGGAATCTTTTAAATTTTCCATCACCTTTAGAAATGGTAGATGAGTTTAAGTCCCTAATTCCATGTGTGTGAAGAAATTGTGGATCATTAGGAAATACTATCATTAGTCATTTGATGGATAGTTTGGAGGAGAACTGGAAACTTCTGAAGAATGGATTATGAATCCATACTCCTTCAATTTGGATAATACGTTGGATGATGAAAAACTGAAAATCTTATTGAACTGTGCACAAATCGAGGTTTTGAAATGCAGTTTGAAAGCAAAACTTTGGAACAATATTGGTGTTCAGCAATGGACATGTTTTTTGTGTAAAAGCACTAAATGAGCTCATTCCATTCACGATGACATACTTATGTGTGTTTGGATTTAGTGCCTTTTTGTCAATCAAGACAAAATCTAGAAATCCCTTGGGTGCACAGACAGACTTGCGGATTGCTATCAGCAACAATGTGCTACCCTTTGAAAAACTCATAAGAAATAAACAGGAACAAAATAGTCATTAAATTTAAATTGGCTAATGAACATTTCAAATTCAGATAAATTTTATTTCATGTATGGATGAAAATTTATTTTTATGTCGCCATGTAGGGTTTATGTAACTTTTAATTTATATTTTTTCTTTTCCAAATGTTTCGTTTTTGTTTATATATCATTAAAAAAATAATTATAAAAATATTTTGGCCACCTTCACCTTTATTCTTAATTAAATAATTACTGTGAGGGGTGCAAGAACATATCAATATTTTTTTAGGGGTGCAGGTCATAAAAAAGGTTGGGAACCACTGGTTGAGTGTTTCAAATAATTCTGTAGGATATAACATTAGTTGGTTTAATGTGGTAAACAAATTCAGTAGGACATCACATTAGTTGGTTTAGTGTTTTAAACAAGTTCTGTAGGATATCACATTAGTTGGTTTAGTGTTTTAAACAAGTTCTGTAGGATATCACATTAGTTGGTTTAGTGTTTTAAACAAGTTCTGTAGGATATCACATTAGTTGGTTTAGTGTTTTAAACAAGTTCTGTAGGATATCACATTAGTTGGTTTAGTGTTTTAAACAAGTTCTGTAGGATATAATATCACTCAGTGTACGATCAGTATGTGTTTCACATGTAAGGTTTAGTAACTATCAGTCAATATTTCATGTAAGATCAGTATGTGTTTCACATGTAAGATTTAGTAACTATCAGTCAATGTTTCATGTACGATCAGTATGTGTTTCACATGTAAGGTTTAGTAACCATCAGTCAATGTTTCATGTACGATCAGTATGTGTTTCACATGTAAGGTTTAGTAACTATCAGTCAATGTTTCATGTACGATCAGTAGGTGTTTTACATGTAAGGTTTAGTAACCATCAGTCAATGTTTCATATACGATCAGTAGGTGTTTTACATGTAAGGTTTAGTAACCATCAGTCAATGTTTCATGTACGATCAGTAGGTGTTTTACATGTAAGGTTTAGTAACTATCAGTCAATGTTTCATATACGATCAGTATGTGTTTCACATGTAAGGTTTAGTAACTATCAGTCAATGTTTCATGTACGATCAGTAGGTGTTTTACATGTAAGTTTTAGTAAATTTAAAACTAATATGTTTGACGAGTTTGAGAGTTTACCCAAACTGTAAAGTATGATTTTCCTCTTCAATGATATTTTCAGGCAAGAACTAAACAACTCCCAAATGGCAAGGTTCCAGTTTTAGTTGTACTTATAAAAGAAATGGATATTAAAGGAGCTGAAGCTAGTGCAACATTTCAAGACAGAACAGGTTTGTATTATAAGAGAATTACATCTAAGCTAATAGAAAGATGGCCAGCTGATAATTGAAGGCATACGAGGAAAGCATGTGTGATAAAGTTCACTGGTAAAACTGAGAAACTTTAACTTTCTTGTTACAGCATAAAGATCTAAGAATCTAATTACATACACTGTTCTTTATCTCTGATGTTATTTTCACATTTATTATTGTACTCTAGTTTAAAACAATGCAGCCCAAGCCTTACTAATTAACAAATGTTATATTTTATTTTTATCACACTGGATGCAGTGATGAGTATATATTATTATTATTTATGTCAAGATAGAACCTACATATACTGTTTCCTTGTGGTGAATGAAAATCTGATTGGTTTGAATATTTCTGCATGTTATTGTCAGTGCTTTGTTGGTAATTAATTCAACAATCAGACTCATGCATTGATTAAATAATTTATAAGATGTCTCTACCTCAGAAAAACAATTATTGTTCAGTAATTAAAAATATCATTACTGTTGTTATCACAACAACTGTGTGATTTATACGTTTGACCTGTTATTATCACAACAACTGTGTGATTTGTATGTTTGACCTGTTATTATCGCAACAACTGTATGATTTGTATGTTTGACCTGTTATTATCACAACAACTGTTTGATTTGTAAGTATGTCTAACCTGTTGTTATCACAACAACTGTATGATTTGTATGTCTAACCTGTTATTATTACAACAACTGTTCGATTTGTAAGTATGTCTGACCTGTTATTATTACAACAACTGTTTGATTTGTAAGTATGTCTAACCTGTTATTATTACAACAACTGTTCGATTTGTATGTCTAACCTGTTATTATTACAACAACTGTTCGATTTGTATGTCTAACCTGTTGTTATTACAACAACTGTTTGATTTGTAAGTATGTCTAACCTGTTATTATTACAACAACTGTATGATTTGTAAGTATCTCTAACCTGTTATTATCACAACAACTGTTTGATTTGTGTGTCTAACCTGTTGTTATTACAACAACTGTTTGATTTGTAAGTATGTCTAACCTGTTATTATTACAACAACTGTATGATTTGTAAGTATGTCTAACCTGTTATTATCACAACAACTGTTTGATTTGTAAGTATCTCTAACCTGTTATTATCACAACAACTGTTTGATTTGTGTGTCTAACCTGTTGTTATCACAACAACTGTATGATTTGTATGTCTAACCTGTTATTATTACAACAACTGTTCGATTTGTAAGTATGTCTAACCTGTTTTTATTACAACAACTGTTTGATTTTTAAGTATGTCTAACCTGTTATTATTACAACAACTGTTTGATTTTTAAGTATGTTTAACCTGTTATTATTACAACAACTGTATGATTTGTAAGTATGTCTAACCTGTTATTATCACAAACATCATATTCTGATTTGCTTCCAGTCTTGACCCTGTTTTTTCTTCTTTTTTGTAGTCAATAAATGTTTGGTGAACATTGAATAAAATACCGTTAATTAAACAGTTTGTTTCTCATTTGTTTATAGAAATTAATAAAGGTTAAAAACATTGCTGTGTACAACATGAAACACACCTATTCATTTCTATACAGACTATATGCTAGCAAATGGTTGATAACAGAATTCTGTTCTCAGAGCTAATACACACTGGTTGTTAGAGATCTGTGTGAAATGTTCTTTGAGTATGTCTTGGTTCTTTGTTAATACTGCACAGTTTTAACTCGTTTGAAGAAGAACCCAGACAGTGTATGACAACAAAGGTATTGTAGATTTGGGAAGTCCTGTTGTATTTACAGGTTTTGTCAGATGTTTGAATTGTGCCTGGAACTATCACTGTAAACTAAGGGTGGTGAATAGAGGTTAACAAATATTTACAAAATAACTGACCTATTTATGAATACACGTAGTTCCAAGAAGTTTCCTAAAAATTAGTTATTTGATAAACATGACTGCTAATTGATTGGATTGGTTCTGAAGGAGAAAAACTAGATATTTTCAAGTAGGAAGTCAATACGTGAAAGACAAGAATCATGAAGGTAGGCAGTTGTCACATAGAGTTGCACACCTAATCATGTACTTGCCACAAGGTGAGATCACATTTTTAGTTTTTATTTATTTAAATAAAATCAGAAAAGAAAATTGTGATTATTTTAATGGACATGTTTACTGATAACTTCAACCATTAATGAAGCTACTCTTTAGTTGTCACACTTGTCGACTGTCAACAGCCTGACTCTACATCCTTACTATTGGGCTGACTATGTGCTGTAATTATTGACACTTGTTTCTCAGTGTGACCTGATTGATAAAACAGTAGTTTCTGCAACCCATTTTTCTATGTTTATCTAACTTTTTTTAAACTTGGGTTTTTTTGCTACTTGTGTATGGTTCTGGTTGATGTATACTTGTCCATATTAATTTTAGAAAAGTCTGCAATTCTCATGGTCTATTTTAGATTAATTTATTATATATATTGATGTTTAATTTGTTTAGAGAAACTTGACTAAGGAATGAATTACAGTTAGTTTGTGGAGACATAATGATATTAATCAGCATGTCAATTTTCAGGAGAAATTCAAGGAACCATCCATAGAAAGCTGGTTGAAGAATATCAAATGTACCTTAAGCCTGGATGTGTTCTGGTATTAAAGCAGGTGAGTCAGTCACTTTCAATGAAGTTCACGAACCTTCAAACTGGATGTGTTCTTGTTTTATGACAGGTGAGTCAGTCACTTTAAAAGAGTTCATGCATCTTCAACCTGGATGTGTTCTGGTATTAAAGCAGGTGAGTCAGTCACTTTAAAAGAGTTCATGTGCCTTCAACCTGGATGTGTTATGGTATTATGACAGGTGAGTCAGTCACTTTAAAAACAGTTTGTGCCTTCAACCTGGATGTGTTATGGTATTATGACAGGTGAGTCAGTGACTTCAAAAAATGTTCATGCATCTTCAACCTGGATGTGTTATGGTATTATGACAGGTGAGTCAGTCACTTTAAAAACAGTTTATGTGCCTTCAACCTGGATGTGTTATGGTATTATGACAGGTGAGTCAGTCACTTTAAAAACAGTTTATGTGTCTTCAACCTGGATGTGTTATGGTATTATGACAGGTGAGTCAGTCACTTTAAAAGAGTTCACGAACCTTCAACCTGGATGTGTTATGGTATTATGAGAGGTGAGTCAGTCACCTTAAAAACAGTTTATGTGCCTTCAACCTGGATGTGTTATGGTATTATGATAGGTGAGTCAGTCACTTTAAAAGAGTTCATACATCTTCAACCTGGATGTGTTATGGTATTATGACAGGTTTATGAATTGGACCTTTCTTCTTCGAGGGCAACTTCAGATCCATCTGTGAAGAGTTCTAAAGTTATAGAGTTTTATTGTTTTATTCCATAACTTCTTGAACTTACATTTTTTCTGACATTATGCATGGCAGATTTATTGGTATTTAAAACTTGGATGTAAAGAGGCAGTACAACAGGTGAGTTTACTATTTTAAAAGATCTGTTGACCTGGATGTGTACTGGAAACTAGCTTGATTAGTGTGTATGTAATGTTTAATTCTGTGTCTGTTGATCTGGATATGTACTGGATACTAGCTTGATTAGTGTGTATGTAATGTTTAATTCTGTGTCTGTTGATCTGGATATGTACTGGATACTAGCTTGATTAGTGTGTATGTAATGTTTAATTCTGTGTCTGTTGACCTGGATATGTACTGGAAACTAGCTTCATTAATGTGTATGTAATATTTAATTCTGTGTCTGTTGACCTGGATATGCTGGATACTAGCTTGATTAATGTGTATGTAATGTTTAATTCTGTGTCTGTTGACCTGGATATGTACTGGATACTAGCTTGATTAATGTGTATATGTAATGTTTAATTCTGTGTCTGTTGACCTGGATATGTACTGGAAACTAGCTTCATTAATGTGTATGTAATATTTAATTCTGTGTCTGTTGACCTGGATATGCTGGATACTAGCTTGATTAGTGTGTATGTAATGTTTAATTCTGTGTCTGTTGACCTGGATATGTACTGGATACTAGCTTGATTAGTGTGTATGTAATGTTTAATTCTGTGTCTGTTGACATGGATATGTACTGGATACTAGCTTGATTAATGTGTATGTAATGTTTAATTCTGTGTCTGTTGACCTGGATATGTACTGGAAACTAGCTTCATTAATGTGTATGTAATATTTAATTCTGTGTCTGTTGACCTGGATATGCTGGATACTAGCTTGATTAATGTGTATGTAATGTTTAATTCTGTGTCTGTTGACATGGATGTGTTGGATACTAGCTTGATTAATGTGTATGTAATGCTTAATTCTGGGTCTGTTGACATGGATATGTACTGGATACTAGCTTGATTAATGTGTATGTAATGTTTAATTCTGTGTCTGTTGACCTGGATATGTACTGGATACTAGCTTGATTAATGTGTATGTAGTGCTTAATTCTGTGTCTGTTGACATGGATATGTTGGATACTAGCTTGATTAATGTGTATGTAATGTTTAATTCTGTGTATGTTGACCTGGATATGTACTGGATACTAGCTTGATTAATGTGTATGTAGTGCTTAATTCTGTGTCTGTTGACCTGGATATGTACTGGATACTAGCTTGATTAATGTGTATGTAATGTTTAATTCTGTGTCTGTTGACCTGGATATGTACTGGAAACTAGCTTCATTAATGTGTATGTAATATTTAATTCTGTGTCTGTTGACCTGGATATGCTGGATACTAGCTTGATTAATGTGTATGTAATGCTTAATTCTGGGTCTGTTGACATGGATGTGTTGGATACTAGCTTGATTAATGTGTATGTAATGCTTAATTCTGGGTCTGTTGACATGGATATGTACTGGATACTAGCTTGATTAATGTGTATGTAATGTTTAATTCTGTGTCTGTTGACCTGGATATGTACTGGATACTAGCTTGATTAATGTGTATGTAGTGCTTAATTCTGTGTCTGTTGACATGGATATGTTGGATACTAGCTTGATTAATGTGTATGTAATATTTAATTCTGTGTCTGTTGTTGTTACTAGGTAAGCGTTTTCAGTCCAACATCAAGAAATCATTACCTGAATTTAACTCCGAATAACCTAGTTTATTTCTACTGTCCATTGGACAAAGTGACCAAGGTTTGTGTTCAAGAACTAAGTGGGGCCACCTTAGCCAGAATGGCCCAGGAGAGTTTGCTGGAAGCAAAACAATTGTGTGGTGAGCTGTCAAATATATTAAGTTATATATTCACTTATCAGACTAGATACCCATAATGTCCGGTGACTTATCTTATATATTAAGTTGTATATTCACATATTTTAAATAAGGTAGCAAACATCAAGCTGAGATGTAAGTATAACAAAAATTATTAAACTTATAACAAATGTAAATCACCTCTATTCACACTACCAACACAAGCTGTATAGAAAGTGTTTATGTTGACATCTAGTATTCAGGTACAGTTATGCCTAACAAGCTATGAAATGTTGAAGAAATATTATGTAGAGAATAAAAGCAAGAAAGGGCGAATGTACGTGAACAAATAAAGTAGCATTGGTTGAAAAATACATGTGTAAACATTTTTATCTAGATGAGCGAACAATATTTCGACTTTCTTCAGTCATTGTCAGGTTCACAAAGAAAGAAAGAGGTGACTGACCGATAACTGACCACATGTTTGAAGAGGGTTGTGTAACTGAGTGTAGGAATGTAGAGGGCATGCTTAGATGTTTGATTATATTTATTAACATAGGTATAAAGGTGTTCCTTTGTATTGGTTTATTCTGGGCTTGAGTTGTTGTATAAGTAAGGCTTCTTTAATTTTGTGTATGTTTATGTTTGTTTCTTTAGTATTTGAGTGTTTTCTATAGTTATGTTGTGTTTATTTGATCTGCAGTGTGTTAGAAAATGTGTGAAGATGACTTCTTGTGTTCTTTGAATCTGGTTTCCATTTTTCTACTTTTTTTTCTCCAATATAGGAGTTGTGACAGTTATCACATTGTATTTTATAAATAATGTTGGTGTGGTGTTTGTTAGTGTAGTTCTTGCATAGTATAGACCTCAGTTTTGTGCCTGGCTTTTGAATAAATTTGGTATTAACTGGAATATCATATTTTGTTATTAGTTTTTGCCAAATGTTAGTTATTTTTCTGCTGATGTCGGGAATATATGGTATGCAGCAGTATATGGTTTCGTGATTTTTTGATTCGTGAGATATATTTATTTTTGCTTCATGTCTAGGAATAATGTTTTCTACAGTTTGTGGAGGAAACTTATTGATGTTGATGAAGTTTTGTTTTGTCTAATTTGTTGTTAATTTTACCTGGTGAGCACAGTTTTATGGCTGTATTTATTTGGTTTCTTAGTATGTTGAGTTTTTGTTTTGTTTCATGTGCTGAGTCCCAAGGAATGTATAGTCCAGTATGGGTGATTTTTTTGGTGGATTTCTGTTTTAAATTATGTATCAGTTCTTATAATTTTGAGGTTAAGAAATGATATTTGATTGCTTTCTTCCTGTTCACATGTGAAGTTAATATTGGGATGTATAGAGTTAATGTGATTAAAAAAATTAAGTGTGTGTTCTGTAGATGTGAATCCCACAATCGTGTCATCTACATATCTATACCAGTATAGTGGTGGATGTAATGCTGTATTAATTGCTTGTGTTTCAATTTGTGTCATAAAAAATATTGGCTAAAACTGATGATACTGGGTTGCCCATGCTTAGGCCATTTGTTTGTGTATAGTTTTGGTTGTTGAACATGAAGTTTGTCTTAATCGTGGTGAATTCTATGAGGGTTGCTAACTGGTTACTGGGAATGTCTATAGTTGGGTTAGGGTCTCTGGCATAGAGTTCTAAGGCTATTTTGCAGGTTACAGCAATTGGAACTTCTGTAAAGAGGGATATAACATTGAAACTGGCCATTAAGGCTTTATGATTAAGTTGATTTAGATTAGCCTTAAAATTAAAAGAGTTTTTGATGAATGAGCTGGCTGATGTTGCATATTTGGAGAATGCCCATGCTATGTATTTACCAAGATTGTAATTAAATGATTCATATGTTGACATTATTGGTCGTAATGGACAATCTGGTTTATGAGGTTTGGGGATGCCGTATATTTGCGGTGTGCATGAGTCGGTTTTACGTAGGTAGGAATAAAGTGTTTGTGAAATTGTGTTGACTTTTTTCATTTGTAGTAGTAATTTGTTCAGTTGCGTCTCATGTGTCTTTGTTGGATTTGTGTGTATTGGTTTAAATTTGTTCGTGTCTGATAGGATGTTCTTCATTTTTTGGATGTATTCATTTGGATTCATTATGACAATAGTGTTTCCTTATCTTTTAGAATTTTAATGTTTTTGTCGTTTTATATTTTTAATGGAATGTCTTTTTGTGAGAATGTTTTTTTACCTTTCTGTTTTGTGAAATTATGTTGATGGTTTTGTGAGAAAATTCTTTGAAAAAATCGTTTAAGATGTTTTTAGGTGTTTCTGGAAAATATTAATTTTTAATTTTTTCTGGGAAGTTTGGCTCTTGGATATCAATAAAATTGTTGAAGTTGTCTTCTTTCTGTTGGTTGTTTTCTTGTTGTTTTTTTCTGTGGAAAGTATCAAAAATTTCCTGGCTAGATTTTCTAAACATGTTTTAATTTCTAAGGTTGGAATGTACCAAAGTGCTATTGCAAAGATAAGTCCTTTGTTAAGTAGATGTATCTCGTCTGTGTTTAATTGTTGGTTGGATCTGTTAAAAAATCATGAAACCATATTCTACTGTATACCATATATTCCCTACATCAGCAGAAAAATAATCAACATTTGGCAAAAACTAGTAACAAAATATGACATTCCAGTTAATACCAATTTTTTTCAAAAACCAGGCACAAAACTAAGGTCTATACTATGTTGAAACTATACTGACAAACACCACACCAACATTATTTATAAAATACAATGTGATAACTGTCACAACTCCTATATTGGAGAAAAAAAAGTAGAAAAATGGAAACCACATTCAAAGAACATAAAAAGTCACCTTCACACGTTTTCTAACACTGCAAATCAAATAAATACAACATAACCATAGAAAACACATAAACACTAAATAAAGATAAGCAAACATAAACAAATACAAAATTAAAGAAGCCTTACTTATACAACAACTCAAGCTGAAAATAAACCAATACAAAGGAACACCTTTATACCTATATCAATAAATATAATGAAACATCTGAACACGCCCTCTACATTCCAACACTTAGTTACACAATCCTCCTTCAAACATGTGGTCAGCTATCGGTCAGTTACCTCTTTCTTTCTATGTGAGCCTGACAATGACTGAAGAAGGTAGAAATGTTGTATGCTCGTCTACATAAAAAGTTTCTCAACCCAAACCAGCCATTTTTACATACATATTTTTCTCTTCAAGTGGATTTTCTTGTCATTACTGATAACATTGGTTGGTTTCTTTTTGTGTGTGTGTGACTTCACTGGCACTTGCAGTTGGAAAGGTAGTTCCCAATATAACTTTACCAGCTAAGGATAAGAATATACTGTTACAACCTCCTTTCAAGTCAGTGTTGAAGTGCAGTATCCCATGATCCATGATTACTTTAATAACTAACTGTTAAAACTCATATTCAAGAGAGAACCCTGAACTGTCACTAACTTTTATTATTATCTCTGTTGTCCCTTGGGATTATCTCACTCCAGAGTGTGGACAAAAACAGGGACAAACTGATGAAAGTTTCTATGGAACAGCTTTTGTAATCTTTAACTCAGCAAAGGACTTAGTACATGTATGCAACAGTTTGATATCCAGTGAACAAAAATGTAGAACATCTGTAAGGAAATTTAGAAAAGTTACACTAATATACTCAACTACATGGATGTTCCAAACTGGTTATGAAAGGATGAAAATAATGCATATTTCAAATAGATTCCAAATAAAACTGAATTCAAAGACAGTTTTTTATTTCAGTAAATAAGGCAGTGTTAAACATACTTTAAAGTTCACTTCAGGTTTAATTTTCTGGAGTACTAAATGTGTAAATTAATGTATATGCTTAGTTACCATGTTTCTCTAAAAAGTCTTGTAACTGTTGTGTTACATATGTGCCTAGTTACCAGGTTACTCTAAAAAGTCTTGTAACTGTTGTGTTACATATGTGCCTAGTTACCAGGTTACTCTAAAAAGTCTTGTAACTGTTGTGTAATGTATATGCCTAGTTACCAGGTTACTCTAAGAAGTCTTGTAACTGTTGTGTTACATATGTGCCTAGTTACCAGGTTACTCTAAAAAGTCTTGTAACTGCTGTGTTATGGAATTTACTCTCTCTCCATTTTTTCTTTACTTTTTATAGTAAGAGTACTGAGACTGGTGTAATAAAACCATGAAAATTCAGCCATGAAGGAATTCTTTAAAACAAAAAGCTGTACTTTACAGACATTTTCCATGAAACAATTTAAGAAACTACAACACAAGAAAAAATGACAATGTTTGGAGTTGTTCAAAAATCAGTTTATTTCCCTTAGAGTTTAAGTAAAAATGTAACACTAAATCAGTAACTAATATTCAATGTTTTGTATAGGTATTGTTTAACTATAAAATATACTGTGATTATAGAGAATAAAATATGATCAAAGATATGTATATATAAACATACAATTTTAAAACAACATAAAAAGTTGTCCCCATTAAATTATATATTGATAATTTGATAAACACTTGTTGGATATTCTCTTTGGAATTTGAGTTAAACCACTATTTACTTTAAAACACAAATTTTAATAATATTATGTAGAAAATAATTAAATTATTCAAATCTGCTTAATAATAACTATTTTGAATACAGGTTGTAATATAAATAATGGTGATTCTACAATCTGTCTCTGTTATAACTATTTGTATTTTATTTTGAGAGCTTGGTTTACAAAGCGATTTCTTGTTTGTTTTTTGGTTAATCTCAATTTAAAATTCATTTAAAAGATTTGATTTTCTAAGTGCAATTATGTGTACCAAGGTTGTGAAATAGTTTGGACAAATTCTGAAGTTAGTTTATGTAAGCATTAAGTTTAGTTTGTGTAATTGTTAAGTTTTTGTAATTATTAAATGCCAGATGTGAATGAACTATTTATACTTTAGATCAAACATGTATTTTCTTCTCTGTTTCTCCAGACAAATCCTTTTTACCTACTAGTATATGTAGATCGCCAACTCTGTTTAACACAGATGCTGGATGTCTCTCTGTTGGTTTTATTCCTGGAGTGTCAACCAGTAGGAGATCCACTGCTCCACAGAAATCCCACAGTGCCTCACAGTCAGCCTCTGTTAGGATCCCCAAACATCAGCCACCCAGACTGCATACTGCCACTCGATACCCGGCTGTTGTCGGAACTCCAAGATCACAGATTCAGCCGAACTGTGCGACCGAGTCAAATTTGACTAAATGCAAGTCAGCAGATCAAAACGTATCGTCAAATGATCCAGCTAAACATTGGTTTCCAAACCAATGCACTGATGATGTGACAAAGAAAAGTATAACAGAAAATAGGAATATTACTTACCCAAGTTTGAATTCTAGAGTTAGAAAGTTTACATTTAAAACATTCAACCAAACACCCAAGAGCTTGATGTCAACTGAATGTTATCCTTGTACAGTTGAGAACGAGGAAGATAAACATGCTGAGGAACGTTTCTTGGTAGAAGGTATGTAAAAAAGAAAAAAAAAAGTAGTTCCAATTTTTATGGCAATAATTTGAGGTAAAGTATTTTATTTATGGAAATAGGAACATGAAAGACAACCTATCTGTAGCTTCTGTGTCCATTATACTGTTTCTCTTTATAGTGTACACATACTACTGTTTCTGTTTGTATTATCAATACATTTCATAATCTTCATTTGTATCCTTTTCATGAATACAGAAGTGGTCACAAATCTAAGTTTGTGTCAGGCTATATATACCCTGTAACTTCACATGTAAGGCTACGTATACCCTGTAAGTTTACATGTAAGGCTACGTATACCCTGTAAGTTTATATGTAAGGCTACGTATACCCTGTAAGTTTATATGTAAGGCTTTGTATACCCTGTAAGTTTACATGTAAGGGTATGTATACCCTGTACATTTCAATGTAAGGCTATGCATATCCTCTACATTTATTTGTTTCAGACTATATGCACTGAGACACAAGAAAGGAAACAGAGATTGCTGCTGCTTATCTTTGATGTTCTGTGGTGTTAAGACATTTCTTACTGTGGACCTGACGTACAATTCCAGATGTTGGTTGGTTGACTCTGTTGATGTGGTTGTTCTGCTTTTCAAAATGAGTTGTGTTGTGATCACCCATTGTAGTGTCTCCAATGATGTAGTCCTCTAGACTCTTCAATGCATTTATCCCATCTTTCTCCTAGTGGAATACAGGAGTTCTTGTCACTTACCACTTCCTAGCTGCTGGACATTCCTCCTTCCTACCATTCTCTGGATGTACATTCCTAATGGGACTGGTGTTGGTTGGAGATGGCCCAGTCACAATTACAAGCATGTTTTGATGCCATGACACCCAACATCCTTCCTATCATGAACCTGATGTAAAATTCCAGATACTGCCTGGTTTTGGTTGAAGCTTGTGTAGCAGTCATTTTTATTCATTATAAAATGGACACTTCAATCACAGTCAAGAAAAACTTTATTAATTAATGAACATTGTGATTCTAGCTCTTTTGGTTGTGATAAACTTTTAAAACCAGAACAGGACTTTATGGACACCCTGCATCCTTCCTGTTACTGTTGGCTGGAGAAAAAAGCCCAATGCTTACAGGTTTTGGACTGGAGACGTACCAGGGTTTGTGTTCATTCTCTACCATCTGCTGGATGTCAGATTGTAGTGTATCAGATGTTGGTTGGGTTCAAAATGTGCACAAGTAGAGAGAGAATTTGGTAGAAAGCTCAATTTTCTTACCAATTTTTGTTTTGAAGTGAGGTGATTCTCTGCCTATTGCAGGTCTGTTGTATGATTTCAGATTCTCCTAGGTGTTGGATAAGGCCAAACTACCAATACAGTCTCCCATGTTCCAGCCACTCAACACTGAGGAGTCCCCTTACTAGTTAATGCATATTATGGGATTCCTTTATGTTTTTTTCTAACTGCAACACAATCATTAAAGAGAAAAGATGTGGTGTGATGTCTTACTGAAGTGTGATGTTTCCTTTTTTAGTTCCACATCTCATGATCTCTCTTTATGTACTTCCTGAAAGGGCATCATTATTTTTCACTGGCCTTTCACCAGTTTAATGTTAAATTCTTACTATTTTGTGAAAGAATGGTAAGACTGTATTGGAAATTAACATTTTCTTAAACTTAAAATGTATTTCAGGTAGATACTTTCCTCATTTCTCATTTATCTTCCCTACTTCCAAAAGTACATATTTGACCAATCTGGAAGTAATTAACAGTGTCAATGTGCTGGTTACAATAGGGGTTGTGTTGTGCTGTCGTAAATGGGGTGCTGCTGCAAAATGATTTACATGTCAGTGTAAAAAAGCCAGAGTTGGGAAGCCAGTGAAAAGTATCAATACTTTGCACTGATAGAAAGCAGTACTGATGGAGAAAAGGTAATTTGTGAGTAGAGGTAACATTTTCAGTTTAGGAATATGTTAACTTTCTGAAATGAACATACATTTAAAACAAACCATACCTTTATCTCTTGTTTTAGTTAGTTTCTAGTCCAAAATGTGGTATTATAAGCGTAAATTTATAAAAATATTTTTTTTTCATAATTAGTTTATGTTCTTTACTGCTATTAGTAAAAACTTGACTCTTCTGGGGCTGGTTCATGCCGTTATACAAAAGATATTAAGAACAGTTTTGTACCTTGAACGTTACAAGCTTGTCAGGGTCTTCTATGTCTTGTGAATTCTGTATTCATTACTGTGTTGGTGTGTTTGTTTTTTTATGAATTTTCACAGAGTATATCTTTCAATACTCTTTCTCCCTGTAATATTTGACAATAAAAACAAGAACTTTAAATTTATAATAATTGTGCATAGCTTATGTTGAACAATGTTAAAATTATCTTACATTTTTTTTCAGGAACATTTGGGTTATTCAAGTGTTTGATAAAGCTGTAAAGTCCAATTAATCAGTATTCCATTTGTTGATAAATGTATTATTGAATTTTATTTTCAGATGAACTCGACCATCTTTTGAAGAACTTGGATGAGGAAACTTTGCTAAGTAGTTGTTAGAAAACACTAACTTGCTATATTTATTTTGTGGACTAATAAATATTGTGACCTATTCTAGTTTCTAATGAAAACCTCATCCCTAACTTTACATGCAGAAAACTGATAACATCAAGGAACTTTGGAGTTAAAACATAAGCTTTATAATAACTGATACATGATTGTCAAGGTAGATAGATATGTTTATCTGGGTGTTCAGACCCTATCAGTACTTTCTGAACTATTTCTTTGGTTTCTCTGAGAAATTGTTTCAATTACATGGCACCCATTATAGGAGAAACTTTGGTTTTCTCCACAGATGTGTAATAATAAATGTTTGCATGACCCACATGTTTTTCATTATTAAAATTCAACATTTTTTACCTGTATGTTTAAAAAAAAACAATCCTTTTGAAATTAAAGAAATTAATTTATTCTATTTGAACTAATGTTATTATTTCATGTCCACCTAGATATGGTGTCTGCTAAATAACCGAGAAAATTGGTCATTCTATAGTTATCTGGACCTATATGTTTCATACTATGTATTAAAAACAATAGAAATGTGTAGATTCATTTGTTTATTAAAATTAACTGTCAAATTTGTTATCTTTTATTTTTCAATAATTTTAATAAAAATTATTTTTGCAATAATTCATTTTTCATAATTTCAGAACAAACAAAACAGTTTAGAGTTATGAACTATTCTACAGAATCTCATGTGTATCATTGACTAAAGGTTTATGGATGATTGGTATCTCATGGTATATCAACTCTGTAAAAATATAATTTGGGATCTTTGTAAATTATTCCTTCACTATCACAGGAGAGATTGACTGGTAGTCCAGAGATGAAGTTCTGTGTAGTTTATAAAACTGTGAAGGAAACATGTCATTCACCTGATGAGAAAAAAATGAAACCCTATATTAACGTATTCCAAACTTCCTGAACCCATTAAAATTCTACATGCAACTCAATCATCTATGATGTGCTAACTATGAACGTGCTATCAGTATGACTCAGAGCTGAATAAGATTGGGTAAGAAGTTTCAAATCAAGCTAGCTGGACAATGGTTTGTATTGATTTACTAATAGGAAGTGTCAAAATGTAGAGAATTCTGCTGTTGTATTCAAAACAACACAACAGGATGTGCAAATAAAGAAATAGCCGAAACATTCAAACAACAATTTGAAAATACGTTGAAAACAAACAACGACCAAGACATAAACACACTACTATGATAAAGTAAATAGCTTTATAATGAACAACAGTGAATTATTCAAACCACTCTTTCAAGTAGACTTACAAAATTATCAATCCAACAAAACAAACACAATCTCAGCATAAGAACTCGTAGAAGGAATAACAAACACTAAAAATTAATCACCAGAACAAGATGGTATACAAACCATTATTCTTAAGAAATGTAGTCTGAAATTATTTAAACATCTTACAGGAATTTTTAATCTGTCAATATATTCAGGTTATATCCCGGTTTCTTGGAAGCATGCAAATGTATTAATGTTCCTTAAAAAAGGAAAACCAGCCAATAACCCAAATAGCTACCAACCAGCCTGACCAGCTGTGTAGGCAAAATTCTAGAGAGAATAATTAGTAACAGACTCTCCTTGAGACAACATTAAAATTACCAGAAGAACGAAATGGTTTCAGAAAATTCAGACAAACAACAGACCACTTAGTCAGATTAACAAAAACAATTGAAGATAGTTTTAATAAAAGAGTATGCACTGTTACTTGTTTTCAATACTGAGAAAACATTCAACACTGTATGGTACAATTGTCTCCAGTTCTGTATGTATGAAATGGGAGTACCGTGGGGAGCTATTCGTTAAACTTTCTGGAAAACAGGTCATGCAGAATAAATGTCGAAGGGACATTGTCTGAGAGTTTCACTCCAGAAGCTGGTGTCCCTCAAGGAGGGGTAGTTAGCCCTATCCGATTAATCAAGTTCGTAAATAATATGCCTCTAAAAGATCTAAATAATGGATACTCCTCACAGTTCGCAGACGATGTAGGAATCTGGAAAAATGTAACAACAACACCAATAGCAGCCACAAGCATACAACCACAATTAAATAGAAGTGAATATTGTTAAAATAAAGACAACCAGTAGTATTCACAAAGTTAACTAAACACAACCAGCACAACAACAGATCTACACGAATGGTGGACAACTCCAGAATGCTACATCAGCAAAATTTTTAGGGCTCACAGGTGATTCAAAACTTGTGTGGGTAAACCGCATAAATAATATTAGAACAAAAATTTGGTGAAGAACAAACTGTGCTAGAAGTCTAACTGGTAAAAACTGTGGAGTTACAGCTGACAACATATATAAAACATACATTAGAACTGTCATTGACTATGTAGCTCATGCATGGGTAAATGTTTGCAAAAAAGTTACTTCAAACGATACAAAATACATTACTCACAACAGCTTATAAAGTACCTAAAACAACATCATGAGAATACAATAAATACACACATAATAACAATAACAGATAGACTCCTACAAAGTACAAAAAATGAATTCGTGAGCAAACTTGATCGGTACTGTTTACATGATGATAGACCTAAGTACTTTTCACCAGTGAATATATATTTTATAAATAAAAATGAATAAAACAATAATAAAGGTCACCTATTAACTAAACTCCACATTAGTTCAGAGATTAATTACAAAACCTTTTTTTTTAAAACGTTTTATAGGTAATATCTAACTGATGAAAGTGCAAATAATCTATGGAACTGTAAGATAAATGTTTTATTTGTACTAAGTCTATGTACAGATTGTACATGGACATTGCCTTGAAAGGGGCCTGAGAAAGTGCGGGTTACTCTGGCCCTCGAGTACCATAAATAAATAAACTTGATAATTGGAGAAAAAAAAATGAAAAGAAGGAAGAGGTTAACGAAACCTTACCCTCCTGGGTAGACAAGCATCAATACCCATACCGAAAGACAGTGAACGAACAACAACAAGAAGTTACTTCATAAGTGGTATTCCGACGAACATGGCATGCCATCATTCATCAAGGTGATGGTATAATGTTTCCGAGTTCTTTAAGATGTGTAAATAGAGCATTTTAAATTATGTAAACACTGTATTTTTAGTTAATGTGTGAAGATAATTTTACTGAATATTTGATCAAACGTACATATTAGAGACGTTATTTATCATGAACAAATAATTATATAAAACATCATTTGAAAAATAAAAACTCCCCAGATTTTGACGTATGAGGGCTGTTCAAAAAAAAATGCGGACTGACATCGTAAAACAAAATGTGCTTTCTTAAGAAGTTACAGGTCTGGGACACCTTAAAAGTACTCTCCTCCCCAACACACACACTTATCCCAACGGTGTTTTTACTTGTTGAAACAGTCCTGGAACGCTTCTTTTGTAATGTCCTCCAGCTCCTTCGTTGCATTTGCCTTAATCTCGGGAATCGTTTGAAATCTTCTTCCTTTCAAGGGTATTTTAAGTTTGGGGAAAAAGAAAAAATCGCAAGGAGCAAGGTCAGGTGAGTAGAGAGGTGGGGAAGAACAGTGATCGAGTGTTTGGCCAAAAACTCACGAGTTCTGAGGCACAAATTTCGCAGCAACGCGGTGCATTTTCAATTTTTCTGTCAAAATCTCGTAACAAGATCCAACTGATTTCCCACACTCTTCAGCGAGCTCCCTGACAGTCAGACGTCGATTTGCTCGCACCAGGGTGTTGATTTTGTCGACGTGTGAGTCGTCAGTTGACGTGGAAGGACGTACAGGACGCTCATCGTCTTCAACAGACTGCCGACCATCCTTAAAACGTTCATGCCACTTGAAACATGCCGTACACTTCACAGCAACATCACCGTAAGCCGTGTTAAGCATAGCAAAAGTTTCAGTCGCAGATTTTCCAAGTTTAACACAAAATTTCAAAGCAAGTCGTTGCTCCTTCAGGTCATTCATTCTGAAATCCGCCAAACGAAAAAGTCGCACTTCACTTAAAACCGCGTAGCTAATACACAAATGAAGATATCTGCAATCGGGAAATGGCGTCGTAATCAGCTGATCTGTACAAACCTAGCGACACCAAGCGGATTCCCCTGGAACCAAATGGAGCCGCGCAATTCAAAGAGTCCGCGTATTTTTTTTAACAGATCTCGTATATTTTGTAACATCTACGCTGTAGTAAACTGCATTAAAACGTGATTGATAAAATTCATTTGTTAAAATATTTTAACAAACCTTACAGAGGTGAGCAACGCTTGAAAATTAACTTCAACTGTCCTATCATTAAAAAATAATAAATTTATAACGTAAAAGAAAATAACTTGTAACGCCATTTTTTATAGCTGTACACAAACGAAAGTAGAATAATCATTCTTGCAATGACAAAAGGGATCTTATTTAAAGTGTATGTTTAATACAGTTAATCATGCATGATGTTTGTTGGTTACCATAGGATCCTCTCAGTTTACTTGTAGCCATGGAAACGTTTGTAAAAGATATGAGCAAAAAAAATAACTCTCAGGTGTGGGGTAGAACAATGTGAATTGGTACTCACTTTGTAGCAGCCTGCTTAAAAAATAACAGGCACTTTTTATAACTACAACAATATTTAGTCATTTGTCGGTAATAACAATTCATCCATTTTGAAATTATAATTTTCTGTTACTTTTAACGTGACTCAAAAAATATCATTAACACTGGCAGCTGAGCCCGTGCGATGATAGGTTTATGAAAATGTATTTCTTTTTTCGAAATATGCCAGTGACAAGTAAAAGGCCTGGCATGGCCGAGCGCGTTAAGGCGTGTACTCGTAATCCGAGGGTCGCGGGTTCGCGCCCGCGTCGCGCTAAAACATGCTCGCCCTCCCAGCCGTGGGGGTGTATAATGTGACGGTCAATCCCACTATTCGTTGGTGAAAGAGTAGCCCAAGAGTTGGCGGTGGGTGGTGATGACTAGCTGCCTTCCCTCTAGTCTTACACTGCTAAATTAGGGACGGCTAGCACAGATAGCCCTCGAGTAGCTTTGTGCGAAATTCCAAAAACAAACAAAACAAACAAACAGACAAGTAAAATTGAAAATACATAAGAATACAGTTATTCGTGTCCACTGGAGTTTATTACTTTATTAGTAATACTGTATATTCAATTTTTTTTTCTTAAGAAAGCAATGAGTATCTGGTTGTTTAAAGACACCTCCATTAATATAACTGTATGTGTTTGTAACGTATTTATATAAACAGTGCGTGAAGTGAGGCGTAATGAGACACAGTGGGGACATCTTTTGTTGTGACGTCACAGTCCGGAAACGTTGTTGTTCTTCAAAATCTGTAATGCATGGATTTAAAAATGTTGATAAAAAGATTAGAGACAAAAGACCTTAAACCTTCAAATAATTATGAAGAAACTATATATTCTATGGGGCTTCATGAGTGTTAATGTTATGTATCAGACCTGATGAAGCCACGAAGACGAAACGTTGGTTAAAATTTAAAATTATAATTATCTCGAGGCTAAAGGTCTTTTTTCTCTTAACTTATATTCAAAGTGCGTACTGAATTTTGTATAGACATACTAACAGTCAAATTTAAATAAAAAATATTTCGTGCCACTGTAGACTACACCACAGAGAAGTGAAGCTCTGGAGATCAGAGATTAAAGCACAGGACTTTCCTTATTACAAGATACGGATGTCGAGAACAGAAATGTAAAAGTTTCTAATTACAAAATATTCAGGCTACGTAAGTCTTAAAAATAAAGTTGTTACTTACAAAGATCTTAATTCTATGGAAGTCTAAAGTCAAAATATAAGACGTTTCTAATTACAGAGAAGTTAGAATACAGAAGAAGACGCTTCAAGTATGAAAAGTTTCCAAGTGCGGATTTGCTTCTTGAAACGGCCTAGCATGGCCGAGCGCGTTAAGGCGTGCGCTCGTAATCCGAGGGTCGCGGGTTCGCGCCCGCGTCGCGCTAAACATGCTCGCCCTCCCAGCCATGGGGGTGTATAATGTGACGGTCAATCCCACTATTCATTGGTAAAAGAGTAGCCCAAGAGTTGGCGGTGGGTGGTGATGACTAGCTGCCTTCCCTCTAGTCTTACACTGCTAAATTAGGGACGGCTAGCACAGATAGCCCTCGAGTAGCTTTGTGCGAAATTCCAAAACAAACAAACAAAGCTTCTTGAAACATGGTAAAAATATTGTCGAATGTCTCTTGTGGCATTTACTAGAAAACATAAGGAAATTCAGATACGTCTGTTAAATTATAGACGGTGCCACGCTGTCTAAATTATGAACTGCTAAGCATGATGGAACAAATACAACGTAAAACTCCAAACATTACAGCATACACAAATTACATCAGCATACAGGGTACCTAAAACCACTTCCTCAGAGTTCATGCACAGTTACTCAAATACACAAACAATACCAGACAGACTTCTACATAGTACTATAAAATATTTTGATAAAAATTGGCGAAAAAATGAGTTGTTATGCGAACTAGACAGATATTGTATATGTGATGAAGAGAGACCTGAACACCTCTCCCTGTTAAACTTGTACATCAGATGATTAAGATAAAATCATATTTAAAATAATAATAATAATAATGATAAAATAGTGCTAAAATAAAACAGGCCACATACGTTCTGGACTTATTTTAAAAAATGAAAGAACAATATAAATGGACAATGTCCTGAAAAGGACCAGATTTAAAGTTATGCTATTACTTCACCCATATTGTATTTTCTCTGAATGTAGTAATCAGTTAATTCCAACTAAGTAATGGAAGGAGAAAGGGGTATAGTGTACCTGACCCTCCTGGGTATACAAATATATACACCCAAACACCTAGATAGAGAGAGAGAGAGAACGTAGACTAACCAATGTCTTTAGCAGTAACGAAGTTAACAAATCAAGAAACGAGTGTGTGTTTTGGCTAAACTGTTCTAACGTATAAATAAATAACAATCTTATAACTCAGGTTAATAAATTTAGAAATACATCGAAGACATTCTGGACGTACTGCGAGTTATGTCGTACTATCCACAAGCTCTCTCTAAAAGTAAGCATAACTAGGTAAATTTCAGTAAATTTGAATTTTCCCTTGTAAACTAGTCTTCTTTACATAAATATGGTCTTTAATTTCGTGTTCAACTTTATTATATGTAAATAGTGTGATTAAAATACGGGATACAGAACAGGTTAGCTACCCCTGATACAGATGCACAAGAAACTAATAGCCTCTAATTGGATAATAACAGTGTTCTCTGAGATAGAAAATTATTAAGGCTTAATTAAAGTGTCAAATTAAAGTGTAAATGCTATTGTATGAAAACAACACTGAAGTATAGAAATAGTGTTCCAAAACCTTATTGTCTAATAGATTTCATGATTAATTAATATGGAACTGAAATGCTCCAACATTTTAACAAAGGCCATGATCATCGAAAGAACATATACACACCCTCGAGATCACACCAGAACATATACACACGCTCGAGATCACACCAGAACATAAACACACCATTTTGGTCACACCAGAATATGTGCACACCCTTGAGATCACACCACATGTACACACCCTTGAGATCACACCAGAACATGTACACAGCCTTGAGATCACACCAGAATATGTACACACCCTTGAGATCACACCAGAACATATACACACACTTGAGATCGTACCAGATCATGTACACACCATGCTTGCAATATCAGCCGTGGGGTCGTTATGATGTGACGATCAATCGCACTATTCGTTGGTAATTGAGTAGTCCAAGAATTGGCAGTGGGTGGTGATGACTAGCTGCCTTCCCTCTGGTCTTGCATTAATAAATTAGTGACGGCTAGTACAGATAGCCCTCGAGTAGCTTTGTGCGAAATTAAAAAACAAACAACATTGCCAAATGTAAGAGATATTCCTGTGTTGTTAATTCTAAATCTAGACAGTATTATGTGTTGGGTATATCTGCCTGTTGGTAATTCTAAATCTAGACAGTATTATGTGTTGGGTATATCTGCCTGTTGTTAATTCTAAATCTAGACACAGTATTATGAGTTGGGTATATCTGCCTGTTGGTAATTCTAAATCTAGACACAGTATTATGTGTTGGGTATATCTGCCTGTTGGTAATTCTAAATCTAGACACAGTATTATGTGTTGGGTATATCTGCATTTTTTGACAAAACAAGCTGTTTAAACAACATTGGCGAAATCAATGAATATCACAACTCGTGAAATACCAAACAAGAACGTAGGTGTAGGTCTGGCGCATTTCTTCCCACAGCCAATTTGTATCAGCTTTGCTTGTCACGTGAATTGCTGGTTTCCAAACTCAAAGTCGTATGAATAAAACGCACCCAACGCTCCAGAGACTTGGCATGGCCAGGAAGTAAATGCACACGACTTGTAATCCGAGGGTCGCGAGTTTGAATCCCCGTCACAACAAACATGCTCGCCCTTTCAGCCGTGGGGATGCTATAATGTGACGTTCAATCCCACTCTTCATTGGTAAAAAAGTAGCCCATGAGTTAGTGGTGGGTGGTGATGAATGGCTGTCTTCCCTCTATTCTTACACGGCTTAATTAGAGATGGATACTGCTGATAGCCCTCAAGTAGCTTTGCGCGAAATTCAAAACCAACTAAGTCCAACCCTTTATATAGGATCCCTACTGTTTAAAACTAATAGAAAGCTTAGCTCTATTTGGGACCAAGCTAAAATATTCTTCAGTATAATAACTTAAAAAGACAAACACGATTTGTATCTAAATAAAACTGACAAAAAATAAATTACTTTCGACATTATGGCTTAATAGTTTCAGAACTAGTCCTAACGGAGTGACAGCTGCGAATTATTGTAAGGTTAAACAAAAGTAACATACAAGTCGTTTTCTGTTAGCTTCTGTTGAAAAATTCTAAATTCCTACAAATCTGAAAAAAAAAAAATTATAATTTTAAAAGATGCTTTCTTAATATCAATTTCACTGTTGTAATGTTTCAAACTCATGAATTAGTATTAACTTCATATTAAATGTTACAGTAATTTTAAAACCCAAACTAACAAGCATATTACACGATGGAGCTTTGTTTACAATTAAGAGTTTCATGCCAGATAAACGTGGTGGAGTATTTATACTGATTTAAGTCTAGTTAGACCTGTAATGAAACATTTAATAACTACTTTGTATATAGATAATACACAACAATTATAAAATGTAGATATTTATACTAATTTAAGTTTAGTTCCACCTGCAATGAAACATCTAATAATTACTCTGCATACAGATAATACACAACAATAATAAAATACAGATATTAATACTAATTTACGTCTTGTTCCCCCTGAAATGAAACATTTAATTACTTCTGTGTATTCAGATAATACACAACAATAATAAAATATTGATATTTATACTAATTTACGTCTAGTTACACCTGTAATGAAGCATTTAATAACTTCTCTGTAAATAGATAAAATGTAACCATAATAAAGTCCAGATATTTATAGTTACTTAGGTCTAGAAGTGATAGACTGGTGATAATACAGTTCCACTACCATTTTGTACGAACAAAAAATTGGATTGTTCTTCAAATTGTAATTCATAAGTCTTGAATGGAAGAGGTTAAAATTAACCATAATGAGTTTACATAAAGAAACCAAAATAGATGTGATGTTAAAATGAACCAAAACAAGTAAACATAGATTGACCAAAATAGATATGAAGTTAAAATAAACCATTAAAAGTTTACACAGATCAACTAAAATAGAGATGAAGTTAAAAAAAAACCATAAGTTTTCATAGACCAACTAAAATAAATATGAGGTTAAAATATATCATAAGAAGTGTACATTGATTAACTAAAACAGATATGAGGTAAAAATAAACCATAACAAGTGTACATTGATTAACTAAAACAGATATGAGGTAAAAATAAACCATAAGAAGTGTACATTGATTAACTAAAACAGATATGAGGTAAAAATAAACCATAACAAGTGTACATTGATTAACTAAAACAGATATGAGGTAAAAATAAACCATAACAAGTGTACATTGATTAACTAAAACAGATATGAGGTAAAAATAAACCATAACAAGTTTACATTGATCAACTAAAATAGATGAGGTAAAAATAAACCTTAATATGTTTTTATAGATCAACTGAAACAGATATGATATTATTGGTCGCTAAACGATATTACTGACTTGGAGATTTAATTTTTTTCAGTGTTATATGTTTTTAAATTCGATGTTATTCTGTATTAGTGGTCAGAAACGTCAAAGAGTCTTCGATTCACCATTTTCTGGGACAGGTGTCTGATCTCGTCACTAAACATTTACACGCCCCTCGAGTCATTTATTATAATCTGAAGATGAATCCAATTATTATCTGGTGAAAAAGGAAGGTAAGAGTTTCTTGTGGGTAGTGATGACTAACTGTCTTCCCTTTAATCTGTCACTTCAAAATTAGGTACTGCTAGTATATATAAGCCTTGATTGGCTTTTTGCGAAACTCAACAACAACAAAAAACGTGTAAATCATATAATTGTGCCAACAGAATTATTATAATGGAGGCTAAAAAGAATGACGAGTAGAATAACATGGTTACGTATTTCGTCCAAATTCCATTAGCCTAATACGTTGCTTTCTTGTGAAGTAGGATCAGCTGTGACAAATGTTTAAATTGAATGATATGAGCAGATCGAGTTTTCAGTAAAATTACGTACAGGAAAAGAATTTGGGTTGCTTTAAGTATACGTCAAAGAAAGATCACTGACGTGAAGGTTAAGGATATACCTTCTGAGTCAAAAACTGTAATTAGATCTAAAATCGGTGAAAAGGTGGCACGGCTATAAAGTAAAAGTCTGTAAAAGTCACTCTGTTATCCGATATGCCACAGCTACAAAAGATCAGGTGGTTTAAAGATATCACCTCACAGAAGTTGTGACAATAATGTCACAGTGCAAATTAATGTCGTTACAAAGTTACCACAGGGCAGAAATATATTTGTTTATTCTCTTGCAGCAAAACCATATCGGGCTATCTGCTGTGTTCACAGAGTTCCTGATTTTGTCGTTGTAAATCAGTAGAAATACGTCACCACTTATCACCAACATCCTACCTAAGCCTTATCCACACATTCTGTCTTAATTAGAAAGGTACACCTAAACATACCACTTACCGCCAACTCTTTTTACAAACGAAAAGTGGAATTAACGATGACATTATAACACTCCAGTGGCTGAAAATGCGAGCAGATTCAAACCCTCCCCACTTAGTGACTGTTGTGCTGGTCTATAAATTATCACTAGTCAATGAAGTGAAATATGTTCAAAAAGTTATTGAACAGATAATGAGTTTATTTTAATCCAGATTAAACATTTTTGTTTTGGAGAGAATAAACAACCATCACGTATTTTAATCCAGAATAAACACACCTGTTTTAGAGAGGATAACCTACCGTCACGTACTTTAATCCAGATTAAACATACATGGAGGTATACATCCCTCCCTTCATTTTAGGTAGGGGGTATGGTGCATACAATCATCCCCCCCTACAGTTTGGTCTGTTTAATTGTTTTATTGCATCACAGGCCTACAAATTGTGTATTTGTTCTTGTGATTCTCGTATTCTTACCAATCGAATAACATAATTAGGCCTAAATGTAGGCTTTTTCGGTAGCCGAAATGTATATCTTTAACATAGGCATGGCTTCTAAGCTTTTCGATCTAAGCGATACTTCCTAAGTATCAGTCAGTAGGCCTAAGTATACATGCAATGCTTGCAAGCACTATCACATAATCTACCTAAGCCTTGTGCATAGTGTGTGTAAGATTAAGTAAAATTTTCATCACAACGGATTGAACAGAGCATGAAATTCGAAAATATTACTTCCAAACATAAACTCCTGTTATCTAGATCTTGCAGGCCATTTGTATCTTGTAGCTACATCAATCTTATGTGTATATTGTGCAGTTTTCCTACGCCATTTCTTCTTATGCATGTCTAGCCGGTTTTATTATCGAACGCCTAACTTTCCGAAGTCGCTGACCACAGTGTACGTTCGGTCTACAGTTAACGACAAGTTCGGGCTGCTTGGATCTAGACACTCTCTACATCAGCCACCTCGTTTTGTTTTTTGAATTTCGCACAAAGCTACTCGAGGGCTATCTGTGCTAGCCGTCCCTAATTTAGCAGTGTAAGACTAGAGGGAAGGCAGCTAGTCATCACCACCCACCGCCAACTCTTTTACCAACGAATAGCGGGATTGACCGTCACATTATAACGCCTCCACGACTGAAAGAGCGAGCATGTGTGGTGCGAACCCGCGACCCTCAGATTACGAGTCTTAACACGCTTGGCCATGCCGGGCCACTCTACCTTTAGTCTGATCCTCGATTTTACAACAGGGCTCATTAGACCAGTGTTTGTGGCCCTCATTAATCTATGAAATTTCATGTTATCACCGCTCTCTAATAAAGTGCTGGTGCTTTATGGTAAAAGAACAATATATTATGTTATCATAGAGAGTAAAACTATTGTATTTTCTTGTATAATTATAACACAAAAGGAGCGAGTTTAACGGCCTGAAGCCTCTACTCGAACTGTGTTGCTAGTTTTTAATTGTTTATTTAAAAGACGTGTTTGTAAACATTATATCACGTGTTTGTCTTTTGATGAGCTTTAACAGGAATACAATATATCTGTGATTGTTTAAGTATTTTGAGAAACCTGTAATTACTTGTGTTGTAACTAGTACACATTATTGTCCCAGCGATGCCCAGGTGGTCAGTCGACTCGGAAGTGACTGTGAGGTTCGCGCGTTCGACTTAAATACATTGTACAGTTCAGTCCTACATCCATTCTGTTCTATCTTCGTTCGTTGTACGTTAGAGTTTTTAAATAAAGACTGTATTTTAGCCTGTTGAGTCATCTGGGAAACAGATTCCAATTATGACAAGCAAGCGTCTGAAACTTTCCAATATTAGACAGTTCTGCAAACTAGTAACTAGTAAAAGTGACAATGCAGATGTGGATAATCCAAAAACCTCAAGCAAACAAATAGAAACTCGCCATAAAGAGGAAATATCATATTCATCAGAGGACGAGTCTGAAAATTTTGTGCAACTACTGGACATCATGAACCATCAGATAGTTGTGAAACAAGTTTGTGCAGTAATGAAAAAATCTGACACTCCACAGATACAGTGTGGAAACCCATATCATCCAGATGCACAACTAATACCACGACAGAAAACAAAATCTCAAAATATCAACTTTCCATGGCAAGTGGTTTGATGAGTTCCCATGACTGCACTTCGAAAATCAAACTCAAAATGTTATATGCTTTCGTTGTGCCAAGGTGGAAAATAGAGGCCATTTTTGCAAGGAACTTCATATCCACCAGTTTTTGCAACTGAAAAAAGGCAACACAGAAATTCAACTAGCACCAATCCTCCCCTCAGCACAGATTCGTTTTATCTCCAGAAGGTTCACTTGATGTAACTCCAGTGACTGTCCAGCTACATGATAGATAAAAGAAGCAGCAGGAAAAATGCAAGAAGAAGTTTAGCCAAAATATTCAGAAGTTTAGTTTCTTACTGCATCAAGGTTTAGCAGTACGTGGACATACTGATATAGAGGGGAACTTCCTGCACTTAATGAAGCTACTGGAAGAGGAAGATCCTGAGTTGACGGTCTATTTGTCAAAGAAAACCACATTCACATCATCCCAGGCTCATAATGAAATAATGGAGATATTCAGCTATCAAATACTGAGAAACATAGCACACGAAGTGCAGCAAAGTAAAATCTTTGCATTAATGGTTGATGGCACTCAAGATGTTACAGGAGCCGAACAGGAAGCAATATGTGTACAATACGTACATGAGAACTTTGACGTCCATGAGACATTTCTTGGTTTGTACACTGTTTCCAATACAACTGGTGAAACAATATCCTCGACTATACTTGATGTACTGACTAGACTCAATTTACCACTTTCAGGATTAAGAGCACAAACTTATGATGGAGCCGCTAACATGAGTGGTGCGTACAATGGATGCCAGACAAAAATAAAAGAGAAGCAACTGCCAGCTTTGCTTTTTCACTGCAGAGCACACAAAGCTGATTTAATGATGCAACATGCTGTTGAAGCTTGTGAATGTGTTCGAGATTCTATCTAGTGCGTACATAAACTTCGTGTTTTGCTTCAGAGGTCAGACAAATGCAAGACAATCTTTGAAAATATTGTATCGTCAGACAGCCACAACGGTCCAGTTAAACACATCAGCCCACTGTGTCTAACACGCTGGTTGTGCCACCTATCTGCAATTACATGTGCCAATGATCACCACAGTGACATTGTTGATTCTTTGTCTGAATTAGCAACTGAAAAATCAGATGTAGCAGTAAATGCACGAGGTCTGCTGGACAGATTTGACAAAGTAAAGACAATTTTAGGATTGTTGATGGCTCAGCATCTATTAGCTGCACTTGAGGAACTAAACCATGCATTCCAAGCAAAATCAGCGACAGTATCTGTCATGATTGAAGCATCTGCAATGACATTTGATCAACTGCAAGAAAAATATATTTCATCAAAGATATTTGATGAAGCTGAGAAAAAGGTAACTTCCATCGATCTGGTGCCTATTGAACTACCACGTATTCGCAGACCCCCCAGAAGGATCACAGGTGATGACTCAGCACACCATTCTTTAACAGCTAAAGATTACGACAGAAGCCAATATTTTAAATTTGTGGACACAGTCATAAAACATCTGACCACTAGATTCAATGCAGACACCAATGACTTGAGGCAACATCTGGCACTTGAGAACATGATCACCTCTGGTAAGATTGAAAACTTGATTATAAACTTCTATCCAGAAATCTCTGCACAACGGCTCGAGTTTCAGTTGCCCCTGTTCAAAAGAACAACAAAAGAAGCATCTCTGAAAGGTGCGAAGGATGATTACGGTAAAATGCATGTAGCAAGCTAGGAGATGTTTCTTCTCATGAAAATTTTGCTTGTGTGTCCAGTATCTACTTGCAGATGTGAACGCAGCTTTTCTACATTAAGACGGTTTTGGTCAACTGAGTGCTGCCTCAACCATGTGACAGTTTGTCACACTCACAAAGATGAGGTCGACAAGACAAATATAGAAGAGCTTATGAAAGAATTCATAAACAAATCTTCACAAAAAAGGTCTACGTTTGGGAACATGTAGACTAGAGGACTAAATGAATCTTACTTCAATGAAAACTATGAATAACTATGTGCTACATTGTATTGATGTGTAATTTTCAAGAGTTCGTAAAGACATTTTAATTATATTTATCAAACAACATGAACAGTTTTTCAGTAGGTATAAACTTATCAAGGGTAATTACTAATTTTATTAACATTTGAAAACGTAATTCATGCAATGTAAGTTATTAGTAACCTTGTCAAGTATAATGTCCATTCTTTAATAATGTGCAGTGTGCAGGAATAAATCCATGTGGCAGTTAATCTGTGACACATTTGTCTTTATTCTATTAACATTTTGAAAACTGTTAACACCTCACTTACACAAACCTTGAAGTATCATGGCAACAAGATTACTTTGTGACTCCATGTTTACAGCTTTCAGGTTCACGTAATCAGAGATTACCAATTTGTAAATTGAACAGTCCACATAAGTGGTTGAAAAAATTATCCCCCCCCCATCTGGTGTAAAAAAATCTACGCCCCTGGTTACAATCCTGGCGTCAATGTTGGTTACTAACTAGCGTCACTTTCGTACTTACTGTGGTTTGTTCATGTGCATTGAAGAAGTCGTGATATCTCATCAAATACACCTCAGGTGTGAAAAGAAAAGGTGTGGTAATGAAGGATTCAGTGCGCGTGTGACTTAAAGGAATGAAAAATTGGCGGGAAAACTGGTAGTTTTTATTAGATATCACGACGGCGTTTTAATTATATTATAACAAATTCTTACAAAATGTTGTTAGAATTTGTTTATAATTAAGTACAAAGCTACACAATTAGCTGTCTGTGCTCAGCCCACCACGAGTACCAAAACCCAATTTCTAGTATTGTAAATTCACAGATATACCACTGGGACACAAACAAGTTAATAGGTTTTAGATTTATCAAACTTAGTTTATTAGATAATGGCCCGACCTAACACTGAGATAGTTTGTTTTGTTTTTTTCGGAATTTCGCACAAAGCTACTCGAGGGCTATCTGTGCTAGCCGTCCCTAATTTAGCAGTGTAAGACTAGAGGGAAGGCAGCTAGTCATCACCACCCACCGCCAACTCTTGGGCTACTCTTTAACCAACGAATAGTGGGATTGACCGTCACATTATACACCCCCACGGCTGGGAGGGCGAGCATGTTTAGCGCGACGCGGGCGCGAACCCGCGACCCTCGGATTACGAGTGCACGCCTTAACGCGCTCGGCCATGCCAGGCCGAGATAGAATAACCTTTTTCTTACAGACTCCACACAAGATATGGAAAGTTCATTTGTTGAGAAATACAGTTCATGTAATTATTGATATATTCAAACTTAAACTGATGTTGTGCCATTAGATCGAAATACAGTGATTATACTGGCTGAAAACATGGAAATTACTGTAAGGCTTTTCAAACACGTTTCTGAAAATATCATCATGGCGAGTTGTTCTTACAATACTCACTCGTGAAAGCCAATACGTTGATTACGATCTGAGCTATCTTTGTTGTTCTTGGAATAACTAATGCATGTTACCATCCAGGGAAAGAATTACCGAACGTGACAAGTTATGTGAGGATGACAATAGCGGTGAACCATAAATATTGTTTAGGTGAATCTGGAGGTTATGGCTGTAATTGTATTGTAAAGAGAACAACAGTTCACGTGGTTACCCTGGTTAAATGCAAGGTTTCTTACATGATAAAATACACCACATTTAATTAATTTGGTCAAGAATACAATATTTTGACTTAAACTTTTGCAAACGAATTCAGCTTGAACATTTTAATATGGATTATCTATCCTGTACATGTAACAGCAAGTACACACACTTTATATTCAATGTTCTAATGTTTTACACATCAGCGAGATTCAATATTATTTCGTAATTTAAGATCCCAACCAATGTTATTAAAAGGTTCCCAACGTTATTACACCACCAGCAGCTGCTTAAACAACACAAGCATGGAGTAATTTACTTCAAATGATTTGATTGGAGCCAGTCAAACATATCTTTCCCATTATCAGTTACTAATGGTCAGATTTTACCTCGCGATTTCTGCCATTAATGTGTTTGTCTTGTACCAAAGCCACATCGTGTCAGGAACTGAACATCTGTTTTTAACCCGAAGACTGTAGAAAGGCCCTTATATGTCATAGCAACTCTAATCGAACACTTATGAAGAATACCTCAGTGGAGAAACTAACATGACGTTTACTGTTTCTAACAACTCTCCGTTTCAGTCCATTAAAATTATCACTTATCGTTTGTCTGAAACTTCAGTTTTTATTCATGAACATCTTACAGGGTAATTACGATGATAACATTTCTTTGTTTAGAAGGATAAAGAAACCAGTTACCTCATTAATTACTTTACATATGTAAACAATAACGTGTACATACACAAAGGTCGTACTGTACTATTTACAGAAGTTTGTTTGTCCTGTAACTCATCCTAGACTCCCACATCTGGTCCTATCAGACATGGTTTAATCAACCAGGTATGATTTGGGCCAAGAAGTTTGTATTCTTCAGTTAAATCTTTCATACATACAGTCTATGTACTGGTATATTTAGGGCAAAAACAGAAACACTGGCTATATTCATAACTAGTTCTATAACAATTTTATTTTCAAAGATTTGCGTTTCACACGTTGTTGTTGTTTTGAATTAAGCACAAAGCTACACAATGGGCTATCTGTGCTCTGCCCACCACGGGTATCGAAACCCGGATTTCAGCGTGCAAGTCCGCAGACATACTTGTTTATACACGTTTTCAATATAGATACACTCATAGTGACGTTCTGAATCCACTTTATTTATAAAATGGAAATACAATATTATTTAAATAATGAAACCCAGCGGACAAAAATAGTTTTATTCTTACTAACTTTTAACCTTTTTATTACCTCTAGCATATTTTGAATAAAAGCTTTCACTGTGCATTTATAAGCCATTATGTTTCTTTAAAAATATATCACCTGCTACCAGTAGCAACACATAGTAGTTTGTGGTAAACCCTACACCTTGAGATGTTACCTTGTACAGTGTCATGAGTAATGTGTTTCTTTCAAGTAATCTCATGAGCTAGTCAGTCTCTAACGTTGATAATTACAAGCACTTTAAAAGTGAGCCTTATCATTTAGATGGATGGAACTATCCTAACATTCTTTATCTATACTTTTAACTTTACTCAAAAGTAGGAGAAACAGTAAATAATGGACTTTTAATGGAGTGCTAGTCTTACACTAGAATATCATGTTAAGTTGATCATCTTATTACATATGAGGTATTATTACAAATTTTATAGAGTTGATTTTAAGAACATATCCAGGTAACTTACACGGTTTTCCTATCTTAATGTACAGCAGTTATGTATACACAAATGACAGTACAACTGTTGTTCACTGTCACACAGGTAATCTTAGTTGTCAAGACAGTGAGATAATGTCACTACAGGTAATTTTAATTTATACAGCTATTAAATGTCTTTCCCTTCTCCTATGTGTCAATTTACAGTGACAGCTACTAACATTTTCCATACACTTTAAATCATGGTTGTGTCATGTGAAAATGTTTAGAAAACAGAATTTAAATTGTTCGCGTTAAAAAAAAAATCACATTTTCCCTTTCAGCAAGCTGTCAATAATCGTTAATATTACACCTTGAACCCCTCAAAACATCTACAATAACAGTCCAAATAGTTACACTAAAATGATGTACTGAATTATTGTTTCTAATCAAATATCACTAGGAAATTTTCCTATGGTAAATAATTCTAAACATTTTGTAGTGAAATTTATTTACAAGGCACGACACAGTGACACAGCTTTAGAAAGTTTATTGACAGTGTGGTACAGTTGCATTTACAACAGGATGAAATTTGGACATTTAATAGCACAAATGGAATCTATACACAAAGAAAACATTAAGTGAAAGAATGTCACAACAGAAACTGTCCACCAATTAAACAGACAGAATACTCATTCAGTAATAGTCACGTGAAAGTGTTCACCAACATAAACAACATTCAATACATCAGTGACAGTAGATGGAATTACTATAACTTTCCACGTTGAATAAAATTTATATTTTAAATTCACTCGATGACTTATTTTATGTGCTAATTAAATGGTTTAGTGCACAACTATTTGGGTTTCACACATAAGTTCTCACGCATCTGTCATTTGTTTATAAAAATCTAATGTACCAGCATAGACAAATTGCATATATTTTCATAATACTAATTAAGAAAACAACAGCAAAGAGATGTATGCATCAGTTTTATTGACCAGAAATAATTAAAACATCCTTTTCTCAGGAAACTTGTCAAGATAAGATAGAAGGTTTTGAATGTTTACAAGTGATTTAGCATAAAAGACAAATACTGTAAAAGAGAAATTAAACAAAAACAATGGAACTCAGTATTTACTGCAAACAGAGATTGAATTAATTTATAAAATCAACAGCTGCATGAACAAGTCTGGAAAGTACCGGTCACTCAAGATACTACAAAAAAATCATGATGGAAATCTTGACATGTTCAATATATCAAGTTGGTTTTGTGTGTTACTATGGTTGGCCAGCCATCGGTCCACCATCTGGAAACGAGGTGCGGGAATTAGGAGATAGTTCTACAAGTGACAGTTTGTTTGCACGTAACTGTGCATTTTGTTCTAGCAGGCACTCAACAGTTGAGGATAATTCTGCAACTTGTTTTTTCAGTTCCTCTACTTTACGCCGGAGAATAATGTTTTCCTCTTCCAACATGTGCATGTCGGACATTCGATCAGGACCAGGAGTGGGTAGCAGCACCCCTGATCCAAAACCATCATCAAAGGCCTGTCGTTTAAGTTTTGGCTGAAAGTCAAACTCGAAGTTTTCGGGCTCCCCCATAATGGGTGTCCCAACCTCTCCACACATTTCCATACCATATTCACCCGGCGTCAAGTGTCGGAACTTACAGTAAATTCCTCGCTTACAAAAGCCCCTCAAAAAGTCTTTGCAAACTGGAACTTCACTTTTATGATCTCTCAAAGCATTCTGTACAAGTCTTGGTAGTTTTCCTGTACTCAAATAATACTCTTCTTCCCTCTTGGTACAATGCATAAACTTACAGTTTGCTCGTCGACATCCTCTGTTCTGGAAGTCACGACAGAATTTAATATCTTCACTTCCCTTTTCCTCGGTTTCTTTAGTGGGTTCTGGGTGCCTGTATTTACAGTTTGACCCCCGTCTGCACACGTTGCGTAGAAAATCACGGCAGATGTCATCGCTACCATTCCTGGTGGAGTTATCGCTTTCCGCCATTCCGTACTTAGAAACAGAAGCAGCTGTAACTTTTAGAAAGTGTTCTTTCAGCAGCTCTTTTCATTCAGCTCTAAGCACGGGTAGCAACTGTTACACCTCTCAGCTCTATTCTACACTATCTGTTGCTCTGCAATATTAGAAACAGAGCAACAAATTAACTACACCATCTGACACAGAGATTTACAAGTTCATTTTTAATGCTGTAAAAAATTCAACAGCTTTAATAGCTTGTTTTTACTACATTTTTATGAACTTTAGGGTAAAGTTATTTACATATACCACTACTCACTGAAAGTTTTTAACAGGTACAATTCTAGCTGTACCATGTGATTTAATATTCTGACTTCACATTTATTTCTTTAAAAAAAAAGTATGCTGGTACCTATGGCATTTTTAGTTATTTCAATTTTCTATGCAAAAGTCCTTGATCATTTAATATGTTACAATCATTTCTTTATAAACATAATGTGTTACTACATTTAAAGTGAAAACATTTTTGGCACTTTAAAAAATTTTTTAATAAAATGTTTGGTCAATTAGCTTCAGTAACATGGTTACCATCATCAGAGGCTAGTGTTACTACAACAGTTACCATCATCGGGGTTAGTGTTACTACAAGTTTCTATAGCATGATTACCATCATCAGGGCTAGTGCTATAAAAACCAATCCAGTAACACAGTTACCATCATTAGGGCTAGTGGTACTACAATGGATTCAATAACAGAGCTAATGTTACTACAATTTCAGTAACAGAGACACCATCATCAATGCTAGTGTTACTATATCAGTTTCAGTAACACAGTTACCATCATCAGGGCTAGTGCTACTGCAATTTCAGTAACAGGGTTACCATCATCATGGCTAGCGTTACTAAATTAGTTTCAGTAACACAGTTACGATCATCAGGGCTAGTGTTACTATAACAGTTTCAGTAACAGTTACCATCATCAGGGCTAGTGTTACTATATCAGTTTCAGTAACACAGTATCATCATCAGGGGCTAGTGTTACTATATCAGTTTCAGTGACACAGTATCATCATCAGGGGCTAGTGTTACTATATCAGTTTCAGTAACACAGTTATCATCATCAGGGGCTAGTGTTACTATATCAGTTTCAGTGACACAGTATCATCATCAGGGGCTAGTGTTACTATATCAGTTTCAGTGACACAGTTACCATCATCAGGGGCTAGTGTTACTGCAATTTCAGTAACAGGGTTACCATCATCATGGCTAGCGTTACTAAATTAGTTTCAGTAACACAGTTACGATCATCAGGGCTAGTGTTACTATAACAGTTTCAGTAACAGTTACCATCATCAGGGCTAGTGTTACTATATCAGTTTCAGTAACACAGTATCATCATCAGGGGCTAGTGTTACTATATCAGTTTCAGTGACACAGTATCATCATCAGGGGCTAGTGTTACTATATCAGTTTCAGTGACACAGTATCATCATCAGGGGCTAGTGTTACTATATCAGTTTCAGTGACACAGTATCATCATCAGGGGCTAGTGTTACTATATCAGTTTCAGTGACACAGTTACCATCATCAGGGGCTAGTGTTACTATATCAGTTTCAGTAACACAGTTACCATCATCAGGGGCTAGTGTTACTATATCAGTTTCAGTAACAGTTACCATCATCAGGGGCTAGTGTTACTATATCAGTTTCAGTGACAGTTACCATCATCAGGGACTAGTGTTAGTACAACAGCTACCATCATCAAGGGCTAGTGTTACTAGATCAGTTTCAGTAACACAGTATCATCATAAGGGGCTAGTGTTACTAGATCAGTTTCAGTGACACAGTATCATCATCAGGGGCTAGTGTTACTATATCAGTTTCAGTGACACAGTATCATCATAAGGGGCTAGTGTTACTATATCAGTTTCAGTAACACAGTATCATCATCAGGGGCTAGTGTTAGTACAACAGTTTCAGTAACACAGTTAACATCATCAGGGCTAGTATTACTACAGGGTGTTTGGAAAGTCACTATGCACTTATATATTCATTAACAGACATGTTTCAATATAGAATACAGGAAGTAAATATGAATGACAATTGTAAACAATGTTGAAAGTGACCCCCATTGGCATCAATACAGGCCTGGATCCTTCTTATTTTGTTTCTAAACACTGCTATCAGTTGCTGGCTTGAAATAGACTGAATGAATGCTGTTATCACTGTTTTCAAAACTGCACAGAGCCTTTCCAAACACCCTGTATAACTAGTTGGGTGAAATATGTAATGAAGATATCTTTCATTGTGTCTTGATATTATGACTTTAATGTCATAACAGTTTCAGTTTCGTTCTTAAAAAAAAAATGTTGAAACCTCTTCTGACAAATGTCCAGACATTCTTCTAAATTTAGAAAATACAAACAAGATACACAACTTAATTCAACAGTTAAGTCATCAGTCCTATCATCATAGAATCTTTAAAAATAACCCAAATCAATCTCAAATACAAGTTTATTTTATAATGTAAGAGATTATCCGTATTTGAAGGCAGCTGGAAAGAAGTAAAAATCTAAATAAGATCCATCCTAAATTGTAGGTTTTACGTTTCCTGTCACTTCAGACTTAACAAAAGATACAAAACATTCTGAAACATGCATGTACACCATGGCAGAACAGTGGAATTGTTGACTGTTTTCTAACATATTAGTGGTTGAAAACTTGATTTGTCTAAAAAAACTTGACCTGCGAACATGATTTATCTAAATAACTTGATCTGTCAACATGATTTTGTTTTTCTATTCTGAGACAGTGATGTACATTTTGAAACACTTTTGTTATACACTATGTTAGTATATTGTCACAGTTTTTTGAGATATATAACATTTATTTACGTCAGACTAAAAGCACTCAGTAACTGTCATGTTACAGTGGCACTTACGTTTACAATGATCATTATGTCCTTTTTAGACTACAATTACTCCAGTACATATAGTTGACTGTTAACTTTTTGGGGTTAGATGTGTTTAAGCTTTATATTTTAAACTTAATCATGAGGGTAACCAAAACTTGTAGACATGTTCTAATTAGTGAAAATAAAAACTGTGTATGCAGGTGTCCAACTTCTAACAAATGTCTCATCACTACTAAACTATCTAAGCAGATGCCTGGAAAAAAACAAAAACAATGTTTATTGAACTGTGAGAAATGTGTGTGAAATCAAATCTATGTTGAACCCTTGTGTTGTTTTCACACCAATATAAATATCCAGTTAATGTTACCACTTATTAATCTGACAGTCCATCTACTCTATAAACTTTTTTGAATGCTCTGCTGTCTTAATAATTATTACCATACTATATACAGTTTCTTTATAAAAAGCGGGTAATAACTGTAGTATGGATTGGTTTTCAGCTTGGGAGACATAAATATTATCACTGTTAGATGAATAAATTGGAATTTTCAGCCAGATGCTTGAAGCATTTACTCAGAATTTAGGTAGGTAAACAATACAAGTTAATATATTATGTAATGCCAAGCATGATTCAAATGTAACATGGCAATGCCTGTTTTCTATACAAGTGTGAAAACAACCTATATGTTGAAATGAACAAAAGAAAGTCATTACCATAAATACTAACCACTATCTAATTTACAACTAAATGTTATACATCATAAATTATTGAATTTACTTACAAATGTAATGAGCTTTCAATGTGTCTTTTTTAAAGTACCATGTCTATAACAACTCAGTTTGTGATTTAGCACAGTAGATGAAACTACAGACATGCTACTTTTGTCTTAACTACGAATTTTGATGTATCCTTTAAGTCTATACAACAGAAAGTTTCACCATGTGACAGTTTTATTGGCTAAGAAAAATAAGACAGCAGTGAAATAAAGAAATTAAAAAAAGAAATATGAAAATAAACATATAAATTATTTAACATCATTATACTATAAAAATAGGAATCTATCCTCTCACTCTAATTCCTAAACTGTGATATTATCCATATCTATGGGGTTAAGCAAGCTCTATAAACAAACATGAGGTTATAGTTTGAATGTTAAAATAAACAAACACGAAGTTGTAGTTTGAATGTTAAAATAAACAAACACGAAGTTGTAGTTTGAATGTTGAAATAAACAAACATTAAGTTATAGTTTGAATGTTAAAATAAACAAACACGAAGTTATAGTTTCAATCTTGAAATAAACAAACATTAAGTTGTAGTTTGAATGTAGAAATAAACAAACACGAAGTTGTAGTTTGAATGTTGAAATAAACAAACATTAAGTTATCGTTTGAATGTTGAAATAAACAAACATTAAGTTATCGTTTGAATGTTGAAATAAACAAAGATGAAGTTGTAGTTTGAATGTTGAAATAAACAAACATTAAGTTATAGTTTGAATGTTAAAATAAACAAACACGAAGTTATAGTTTCAATCTTGAAATAAACAAACATTAAGTTGTAGTTTGAATGTAGAAATAAACAAACACGAAGTTGTAGTTTGAATGTTGAAATAAACAAACATTAAGTTATCGTTTGAATGTTGAAATAAACAAACATGAAGTTGTAGTTTGAATGTTGAAATAAACAAACATGAAGTTGTTGTTTGAATGTTGAAATAAACAAACATGAAGTTGTTGTTTGAATGTTGAAATAAACAAACATGAAGTTGTTGTTTGAATGTTGAAATAAACAAACATGAAGTTGTTGTTTGAATGTTGAAATAAACAAACATTAAGTTATAGTTTGAATGTTGAAATAAACAAGCATTATAGTTAAAAATCAAATAATCTCTTCACTTGTACATTTGACATTCTAAATCATTGTGTTAAATTGTAAATGATTTGACTTTTATCACAAAAGTATTATAAAAACACAACATATATCAATTTAGAAATATTTTACCATGTTAAGAGTCCTGATATTAAATGAAACTCTTCAGTCACATCCCCATAGTTTGGCTTCTTTTGTTTTTCTATGGTGATCTTAAAATTTGAAGATGTTTTTTTTATTTTCAAGCTTCCTTAAATAGGAATGTACTTGCCTGATTTTGAATGAACTGTAGGTTGTTAAAAACAGCTGGATCATTGGTCATTTTTAAAAATAACATGAGACGCACACAACAATAAACTTATTGTATGAATTGGAAGAGTGACTAGACGGTATTGGAGACGAGTTCAAATTTGACTTTTCTCTTGTAAATGGAAATTTGTTTATATTGATTACGTACTTCAGTCATTTCAATACAGTAAAAACAACAACAGAAACCTAAAAATCTTGTAAGTAAACTAATAATAATTACATCTAACTTAATGCAATAAATTATATAACTACAAAGCTTAACTTAAGAGACTAAGTGGATGTAGGCTGCTAGAAATAATACACTGAATATCTTTAAACACTGATGCACTGCTACGTTTTTGTTTTTTACTATAACAATGAAATACTTTGACTACGGCTTGTTGAAAAATCTTAGACTTGCTTATGGCAATATTGGAAACGAATACAAGTTACACTTATTTATGACCTGAAATACTGTTTTTACATACTTTTAATTTAAAATGAACAAATTATAAGGAATACTGAATAGAAAATGTAGTCTGCGTGACTTTTTAACACAAATTTACTAATCTCTTAACTGCTACAATTTACAAAAAGTAGTTAGGCCTAGCAACGTTGCTAGGCCTAATATTCTACTCACAGGTTTAAAAACATGAAAGATGCACTTACATTGCTCAAAATCGTAATCAAACTCACTACATTTAAAAAGTAAAAAGTTCGAAATTAACAATTATAACGTATTTACGTTCTTACAGTATTATTTATAACAGGCAAACTTGAACAAAAATCTGGATGATGAACTAAATTACAACATAAACCTTAAACGTATAAAACAGCACAGCAGCCCTAACGACATAAAGAAATAACATGAAATAAGACGTAAATACAAAAATATTCGAAACAAATTAATTGAATAAATATGAAAAAAAAAACAGTTTAGTTTGATACTTTTGAATGAAACTTTTGAAAAATTTGTTCACAGGCCTGTAAAGTGGGGGAGATAGTCCCTTCGAAATACCTTTCGTTCCGACAAAAATTTATATTTATATGCTCATATTGTATTTACAGGTATATTTTCAAGTATATCGTACCTGTTTTGGGTATTTTTGTATTGTCAATTAATTGAATAAATATGAAAAAAAAAACAGTTTAGTTTGATACTTTTGAATGAAACTTTTGAAAAATTTGTTCACAGGCCTGTAAAGTGGGGGAGATAGTCCCTTCGAAATACCTTTCGTTCCGACAAAAATTTATATTTATATGTTCATATTGTATTTACAGGTATATTTTCAAGTATATCGTACCTGTTTTGGATATTTTTGGGTATTGGGTATTGTCAATTTATATTACTTTTTTACGTGCCAATAATTTTATTTTTATACAATTTTCTTACCATATTTGTTTGTTTCTTATGTTATCCTTCGGTCAACCCAATTTGTGTGTGTGTGTGTTTTCTTACAGCAAAGCCACATTGAGCTATTTGCAGAGTCCACCGAAGGGAATCGAACTCAACTCCTGATTTTAGAGTTGTAAATCTGTAAACTTGCCGCTGTATTAACGGGGGACAACAACACAGTATTTATGTTTGTTAAATGTATTATGGTATAACGTAAATAAACTAAACGGAGTGTTGGTCGTAGAAAAGTTTTTTTGGGGGGAAAGCAATTTTTTCTCTTTGAGTTGAAATCCTATCTACGAATTCAGCTACTCCATGATAAAAATATGAAAAAATAACTAAACAAAAATATCTTTTACAGATATATAAATATACGATGCGTTTCTATCTTCTTGTAATATTATAGTGTTTATTCTGAAGCTTCTCTGTTCTGCATATGTGATGGTTTCTCAAAATGTGGTCTAGGAAACCGTTGAGCAGATTTCATTCTAAGCATTCCACTTCGAGAAAAATAAAAGGATAACGCCTGTAATGACCAAAAATGGTATTAATCAATATTTTACGTTGCGCAAAGATGTCGACAACAATGTTTTCTTATGGTTATTCAGGTGATATACACACTACTTGCTAAAATCGTAATGCCAATGAACATGAAAAAAATATACATTTTACATTGTTAGACTCAACCACTTATTTGAGTAGAGCTTCGAAAGATAACAATAAGAAAAATGAAAATAAGAATAAAAAACTTTTTATATTTTAATAGGGAAAATGTGAACACTAAGAAATTAGCCTAAATACTAGCTGGTCAAAAGTTTAAGACCATACAAAAAGAAATTCTAAACAGGGTAGAAAATGCCCGACAAGAGGTCTCAGTAGTGAGTTGTACGGCCGTCATTGCAAACAACTTCAAAAATTCGCTTTGACATGATCGATATAAGCGTTTGCAAAAGGCTGGCTAGAGTGTTATTCCAAGTGGTGAAGATAGTTTCACGAAGATCATGCAGTGTTTGGAATTGACATCCATTTCTATACACGTACCTTTTAATCCACTTTCAAACATTTTCAATGGGGCTCATTTCAGGTGAATATGCTGGATAGTCCAAAAGAATCACGTTACTCACCATGAAAAAGTCCTTTGTCTTGCGCGCATTGTGGATTGCAGCGTTGTCCTGCTGAAGGTTCAGTCATTTCCACACAAGCGAGGGCCTGCAGTCAAAAAGGTTGCTCTCTCCAACATGCCACTACAGCCAGCTGCTGTTTGACGCCCCTGTATAACCTAAAGTTCTATTGTACCATGGAAGGAGAAAGTCCCCAAATCATGATGGAACCTCCTCCACTGTGCCGTGTAGAAAATGTCTCCGGTGGGATATCCTTATCGTGCCAGTAAAGTTGGAAGCCATCTGGACCATTAATGTTAAATGTTTTCTCATCATAGAATCAAAACTTTGTCTACTTTTCTACGTCTCATGTTTGGTTCTTCTCAGAAAAGTTTAACCGAGCTGTTTCGTGGTGTGGAAGGAGACGTGACCTTTGAAGACGTTTAGGGTTTTTAAAGCCTTTCTCTCGTAGATGTCGTCTTATTGTTTTTTATCTGCATTCTGCGTCCGTAAGGGCCTTAATCTGTTTCGACGATCGGCTGGTGTCTTGCCGGACAACCCGTCGAATCCTCTTGCTCAACGCCGGCAAATTTTCTTAGGCCAACCATTTGAAATTCTCGTTCCGTATCCCTCAGAGTCTTTTAAGAAATTTGCATTAGCAGTTTTACCACGCCCATTCTCACCAACGATGGCACGTTGCGAGAGACCTTGTTTTTGCAGCTCGACAAATATGCCACGTTTAAACTCTGTCAACTTTTTTGCCTTTGTCGTGTTTTTACCAAACGCAACACAGTAGATATTAGTGGGAGATGTTTATAATGCTAAAGCTTGAACAAATGCAAATGACTAAATTTCGTTGTGTTTACCAATTAACGCTTCGTTTCAGTTTAATCGTAAACTTTAGACCACCTGGTATTTAGGCTAATTTTGTAGTGTTCACATTTTTCCTATTAAATGTTTAAAAAGTTTTCTATTTTTATTTTCCCTTTTCTTATTTTCATCTTTTAAAGCTCTACTCAAATAAGTGGTTGAGTCTAAGAAGGCAAAATGCATAGTTTTCTTTATGTTCATTGGCCTAAAGAATTTGGCCAGCTGTGCATATATATATAGATTACGGCATCACCTTTCCTGTAATAACAGCCACACTTCAGCCGAAAATCCCATTTATTCATTAGACAATTATAACATCCGATAACATTTATGTCTCTCTTAAGAGTAATTATTACCCACTTTTAATAAAGAAATTTCATAGGTATGGTAATAATTATTGGGACATCAGGATTACTGCAGAATATGCAAGAAGTTGGTGGACTCTCAGATTGATAAATGGTAACAGTAACTGGATGTATATATTGATAAATGGTAAGAGTAATTGGATTATACATTGATAAATGGTAACAGTAACTGGATGTACATATAGATAAATGGTAACAGTAATTATTATATATTGGCTTCAAAACAACAGGAGGGTGACAATATTCCCTCTCCATTTTATAATAATTTACTTCACACCCCATCTTTATTCCAATCGTCATAACTGTAAATACCATCACATTTGCACCAATCTACTAAGCTTTTGAAATTGTGCCAAAGAAAGCAAGCTCTTTAAAAACACAAACCTGTAAAAAATTGACCAAAATTGCGATGTCCCATAAATATCATTTACTTCTTGAAAGTATGATGACATGTATACACTTCTAAGGGCAAGTTATCAATTAAAAGCTGACCTCGACTCTAATAATGATAATGATGGACATCTTGTTCACTTGTTACTGACACTCGAGAATAAAATACATTTATAATTACTAACATTTTTCAAGTTACACTTCACACCCTACCGCTAGTAAAACGGTAAGTCTACGGATTTACAACGCTAAAATCAGCAGTTCGATTCCTCTCAGTAGCCGCAGTAGATATCTCCATGTGGCTTTGCTATAAAAAAAAAACACACGTACATTTCACCACTTTATAATGTTGTCGTGGTATAACACCTACGATCATAACACTGCTTTAAAAAAACAGCTAAAAATTTCAACAATAAGCGATAAAAAAATAACAGTTTCCAGAAAATGTCTTAACGTATATATTTATATAAAAACTATGCGTCATTATATTGTAACGTCATTACATTGTAAATTTGAGATAATATTTTTAAGATTTCATTCCATAACTTGAATATTATCCTCTCTGCTACACACTGATAATGTGGGGAAAAGAAATATATAATACAATCTCAGCTATCAGTTAGATACTCCAGAACAAAAAACACTGACGCGCCTCATGCAAGAGGGATTTCTCCGATACTGATGCAGCCTAATAGTATTCAACTGAAAGGCTTAAAAATTAAATAAAGAATTCAACGTAATTTTCGAACTCATTTTTCGTTTGTTAAATTTCATATTTCTAACTGGTATTTGTTAGTGTACTCTTCTCGCAAATCAAATCCTATTTCTCATTCTGAGAGCTTTCACTTTATTACATATTTTATACAAAACAACAGGTAGCTAGCTTCCTGTAAGAGGATTTAACGAAATACGGGACAACGATAATAAATATATTTTAAAGTATTCACAGCCTTCATAAAATGATTAGAATTCCTACAACAGAACATGGATCTCTTGTGTATGTAATGAAACAATCTTTCATAATTTTGAAAACAAAAAATATAACACTGCAATGACTAGAACAACAGTCACGTTTTTTTATTGGAATTTTTGTTAAATAATAAACATGTTGTTCCTCTCGTTATATCTTAAATTGTTGTTACATAATAAACATGATGTTCCTCTCGTTATATCTTGTATTGTTGTTACATAATAAACATGATGTTCTTGTCGTTATGTCTTGTATTGTTGTTACATAATAAACATGATGTTCCTCTCGTTATATCTTAAATTGTTGTTACATAATAAACATGATGTTCTTGTCGTTATCTCTTGTATTGTTGTTACATAATAAGCATGATGTTCCTCTCGTTATATCTTGTATTGTTGTTACATAATAAACATGATGTTCCTCTCGTTATATCTTGTATTGTTGTTACATAATAAACATGATGTTCCTCTCGTTATATCTTAAATTGTTGTTACATAATAAGCATGATGTTCCTCTCGTTATATCTTGTATTGTTGTTACATAATAAACATGATGTTCCTGTCGTTATATCTTGTATTGGTGTTAAATAATAAACATGATGTTCCTGTCGTTATATCTTGTATTGGTGTTAAATAATAAACATAATGTTCCTCTCGTTATATCTTGTATTGTTGTTACATAATAAACATGATGTTCCTCTCGTTATATCTTGTATTGTTGTTACATAATAAACATGATGTTCCTGTCGTTATATCTTGTATTGGTGTTAAATAATAAACATGATGTTCTTTTCGTTATATCTTGTATTGTTGTTACATAATATACATGATGTTCCTCTCGTTATATTTTGTATTGTTGTTACATAATATACATGATGTTCCTCTCGTTATATCTTGTATTGTTGTTACAGAATAAACATGATGTTCTTGTCGTTATATCTTGTATTGTTGTTACACAATAAACATGATGTTCCTGTCGTTATATCTTGTATTGTTGTTACATAACAAACATGATGTTCCTCTCGTTATATCTTGTATTGTTGTAACATAATAAACATGATGTTCTTTTCGTTATATCTTGTATTGTTGTTACATAATAAACATGATGTTCTTTTCGTTATATCTTGTATTGTTGTTACATAACAAACATGATGTTCCTCTCGTTATATCTTGTATTGTTGTAACATAATAAACATGATGTTCTTTTCGTTATATCTTGTATTGTTGTTACATAATAAACATGATGTTCTTTTCGTTATCTCTGGTATTGTTCATATACATTAAATATGTTGATCTCGACGTTATCCCTGGTGTTGTTGTTATATAATAAACATGTTGATCTTGACGTTATTCTTGGTATTGCTATTATACAATAAACATGATGTTCTTGACGTTATCCCTGGTGTTGTTGTTACATAATAAGCATGATGTTCTTGTCGTTATCCCCGGTATTGTTGTCATACAATAAACAAAACGTTGTCTTCGATATTGTTGGTATTATTATTATGTAACAAAGATGTTGTTTTTGTCGTTATTCTTGGAAATTTTGATATATAATAACCATGATGTTCTTGTCGTTATTCTTGGTATTGTTGTTATATAATAAAAGTGATGTTTTTGTCGTTATCTCTGGTATTGTTGTTACATAATATACATGATGTTCCTCTCGTTATATTTTGTATTGTTGTTACACAATAAACATGATGTTCTTGTCGTTATTCTTGGTATTTTTGTGATATAATAAACATGATACTCTAGTACTTATTCATCGTATTATTCTTACATAATAAATGTGATGCTGTTGTTTTTTCTTGGTATTGTTATTATATAATAAGCATGATGTTCTTGTCGTTATCCCCGGTATTGTTGTTACACAATAAACATGACTTTGTCTTCGATATTGTTGGTATTGTTGTTATATAATAAAGATGTTGTTTTTGTCGTTATTCTTGACATTATTGTTGCATGATAATCATGACGTTCTTGTTGTAATCTCTGGTATCATTCTTTTACAATGAACGCAGTCGTTATTCTTGGAACTTTTTATATAACAATGAAAATATTCTTGCTGAAATTCTTGGTATTTTTGTTACATAATAAACATGATGTTCTTGACGTTATCCCTTGTGTTCGTGTTATGTAATAAAAATGATGATCTTGACGTTATCTCTGTTGTTGTTATACAATAAACATGATGATCTCGAAATTATCCCGGTGTTGTTATATAATAAACATGATGATCTCGAAGTTATCCCTGGTGTTGTTATATAATAAACATGTTGATTTTGACGTTATCCCTGGTATTGTTGTTATATAATAAACATGTTGATCTTGACGTTATCGCTGGTGTTGTTGTTATATAATAAACATGATGATCTCGAAGTTATCCCTGGTGTTGTTATATAATAAACATGATGATCTCGAAGTTATCCCTGGTGTTGTTGTTATATAATAAACATGATGCTCTTGTCGTTATCCCTGGTGTTGTTGTTATACAATAAACATGATTATTTCGACATTATCCCCGGTGTTGGTGTTACATAATAAACATGATGATCTCGACGTTATCTCTGGTATTGTTGTTATATAATAAACATGATACTCTTCTACTTATTCATCGTATCATTCTTAAATAACAAATGTGATGCTGTTGTTTTTTATTGGTATTGTTATTATATAATAAGCATGATGTTCTTGTCGTTATCCCCGGTATTGTTGTTATACAATAAACATAACGCTGTCTTCGATATTGTTGGTATTGTTATTATATAATAAAGATATTGTTTTGTCGTTATTCTTGGAAATTTTGATATATAATAAACATGATGTTCTTGTCGTTATACTTGCATTGTTGCTACATAATAAGCATGATGTTCTTGACGTTATCTCCGATATTGTTGTTATACAATAAACATGACGTTGTCTTCGATATTGTTGGTATTGTTATTATATAATAAAGATGTTGTTTTCGTCGTTATTCTTGGAAATTTTGATATATAAAAACATGATTTTCTTGTCGTTATTCTTGGTATTGTTGTTCTATAATAAAAGTGATGTTCTTGTCATTATCTCTGGTGTTGTTGTTATATAATAAACATGTTGATCTTGACGTTATTCCTGGTGTTGTTGTTATATAATAAACATGTTGATCTTGACGTTATCCCTGGTGTTGTTGTTATATAATAAACATGATGATCTTGACGTTATCCCTGGTGTTGTTGTTATATAATAAACATGTTGATCTTGACGTTATTCCTGGTGTTGTTGTTATATAATAAACATGTTGATCTTGACGTTATCCCTGGTGTTGTTGTTATATAATAAACATGATGATCTTGACGTTATCCCTGGTGTTGTTGTTATATAATAAACATGTTGATCTTGACGTTATTCCTGGTGTTGTTGTTATATAATAAACATGTTGATCTTGACGTTATCCCTGGTGTTGTTGTTATATAATAAACATGATGATCTTGACGTTATCCCTGGTGTTGTTGTTATATAATAAACATGATGATCTTGACGTTATCCCTGGTGTTGTTGTTATATAATAAACATGTTGATCTTGACGTTATTCCTGGTGTTGTTGTTATATAATAAACATGATGATCTTGACGTTATCCCTGGTGTTGTTGTTATATAATAAACATGTTGATCTTGTCGTTATTCCTGGTGTTGTTGTTATATAATAAACATGATGATCTTGACGTTATCCCTGGTGTTGTTGTTATATAATAAACATGATGATCTTGACGTTATTCCTGGTGTTGTTGTTATATAATAAACATGTTGATCTTGACGTTATTCCTGGTGTTGTTGTTATATAATAAACATGTTGATCTTGTCGTTATTCCTGGTGTTGTTGTTATATAATAAACATGTTGATCTTGTCGTTATTCCTGGTGTTGTTGTTATATAATAAACATGTTGATCTTGTCGTTATTCCTGGTGTTGTTGTTATATAATAAACATGTTGATCTTGTCGTTATTCCTGGTGTTGTTGTTATATAATAAACATGTTGATCTTGTCGTTATTCCTGGTGTTGTTGTTATATAATAAACATGTTGATCTTGTCGTTATTCCTGGTGTTGTTGTTATATAATAAACATGTTGATCTTGTCGTTATTCCTGGTGTTGTTGTTATATAATAAACATGTTGATCTTGTCGTTATTCCTGGTGTTGTTGTTATATAATAAACATGTTGATCTTGACGTTATTCCTGGTGTTGTTGTTATATAATAAACATGTTGATCTTGTCGTTATTCCTGGTGTTGTTGTTATATAATAAACATGTTGATCTTGTCGTTATTCCTGGTGTTGTTGTTATATAATAAACATGATGATCTTGTCGTTATTCCTAGTGTTGTTGTTATATAATAAACATGTTGATCTTGTCGTTATTCCTGGTGTTGTTGTTATATAATAAACATGTTGATCTTGACGTTATTCCTGGTGTTGTTGTTATATAATAAACATGTTGATCTTGTCGTTATTCCTGGTGTTGTTGTTATGTAATAAACATGTTGATCTTGTCGTTATTCCTGGTGTTGTTGTTATATAATAAACATGTTGATCTTGTCGTTATTCCTGGTGTTGTTGTTATATAATAAACATGTTGATCTTGTCGTTATTCCTGGTGTTGTTGTTATACAATAAACATGTTGATCTTGTCGTTATTCCTGGTGTTGTTGTTATATAATAAACATGTTGATCTTGTCGTTATTCCTGGTGTTGTTGTTATATAATAAACATGTTTGATCTGTCGTTATTCCTGGTGTTGTTGTTATATAATAAACATGTTGATCTTGACGTTATTCCTGGTGTTGTTGTTATATAATAAACATGTTGATCTTGTCGTTATTCCTGGTGTTGTTGTTATATAATAAACATGTTGATCTTGTCGTTATTCCTAGCGTTGTTGTTATATAATAAACATGTTGATCTTGACGTTATTCCTGGTGTTGTTGTTATATAATAAACATGTTGATCTTGACGTTATTCCTGGTGTTGTTGTTATATAATAAACATGTTGATCTTGTCGTTATTCCTGGTGTTGTTGTTATATAATAAACATGTTGATCTTGTCGTTATTCCTGGTGTTGTTGTTATATAATAAACATGTTGATCTTGTCGTTATTCCTGGTGTTGTTGTTATATAATAAACATGATGATCTTGTCGTTATCCCTGATGTTGTTGTTATAAAATAAACTTTATGTTTTTGTCGTTTTTGTTATTGTTTTTATATAATAAAGGTTATGTTTTTGTCGTATTTCTTGGTATTGTTTTTATATAATAAACATGATTTTCTTCTTCTGTTTTCACTGTTTCAATTGTATTTATGTTTTCTCATTTAAAGTATGTTTATATTGTTAGATATGTTTATTTAAGATGTTTTATAATGCAATCGCAATCGTATCTTAACGAATTTAATTTTTTTTATTTTTTGGAAGGAAAGAGTAGATTTTGAAAAGCAGCTTAAGAGTGTTTAATTTACAAAATGTCCAATAGATGACGCACCTTATCCATTATTTGATTGTTGAGTTGTTTTTACTGTTTGTTTTTTTTTGTTAATACCTTAATACAATCCATGCTGGTGATTTTGGTCTTCTGAAACAGATGTTATAAACTTACCAAGTGTGTATCCTTGAGAATATAAAGAGAAATCCATGATTTTCTCAATGTGCATGTTAATTTAATTTAATATACCACAAAATATTATAAATGCATCTTCATGAAAGATGACAGAAAATATATAAAGCAGCCAATTTCTTGGTAGAAAACATTTTAAACATTTAGGTGTTTATTAGTGTTCTAAAAATGAAAAAAAAACCACATAAGAATTATTCTAAGTTGAATTAAAAAAAGAATTATTTATCTTTGTTTTTTATCCTTTTATAAAGACATCTGAACGAATGTTTTAATAATTATCTTCGGAGGTCACAGTAGAAAGCAGGACGTGACTTTGCTATAAGAAAACTGTTTTAATTATTATAATCGATTGCACAGGCTGTAAATACAGTTATTACTCACACGTCATTGTTAGTAATATACCATAAACATAACACTGTTAAAAGGTGTCAGTAATATATTATTAATACAACACTGTTAACAGATTTTATTAATCTACCACTGATACACCCCTGTTAAAAAGTTTAATCACTGTACCACTAATAGAATCGTGTTATATTTAGTTTAGCAACACTTTACATGACATCTTTTACCAGTTCATCTGTTCTCAGTGTTTCACTTCGTTAAACTTAAAGAATAACAAAAAAGACAGACGAAAGAACTAAACCCGTAATTAAAATCATGAACATGTCCACTACAGTTGATTGTCTACCAAAAAACACGTGCCACCTTTATCAATCTTCGACAATGAGAAAAATACACGTCCAATTATTTGTTAATTGTTTAGTACACGACTCAGTGTGAATACAGAACTTACGGTATCACTGGACAACCAGAGTGTAGGTACAAGTTACTGTATCACCAGAAGACAAGGGTGTAGGTACAAGTTACTGTATCACCAGAAAACAAGGGTGTAGGAACAAGTTACTGTATCACCAGAAAACAAGGGTGTAGGAACAAGTTACTGTATCACCAGAAAACAAGGGTGTAGGAACAAGTTACTGTATCACCAGAAAACAAGGGTGTAGGAACAAGTTACTGTATCACCAGAAGACAAGGGTGTAGGAACAAGTTACTGTATCACCAGAAGACAAGGGTGTAGGAACAAGTTACTGTATCACCAGAAGACAAGGGTGTAGGAACAAGTTACTGTATCACCAGAAAACAAGGGTGTAGGAACAAGTTACTGTATCACCAGAAGACAAGGGTGTAGGAACAAGTTACTGTATCACCAGAAGACAAGGGTGTAGGAACAAGTTACTGTATCACCAGAAGACAAGGGTGTAGGAACAAGTTACTGTATCACCAGAAGACAAGGGTGTAGGAACAAGTTACTGTATCACCAGAAGACAAGGGTGTAGGAACAAGTTACTGTATCACCAGAAGACAAGGGTGTAGGAACAAGTTACTGTATCACCAGAAGACAAGGGTGTAGGAACAAGTTACTGTATCACCAGAAGACAAGGGTGTAGGAACAAGTTACTGTATCACCAGAAGACAAGGGTGTGTAGGAACAAGTTACTGTATCACCAGAAGACAAGGGTGTAGGAACAAGTTACTGTATCACCAGAAGACAAGGGTGTAGGAACAGGTTACTGTATCACCAGAAGACAAGGGTGTAGGAACAAGTTACTGTATCACCAGACGATAAGGGTGTAGGTACAAGTTACTGTATCACCAGAAGACAAGGGTGTAGGAACAAGTTACTGTATCACCAGAAGACAAGGGTGTAGGAACAAGTTACTGTATCACCAGAAGACAAGGGTGTAGGAACAAGTTACTGTATCACCAGAAGACAAGGGTGTAGGAACAAGTTACTGTATCACCAGACGATAAGGGTGTAGGTACAAGTTACTGTATCACCAGAAGACAAGGGTGTAGGAACAAGTTACTGTATCACCAGAAGACAAGGGTGTAGGAACAAGTTACTGTATCAGTGAACAACAGGATGACAAAGTGTAAACATTAGTTACTGTATCAGTGAACAACGAGATGACAAAGTGTACACATTAGTTACTGTATCAGAGAACAACGAGATAACAAAGTGTACACATTAGTTACTGTATCAGTGAACAACAAGATGACAAAGTGTAAACATTAGTTACTGTATCAGTGAACAACGAGATGACAAAGTGTACACATTAGTTACTGTATCAGTGAACAACAAGATGACAAAGTGTACACATTAGTTACTGTATCAGTGAACAACAAGATGACAAAGTGTAAACATTAGTTACTGTATCAGTGAACAACGAGATGACAAAGTGTACACATTAGTTACTGTATCAGTGAACAACAAGATAACAAAGTGTACACATTAGTTATTGTATCAGTGAACAACAAGATGACAAAGTGTACACATTAGTTACTGTATCAGTAAACAACGAGATGACAAAGTGTACACATTAGTTACTGTATCAGTGAACAACAAGATAACAAAGTGTACACATTAGTTATTGTATCAGTGAACAACAAGATGACAAAGTGTACACATTAGTTACTGTATCAGTGAACAACAAGATAACAAAGTGTACACATTAGTTATTGTATCAGTGAACAACAAGATAACAAAGTGTACACATTAGTTATTGTATCAGTGAACAACAAGATGACAAAGTGTACACATTAGTTACTGTATCAGTGAACAACATGACAAAGTGTACACATTAGTTACTGTATCAGTGAACAACAAGATGACAAAGTGTACACATTAGTTATTGTATCAGTGAACAACAAGATGACAAAGTGTACACATTAGTTACTGTATCAGTAAACAACGAGATGACAAAGTGTACACATTAGTTACTGTATCAGTGAACAACAAGATGACAAATTGTACACATTAGTTACTCTATCAGTACACAACAACATGAGACGATGTACACATTAGTTACTGTATCAGTGAACAACAAGATGACAAAGTGTACACATTAGTTATTGTATCAGTGAACAACAAGATAACAAAGTGTACACATTAGTTACTGTATCAGTGAACAACAAGATGACAAAGTGTACACATTAGTTACTGTATCAGTGAACAACAAGATGACAAAGTGTACACATTAGTTATTGTATCAGTGAACAACAAGATAACAAAGTGTACACATTAGTTATTGTATCAGTGAACAACAAGATGACAAAGTGTACACATTAGTTACTGTATCAGTGAACAACATGACAAAGTGTACACATTAGTTATTGTATCAGTGAACAACAAGATGACAAAGTGTACACATTAGTTATTGTATCAGTGAACAACAAGATAACAAAGTGTACACATTAGTTATTGTATCAGTGAACAACAAGATAACAAAGTGTACACATTAGTTATTGTATCAGTGAACAACAAGATAACAAAGTGTACACATTAGTTATTGTATCAGTGAACAACATGACAAAGTGTACACATTAGTTACTGTATCAGTGAACAACAAGATGACAAAGTGTACACATTAGTTATTGTATCAGTGAACAACAAGATAACAAAGTGTACACATTAGTTATTGTATCAGTGAACAACAAGATGACAAAGTGTACACATTAGTTACTGTATCAGTGAACAACATGACAAAGTGTACACATTAGTTACTGTATCAGTGAACAACATGACAAAGTGTACACATTAGTTACTGTATCAGTGAACAACAAGATGACAAAGTGTACACATTAGTTATTGTATCAGTGAACAACAAGATAACAAAGTGTACACATTAGTTATTGTATCAGTGAACAACAAGATGACAAAGTGTACACATTAGTTATTGTATCAGTGAACAACAAGATGACAAAGTGTACACATTAGTTATTGTATCAGTGAACAACAAGATAACAAAGTGTACACATTAGTTATTGTATCAGTGAACAACAAGATGACAAAGTGTACACATTAGTTACTGTATCAGTGAACAACATGACAAAGTGTACACATTAGTTACTGTATCAGTGAACAACAAGATGACAAAGTGTACACATTAGTTATTGTATCAGTGAACAACAAGATGACAAAGTGTACACATTAGTTACTGTATCAGTGAACAACATGACAAAGTGTACACATTAGTTACTGTATCAGTGAACAACATGACAAAGTGTACACATTAGTTACTGTATCAGTGAACAACAAGATGACAAAGTGTACACATTAGTTATTGTATCAGTGAACAACAAGATAACAAAGTGTACACATTAGTTATTGTATCAGTGAACAACAAGATGACAAAGTGTACACATTAGTTATTGTATCAGTGAACAACAAGATGACAAAGTGTACACATTAGTTATTGTATCAGTGAACAACAAGATAACAAAGTGTACACATTAGTTATTGTATCAGTGAACAACAAGATGACAAAGTGTACACATTAGTTACTGTATCAGTGAACAACATGACAAAGTGTACACATTAGTTACTGTATCAGTGAACAACAAGATGACAAAGTGTACACATTAGTTATTGTATCAGTGAACAACAAGATAACAAAGTGTACACATTAGTTATTGTATCAGTGAACAACAAGATAACAAAGTGTACACATTAGTTACTGTATCAGTGAACAACATGACAAAGTGTACACATTAGTTACTGTATCAGTGAACAACATGACAAAGTGTACACATTAGTTATTGTATCAGTGAACAACAAGATAACAAAGTGTACACATTAGTTATTGTATCAGTGAACAACAAGATGACAAAGTGTACACATTAGTTATTGTATCAGTGAACAACAAGATGACAAAGTGTACACGTTAGTTACTGTATCAGTGAACAACAAGATAACAAAGTGTACACATTAGTTATTGTATCAGTGAACAACAAGATGACAAAGTGTACACATTAGTTATTGTATCAGTGAACAACAAGATAACAAAGTGTACACATTAGTTATTGTATCAGTGAACAACAAGATGACAAAGTGTACACATTAGTTATTGTATCAGTGAACAACAAGATGACAAAGTGTACATATTAGTTTCTGTATCAGTGAACAACAAGATAACAAAGTTTGCACATTAGTTACTGTATCAGTGAACAAGAAGATGACAAATTGTACACATTAGTTACTCTATCAGTACACAACAACATAACTAGGTGTTCACATTAGTTACTCTATTAATGTCGTGTGTAACGTATTATAAGTATAACCAACATCAAACCTTGGTCTGTGGAACATTTAAACAGGTGATGTATGACGTATTACAACTAGGATTTACATCGAACTTTAGTTTGTGGATCACTTTAATAGGTGATTATGATAATAAGTGCATAATAAATAGAGTACAATATGTACATGGTAGATGATGGTGGAGTACAATATGTACATGGCAGATGATGATGGAGTACAATAAGTATATAGTAGGTGATGATGGAGTACAGTACAGTATGACATGGTAGAGTATGGTGGATTACGATATATACATGGTAGAGTATGGTGGATTACAATAAGTACATGGTAGAGTATGGTGGAGTACAATATGTACATGGTAGAGTGCGGTGGATTAGATACATTGTAAGAATATAACATTACAGGTCCTGGATTTCTGTCGATATCAAATAATATAAAGATATGATAGTTTACCTGATAAAATGATAAAAAATATTTACTTTGTTGTTGTTGTCTTCTGATGTTTACATTTTACACAAGGCTGTTAATAATGATGAACAAACTGACCCTTGAATTTAGAACTTTTGTTTTATTTAATAAACTCAACTGCATGATTATTATTTTACAGGCACTATGTAGCTCGTGGTTCTTGTTTTAACGGGTGTAGTTCAAAGTCGTTATCTTATGACTTACACCATATCTAAATATACATATGATTAAATTATATACAAAGTTACTCATTGCAATCTCCCAGACACTAACAAAGTCGTCTGTTGTTTCCCTAAACATTGTGGTATCTGTCCGACGATAAGTTAATCTGTAACACAAAAGTAACACTTGTGAATTTGTCATTAACAAACCATGTCAACATCGTGTCGAATGTGATTTCTGCCGAACATTTCTTGTTTGTTTGGTGTGTTATTTTATAGCGTAAAAAAAAAAAAAGATTAGATCGTTCTTACTGACCGAGAGAAAAATCCAATCGCAGGAAAAGAAAATTTGAATAACATATTACGTTTTTTGAGAAGCTATTTGGTAACGGCGGGCTAGTGTTAATCTGTTTAGTTGTGTTGCTGTTGGAAGCGTGAGACGTCGTCCTTTCTAATGGTAAGTTTATTGTCATAGGAACGTTTTACAGAGTTGGGAACCGACGTCCTATTTGTAACTGTTATGCTAGAAGTATGAAAAGTAAAATGGATGACTTCAGGGCACTCTTTGGAACAGAATAATGGTTATTAGTGAAACATGGCTAGAAATGGATGAAAACAACATAACCTGAGCGCTTTCTAAAGATGGACCTATCTTCTTTAGGACAAATATAAGACATAGAATGGAAACTTCGAGCGTCCAACCATAAGGGAGAACGGTTTAATCAAACTGTTTGAGATGAACCTACTAGAAACAATGATATTTCAGATTTCTTTATTGTTAACTTTAAATATGTTGATGTCTAAGTGTACAAATGGTCAAACAAAACACGGTATTAACAAAAGCAGCTGATTTGGCACAAAGAAGAAACCGTATTGATGATAACAAGTGATCTTCTATCAACAAAACACGGTATTAACAATAGCCACTGATCTGGTATAAACAAGAAACCGTATCAATGATAACAAGTAATCTTGTCTGAACAAAACACGGTATTAACAAAAGCAGCTGATCTGGCACAAAGAAGAAACCGTATTGATGATAACAAGTAATCTTGTATGAACAAAACACGGTATTAACAATAGCAGCTGATCTGGCACAAAGAAGAAACCGTATTGATGATAACAAGTGATCTTCTATCAACAAAACACGGTATTAACAATAGCCACTGATCTGGTATAAACAAGAAACCGTATCAATGATAACAAGTAATCTTGTATGAACAAAACCCGGTATTAACAATAGCAGCTGATCTGGTGAAAGAAGAAACCGTATTAATGATAACAAGTGATCTTGTGTAAACAAAACACGGTATTAACAATAGCAGCTGATTTGGCACAAAGAAGAAACCGTATTGATGATAACAAGTAATCTTGTATGAACAAAACACGGTATTAACAATACCAGCTGATCTGGCACAAAGAAGAAACCGTATTGATGATAACAAGTGATCTTCTATCAACAAAACACGGTATTAACAATAGCCACTGATCTGGTATAAACAAGAAACCGTATCAATGAAAACAAGTAATCTTGTATGAACAAAACCCGGTATTAACAATAGCAGCTGATCTGGTGAAAGAAGAAACCGTATTAATGATAACAAGTGATCTTGTGTAAACAAAACACGGTATTAACAATAGCAGCTGATTTGGCACAAAGAAGAAACCGTATTGATGATAACAAGTAATCTTGTATGAACAAAACACGGTATTAACAATACCAGCTGATCTGGTATAAACAAGAAACCGTATCAATGATAACAAGTAATCTTGTCTGAACAAAACACGGTATTAACAAAAGCAGCTGATTTGGCACAAAGAAGAAACCGTATTGATGACAACAAGTGATCTTGTATGAACAAAACACGGTATTAACAATACCAGCTGATCTGGCACAAAGAAGAAACCGTATTGATGACAACAAGTGATCTTGTATGAACAAAACACGGTATTAACAATACCAGCTGATCTGGTATAAACAAGAAACCGTATCAATGATAACAAGTAATCTTGTCTGAACAAAACACGGTATTAACAATAGCAGCTGATTTGGCACAAAGAAGAAACCGTATTGATGATAACAAGTGATCTTCTATCAACAAAACACGGTATTAACAATAGCCACTGATCTGGTATAAACAAGAAACCGTATCAATGAAAACAAGTAATCTTGTATGAACAAAACCCGGTATTAACAATAGCAGCTGATCTGGTGAAAGAAGAAACCGTATTAATGATAACAAGTGATCTTGTGTAAACAAAACACGGTATTAACAATAGCAGCTGATTTGGCACAAAGAAGAAACCGTATTGATGATAACAAGTAATCTTGTATGAACAAAACACGGTATTAACAATACCAGCTGATCTGGTATAAACAAGAAACCGTATCAATGATAACAAGTAATCTTGTCTGAACAAAACACGGTATTAACAATAGCAGCTGATTTGGCACAAAGAAGAAACCGTATTGATGATAACAAGTAATCTTGTATGAACAAAACACGGTATTAACAATAGCCACTGATCTGGTATAAACAAGAAACCGTATCAATGATAACAAGTAATCTTGTCTGAACAAAACACGGTATTAACAAAAGCAGCTGATCTGGCACAAAGAAGAAACCGTATTGATGATAACAAGTAATCTTGTATGAACAAAACACGGTATTAACAATAGCAGCTGATCTGGCACAAAGAAGAAACCGTATTGATGATAACAAGTGATCTTCTATCAACAAAACACGGTATTAACAATAGCCACTGATCTGGTATAAACAAGAAACCGTATTGATGATAACAAGTAATCTTGTATGAACAAAACACGGTATTAACAATACCAGCTGATCTGGTATAAACAAGAAACCGTATCAATGATAACAAGTGATCTTGTGTAAACAAAACACGGTATTAACAATAGCAGCTGATCTGGTGAAAGAAGAAACCGTATTAATGATAACAAGTGATCTTGTGTAAACAAAACACGGTATTAACAATAGCAGCTGATCTGGTGAAAGAAGAAACCGTATTAATGATAACAAGTGATCTTGTGTAAACAAAACACGGTATTAACAATAGCAGCTGATTTGGCACAAAGAAGAAACCGTATTGATGATAACAAGTAATCTTGTATGAACAAAACACGGTATTAACAATACCAGCTGATCTGGTATAAACAAGAAACCGTATTGATGACAACAAGTGATCTTGTATGAACAAAACACGGTATTAACAATACCAGCTGATCTGGCACAAAGAAGAAACCGTATTGATGACAACAAGTGATCTTGTATGAACAAAACACGGTATTAACAATACCAGCTGATCTGGTATAAACAAGAAACCGTATCAATGATAACAAGTAATCTTGTCTGAACAAAACACGGTATTAACAATAGCAGCTGATTTGGCACAAAGAAGAAACCGTATTGATGATAACAAGTGATCTTCTATCAACAAAACACGGTATTAACAATAGCCACTGATCTGGTATAAACAAGAAACCGTATCAATGAAAACAAGTAATCTTGTATGAACAAAACCCGGTATTAACAATAGCAGCTGATCTGGTGAAAGAAGAAACCGTATTAATGATAACAAGTGATCTTGTGTAAACAAAACACGGTATTAACAATAGCAGCTGATTTGGCACAAAGAAGAAACCGTATTGATGATAACAAGTAATCTTGTATGAACAAAACACGGTATTAACAATACCAGCTGATCTGGTATAAACAAGAAACCGTATCAATGATAACAAGTAATCTTGTATGAACAAAACACGGTATTAACAATAGCAGCTGATCTGGCACAAAGAAGAAACCGTATTAATGATAACAAGTGATCTTGTATGAACAAAACACGGTATTAACAATAGCAGCTAATCTGGCACAAAGAAAAAACCGTTATGATGATAACAAGTGATCTTGTATGAACAAAACACGGTATTAACAATAGCAGCTGATCAGGTATAAACAAGAAACCGTATCAATGAAAACAAGTAATCTTGTATGAACAAAACCCGGTATTAACAATAGCAGCTGATTTGGCACAAAGAAGAAACCGTATTGATGATAACAAGTGATCTTCTATCAACAAAACACGGTATTAACAATAGCCACTGATCTGGTATAAACAAGGAACCGTATCAATGAAAACAAGTAATCTTGTATGAACAAAACCCGGTATTAACAATAGCAGCTGATTTGGCACAAAGAAGAAACCGTATTGATGATAACAAGTGATCTTCTATCAACAAAACACGGTATTAACAATAGCCACTGATCTGGTATAAACAAGAAACCGTATCAATGAAAACAAGTAATCTTGTATGAACAAAACCCGGTATTAACAATAGCAGCTGATCTGGTGAAAGAAGAAACCGTATTAATGATAACAAGTGATCTTGTGTAAACAAAACACGGTATTAACAATAGCAGCTGATTTGGCACAAAGAAGAAACCGTATTGATGATAACAAGTAATCTTGTATGAACAAAACACGGTATTAACAATACCAGCTGATCTGGTATAAACAAGAAACCGTATCAATGATAACAAGTAATCTTGTCTGAACAAAACACGGTATTAACAATAGCAGCTGATTTGGCACAAAGAAGAAACCGTATTGATGATAACAAGTAATCTTGTATGAACAAAACACGGTATTAACAATAGCAGCTAATCTGGCACAAAGAAAAAAACCGTTATGATGATAACAAGTGATCTTGTATGAACAAAACACGGTATTAACAATAGCAGCTGATCAGGTATAAACAAGAAACCGTATCAATGAAAACAAGTAATCTTGTATGAACAAAACCCGGTATTAACAATAGCAGCTGATCTGGTGAAAGAAGAAACCGTATTAATGATAACAAGTGATCTTGTGTAAACAAAACACGGTATTAACAATAGCAGCTGATCAGGTATAAAGAAGAAACCGTATTAATGATAACAACTGATCTTATATCAACAAAACATGGTATTAACAATAGCAGCTGATCTGGTGAAAGAAGATACCGTATTAATGATAACAAGTGATCTTGTATGAACAAAACACGGTATTAACAATAGCAGCTGTTCTGGTATAAACAAGAAACCGTACTGATGATAACAAGTGATCTTGTATGAATAAAACACGGTATTAACAATAGCAGCTGATCTGGTATAAACAAGAGACCGTATTGATGATAACAAGTGATCTTGTATAAGCAAAACACGGTATTAACAATAGCAGCTGATCTGGCACTAAGAAGAAACGGTATTGATGATAACAACTGATCTTATATCAACAAAACACGGTATTAACAATAGCAGCTGATCTGGTGAAAGAAGATACCGTATTAATGATAACAAGTGATCTTGTATGAACAAAACACGGTATTAACAATAGCAGCTGTTCTGGTATAAACAAGAAACCGTATTGATGATAACAAGTGATCTTGTATGAATAAAACACGGTATTAACAATAGCAGCTGATCTGGTATAAACAAGAGACCGTATTGATGATAACAAGTGATCTTGTATAAGCAAAACACGGTATTAACAATAGCAGCTGATCTGGCACTAAGAAGAAACGGTATTGATGATAACAACTGATCTTATATCAACAAAACACGGTATTAACAATAGCAGCTGATCTGGCACAAAGAAGAAACCGTATTAAAGGTAACAAGTGATCTTGTATGAACAAAACACGGTATTGACAATAGCAGCTGATCTGGTATAAAGAAGAAACCGTATTAATGATAACAAGTGAACTTGTATGAACAAAATACGGTATTAACGACAATAGTTGATCTGGTATAAACAAGAAACCGTATTAAATGATAGCAGCTGATCTGGCGTAAACAAGTCGTGTCAAGTCAGAGTGTCACTACAGTAGACAAGTCGTACCGTGTGCAACGTTAAGAACAGTATAAATATTTTCATTGTTACATTGTTTCACACACAGCATGGAATGTAACTGAAAACTCGAATTGATTTCTTGTATAATTTGACACAATATTCAACTTTAGTTAAACAGTTTGTAGAGTTTCTTATGACACGTACCGAATACGATGGTAAATTTATTGTAAGTTTCTATTGGGCATTCTTTACATTGACTCTCACCCAGATATTTATCGAACATGAACAAAATACCGATAATAATTCGTTCCCACATGCGGACGTTCCGATGTTGTTGTTTTGAATTAAGCACAAATCAGCACAATGGGCTATCTCTGCTCTGCCTACCACAGGTATCGAAACTCGATTTTAGTGTTGTAAGTCCGCAGACATACCGCTGAGCCACTGGGGAGCCATGATAACCCGAAATAAATACTTCACTAAAAATGCATTCGAATTAACAAGATGTCACTAATGCTTCAAAGTAGTTCTTGTTGTTACTAACAGCTGTTGTGATTGGATTGAGAATGCTGTTATTTCTGGTAAACAAAAGTATGTTAATGTATGCTAATCCTGTCTCCGAGATCCGAGGAACTTTGTTGTGCATTCCATTTAAGCCACGAGACGCGGAAATGAAGTTATAGCTTGATAATCAATCACATATGACACCTCATCACGCGTAAACACTGTTCCCGGGACTTTCCTTATTTATCTGTGAATTTGACGTCACTTTCACACACCACAATTCGTAATACCCAATTCTCGTGCTCAAGACAGAACTATTTTTAGCTCATAAGAATAACTAACAATTTTGGCTTCTGAAAAATGAAAAAGCGCTGTACACAGTAACACAACGACCAAGAGCAACAGTACACAGTAACACAACGACCAAGAGCCAGCAATACACAGCAACACAACGACCAAGAGCCAGCAGTACACAGTAACACAACGACCAAGAGCCAACAGTACACAGTAACACAATCACCAAGAGCCAGCAGTACACAGTAACACAACGACCAAGAGCCAGCAGTACACAGTAACACAACGACCAAGAGCCAGCAGAACACAGTAACACAACGACCAAGAGCCAACAGTACACAGTAACACAACGACCAAGAGCCAGCAAATACTTTCTTTGGTTACTGCATATCTTACCTGTAGAAGTGCTCCACAAACTAAGGTTCGATGTAGGTCCTCCTTGTAATACGTCATAATCACCTGTTGAGTGTTCCACAAATTAAGGATAGACGTAGGTATTGTTACATTACAAAGACGCCTATAATAGGTAGAAAGATGTGCGACACGACATCTCACTTTGAATGTTTATTGAAATATTATTTGTTTTACGTCATTTGCTTTCCAGTTCTTCTTTAACTTTCCACTCCTTTTAAAATGCTAGACTGTTTCCTGAACATAGCTTTGTGTTCTGGAAACTTTCCGTTACTTGTTGACTGACTGTATTATGTAAACCCAAAATAAATAACGGTTATGAAAGGAAACAAGTTGGAGGTATTTAGTTATTTACTATCTGCACACTGTCCATCGCGAAACCAAAAGGGGAGGAAACAACAATTCTCCTCATTAAACATTTAAAACCAGTCCCACAGAACACTAAAGCTGAGAAATTTGCAAAGAAAAATATATCTGAATGTTGAAAACTGTGTTGTTACTTACCTTAAGATCTATAGTGTTAACGTTTACCAGCAATGGACAATAAAGTATGTGTGAAAACTGATAGCACTGATAAGGTTTTGGTTTTACCATCAGTCAGCAGTAACGAACATGTACATACATATAATGATAATGTAACACATATACATACTTATAATGATAATGTAACACATATACATTCTTATAATGATAATGTGACACATATACATACTTATAATGATCATGTAACACATATACATACTTATAATGATAATGTAACACATATACATACTTATAATGATAATGTAACACATATACATACATATAATGATAATGTAACACATATACATACTTATAATGATCATGTAACACATATACATACTTATAATGATGATGTAACACATATACATACTTATAATGATGATGTAACACATATACATACTTATAATGATGATGTAACACATATACATACTTATAATAATGTAACACATATACATACTTATAATGATCATGTAACACATATACATACTTATAATGATCATGTAACACATATACATACATATAATGATGATGTAACACATATACATACTTATAATGATAATGTAACACATATACATACTTATAATGATGATGTAACACATATACATACTTATAATGATAATGTAACACATATACATACTTATAATGATAATGTAACACATATACATACTTATAATGATGATGTAACACATATACATACTTATAATGATAATGTAACACATATGCATACTTATAATGATGATGTAACACATATACATACTTATAATGATCATGTAACACATATACATACTTATAATGATGATGTAACACATATACATACTTATAATGATGACGTAATATATATACATACTTATAATGATGATGTAACACATATACATACTTATAATGATGATGTAACACATATACATACTTATAATGATAATGTAACACATATACATACTTATAATGATAATGTAACACATATACATACTTATAATGATCATGTAACACATATACATACTTATAATGATAATGTAACACATATACATACTTATAATGATCATGTAACACATATACATACTTATAATGATCATGTAACACATATACATACTTATAATGATGATGTAACACATATACATACTTATAATGATGATGTAACACATATACATACTTATAATGATGATGTAACACATATCCATACTTATAATGATGACGTAATATATATACATACTTATAATGATGATGTAACACACATACATACTATTAAATATACTTATTTATGAGGTAGAACGGTCACGGCTGAAAGGACGCTATAATGTAACGGTCAATTGTACTCTTTGTTGGCAAAAGAGTAGGCCAAGTGTTGGCGGTGGGTGATGATGACTAGCTGATTAGTCTTACATTGTTAGATTATGGACGGCTCGTGCAGATAGCCCTCGAGTAGCTTTGCGCGAAACTTAAAACAAATTAAGTTGAACTAATAAATATGTAAGACATATAAATAATTATCAGCCAGCACAGATGAAGAGGTAGCTCATATATATATTTATCAAAGAGGTTTAATATTGCAGCTTAATTTTGAAGAAGTAAGTTTGGCAAACATTCTCGTATGTTTTCATGTGATAAACTTGAGTTGATTTTAGGTCTATGTTTGTGCTTCATGAATCGTCGTTTGGTGAACAAGTCACTAACATCAACATAAATAAAGAACAATAGATTTACTTTATAATTTGACTATAGTTTGTTTACAGTAAAAAATCCCAGGGTGAAGTTATTTTTAAAATCCAGGTAAAGCTGGTCAGTGATTGGCCTAAAGTCAGAAGAAACCTGGGGCCTTCTTTAAGGACGTTAACGCCCTCAACTATCGAACCTGTCATCTTTTAATAGTGATAACATGATCGAGAAAGACCTTCACGCTGATTGGCTGACAGAGGTTAGCAATCAAATCGAAGAGAAAGTTGATAACGTGACTGTTACATTTGAACTGACGAGAAGCAGGTAAAATGTATCGTTCATTTGCTTACAGTGTCTCTGGTCGTGTTGTCACAACAAACATGACAAACTCACGGGGCTTTTTAAACGAAGAAGAGTGCAAGAACTATTACCAAACTATTATTGCTAACGGTAAGTAGTTTTAATAGTGTCATAAGTCATGTATTTAAGAAACTATTGTTGTTAATTGTAAGTAGTTTTAATAGTGTTCTAAATAATTAACTTAACAAACTATTGCTGTTAAGTGAACGTAGTTTTAATAGTATTGTAAATCATGCATTTAAACTATTGTCATTAATGGTAAGTTATTTTAATAATATTATGAATTATGTATTTAACAAACCATTGTTGTTAACGGTTTAAGACTAATATAAAATATGTAATTATTGAATTTTTCTCTTGCATGCTACCTGCACCATCTGTAGGATAGAAGTGGAACATAATTAAAGAAAAGAGAAACGAGACTGACTTACATATTTATCAAACTTTTTCATCTAATGTCGTGTTTTTTGTTGTTTTTTAAGACGGCTTTCAAATGAACAAGTAGAATAGCGAGAATACGTATGTTATCAATGTTTGTCGCGTATTATGTTCGTTCGTTTCATATATATGTATCAAACCGTCATATAAAAGATGAATTTATTAGAATAATATGTGAAACGCTTTAAATACACTGAAAAGTATTTTTACTCAGTACACACTGGTTTGAGTAACAAAGAGACAGTATTGACTGGCACATTGTTTGTAAAAGTAAAAACAGTTTCTTTAATATCGTTCCAGGGTCTGATCTTGTTAATGATCACCTTTTTAAATACTGATCTAGGGTCTTATCTTGCGAATGATCACCTTTTTAATACTGATCTAGGTTCTCATCTTGTGAATGATCACTTTGTTTAAATACTGATCCGGGGTCTTATCTTGCGAATGATCACCTTTTTTAATACTGATCCGGGGTCTTATCTCGTGAATGATCACCTTTTTAATATCGTTCCAGGGTCTTATCTTGCGAATGATCACCTTTTTTAATACTGATCTAGGGTCTTATCTTGTGAATGATCACCTTTTTTAATACTGATCTAGGGTCTTATCTCGTGAATGATCACTTTTTTAATACTGATCTAGGGTCTCATCTTGTGAATGATCACTTTGTTTAAATACTGATCCGGGGTCTTATCTCGTGAATGATCACCTTTTTAATACTGATCTAGGGTCTTATCTTGCGAATGATCACCTTTTTTAATACTAATCCGGGGTCTTATCTCGTGAATGATCACCTGTTTTAATACTGATCTAGGGTCTTATCTTGCGAATGATCACCTTTTTTAATACTAATCCGGGGTCTTATCTCGTGAATGATCACCTTTTTTTAATATTAATCCGGGGTCTTATCTTGTGCATAACCAACCTTTCTTTTGTTCCTCATTAACCCTCTCTGAGATCTTCAACCAATCAGAGTAGAGAACTGTGTCACAACCTGTTAGCATGTTAAAAACAATGTCACGACCTGTCTGGGTATGTTAAGGTACACTTGATTTTATGTGGATCTTAGGTTAGCATTGTCTTTCATTCACATTGACGTTACGTAGGATCTACGTAGCATTGCATGGACAAGGACATTTACAAATAAAACGGTGACCGCAATTCAGAAAGTTTATCCCCTAATTTAAAGAAAGGCTGTTAGATTTAAATAGACATGTCAACTAAAGTGTTTGTGTACACACCTTTAATAACAAATTTTTGTTGTTGTTGTTTTCTAACTGAAAAATCTAAGTAGGTTTAGCAATTGAACTTGACAAATAGAACCAAACGAGAGAGTTATGAAAGTGAGCACATGATTTGATCGACTAATAATGACATAGCAGACGAAGTCGTCACAACGTCATATGGAAAATAAAATTTTTACATTCATCACTGAGCAAACGAACACCACTAAATTTCTCATTATAACTGTTAATCTAATGTAAAATATTTCTAAACACTAGTATTTTAAACTAAAAGATGAAATTCTATTTAGACACCAATTTTTGATAGATAAAGAGGGAAGTCAGTAATTTAGGTATTCTATTCTCCACATAAAGTTGAGACGACTCAATCTGTCATGTGATCATTAATTGTATCAAGTAACATGTTCTCTTCCATTACTATCTTCTTTGGTTTCGTTTTTCAAATTCAGTAGCCAGTCTTCCATAGCTCTTTTATTTAGCGATAAAAAATGTTCCTTATACTTGCTTGTTTACTTTTATTTGTATAAGATGGCGTACATTTGTCACTACGTTATAGAGTACATTCTAATTTTTATAAATTATGCATTGAATAATAATCAAATAGGCAGTCAGAGATCGTGAAGTCTGCTTTGCTTTATCAAATGGTAAAATTATAATCACTGCTATAACTAGGTAGGTGCTAGGCCTATTGAAAGATTATAGTGATAAACGAAAATTAAAAATTCTCAGTTTTGGCTATTTGCCAGTTTTCTATTTTGGGACGCTCTGATTAACTGAAAAGCGGCAGATATATATCGGAGATAGAGCTACTCTATCAGATAACTCTTCAAACCTAGCTTCTGATGATCTGTAGAGGATGAATTGAGATAATTTTTGTATTGCTTTATTACAAGTGTTTATGCCCTCCATACATGGATACTGCTAGTGCGCTCTACAGTATTCTTTAGCTGATTTTAACGCTTAACGATTATTTATCCAAATGCGTTAGTAGGATAACATGCGTAGTATGAAGAACAAGTGAGACGTCTTTCTTAAAGTTTAAAACTATTAATAATGACCCTATACGAAGCTAAGCATCTTATAACTCCACTTAGATATATATACATATTTATACGTCTATTTACAGAAAGATTTAAAAACCTCACAATAATATGGATAAATGAACATCAACGGATGAAATGCAAAATATTAACTCTTGTTTTGATCTAATACAATAGATACGTTTATCAACTCATTATAATCTAATTTGATTTATTTTTATGTCATTTTAATTCACTTCTGCACAATTTCCAGCGAGTCGTAGTTATTGTGAGGCTGTTTGGGACGGGTTTTTGTGCTGGCCACCGACCAAAGCAGACAGTTCAATACTTTTGTCTTGTCCCCCACTGAAGGGTCTTATCACTTCAAGTAAGTCGTTAACATTTTGTTTTATTAATATTACACTGTGTTTTGTTCCCCACTTCAAGTAAGTCGTTAACATTTTGTTTTAGTAACATTACACCGTGTCTTGTCCCCCACTTCAAGTAAGTCGTTAACATTTTGTTTTATTAACATTACACTGTGTTTTGTACCCCACTTCAAGTAAGTCGTTAACATTTTGTTTTTCTAACATTACACCGTGTCTTCTACCCCACTTCAAGTAAGTCGTTAACATTTTGTTTTATTAACATTACACTGTGTCTTGTCCTTCACTTCAAGAAAGTGTTTAACATTTTGTTTTATTAACATTACACCGTGTCTTGTCCTTCACTTCAAGAAAGTGTTTAACATTATATTTTATTAACATTACACCGTGTCTTGTCCCCCACTTCAAGCAAGTGTTTAAAATTTTGTTTTATTAACATTACACCGTGTTTTGTTACACAATAGTTTGAAACAGTTATTGTTTTATTGTTTTCTTAAGCCAAGTAGTAAAGATATTATTTGATGAAACACATCAGTGTGAAGTTAGGAGTGACGGTGTTACACATCGGTGTGAAGCTAGAAGTTACGGTGTTACACATCGGTGTGAAGCTAGGGGTGACGGTGTTACACATCGGTGTGAAGCTAGGGGCGACGATGTTACAAATCGGTGTGAAGCTTGGGGTGACGGTTTTATTCAGTGATAAATTTCGATTTTGATGAAGAGTTACTTGGTCACGTGTATATTATGGATCTCCACACCGTCAGACATAATGACCACTAATTGGCTGACCACACATACTTATTTCTACCGCTCATGGTGCTTAACGGGACATTTACAGGAAATCCCAAGTTTCCTTGTTTACTAAACTTCTCGAATACCATAATTTTCCCACACGTCAACGTGACGCAAACAGCAGCGTGATGTAAAAATAGCCTCGTTTTATTATCACGGGCTTCGAGCCAGTAATCACACTGTTGAAGGTATGGATGTCGAGAACCGAGTAATTTCCTGAGAATGCTTGTTTGTTAGTAACCTAAGTGGGAAAAATAAGTTATTAAATTGATTCTAAAGCCAGAAAGTCATGTTGCAATGCCAACAAGTAGCAAAAGTTGTTTTCATTGTTGTCTGGAGACGACTTTTTATTAATAACATAACACACAAACTCAGAGCACTCCACTTATCCGAGACCAGTGAACAAACATCAATACCCACATTACTACTGTACAGATGTCACTGGAATCTTTCTTTCTCGTTTTGTTTTTTTGACACAATATTTTTTATATCAAAAGTGAACCGTGAGTTGACATGCAAATATTAATTATTCGAACACGATAACAAGAAATGTTTCAAATGAAAATAAACAACATGATAACAAGAAAAATTTCATATTAAAATAAACAACATGATAATAAGAAGAGTTTCATGATAACAAGAGTTTCATATTAAAATAAATAACGTGATAACAAGAAAAGTTTCATATTAAAATAACGAATATGATAACAAGAAACCTCAGATATTAAAATAACGAGTCTGGCATCGCCAGGTGGGTTAAGGTGTTCGACTCGTAATCCGAAAGTCGAGAGTTCAAATCCCCGTCTCGCCAAACATGCTCGCCCTTTCAGCTATGGGGGCATTATAATATTACGATCAGTCCCACTATTCGTTGCCAAAGAGTAACCCAAGAGTTGGCGGTGGGTGGTGATAATTAGCTGCCTTCCCTCTAGTCTTACACTGCTGAATTAGGGACGGTTTACTGATGCAGATAGCCCTCATGTAGTTTTGCTCGAAATTTAGAAACAAAGCAAAATTAAAATAACGAACATGAAAACAAAAAACTTTGATGTTAAGATAAACAACATGGTAACAAGAAATCTTTGATATTAAAATAAACAACATGGTAACAAAAAATATTTGATATTATAGTAATGCTTTTTGATAAGGTGAAAACACTAAGGGTAAAATATATTTATTTGCTGACAAAACATGAAATCTATAATCAAGTTGAAAAAATAATATTGTTTATGATTTGGTACATTCATAAGGCTTACTGTTAAACAAGTCTTACATGAGGACTATCACTGTTGGATTTGGAAATTCATAAGGCTAATTATTAAACAATCCTAACATTGACATAATTCTGGTTAATTTATATCGTGAGTTTTAACCGTGCTGACGTATGTTTGCATCTCTCTGCTCGTCTCATCTCTCTTCGACCACATTTATGTCAAAGAAACCTTCGAGCTGATGTGAATGGAGTACTGAACCTCCCGCCGCAGTCTTTGATCTTTTCCGGACTCGCGGGCTTCCTATGCAGCTGGTTTCGACGCCCCTCAAAGAGTCACACAAATATGTTAATTTCATGGTCATCTGTGACCACTACTTCAGACTAATAAATAACTAGCCACTTTAGTTCTGTTAACCAGTCTCGTAATCCGTTGACAAATTTACTCTCGCCGCGCGTGGGGTGAAGAGAAACAGCAGTTTCAGACCGCCCCTGGGTATTTTTCGTTCCCCTCGGGGAACGAAATAATAAGTTAACCTAACTACCTATCTAGTATCAACCAAATCCTAACATAGGGAATATAACTGTTAGATTTGGTAGATTCGTAAGGGTTACTATTAAACAAGCTTAACATAGGGAATATCACTATTAGATTTAGTAGATTCGTAAGGTTTACTATTAACAAACCTAACTTAGGGAATATCACTGTTAAATTTGGTAGATTCGTAAGGTTTACTATTAAACAAGCCTAACATAGGGAATATCACTGTTAAATTTGGTAGATTCGTAAGGTTTACTATTAAACAAGCCTAACATCGGGAATATCACTGTTAAATTTGGTAGATTCGTAAGGTTTACTATTAAACAAGCCTAACATAAGGAATATCACTGTTAAATTTGATAGATTCCTAAGGCTTACTATTAACAAGCCTAACATCGGGAATATCACTGTTACATTTGGTAGATTCGTAAGGCCTACTATTAAACAAGCCTAACATAGGGAATATCACTGTTACATTTGGTAGATTCGTTAGGTTTACTATTAAACAAGCCTAACATAAGGAATATCACTGTTAAATTTGATAGATTCGTAAGGCTTACTATTAAACAAGCCTAACGTAAGGAATATCACTATTAAATTTGATAGATTCGTAAGGCTTACTATTAAACAAGCCTAACATAAGGAATATCACTGTTATTTGCTGATACTATCAGCTGCATATAACGTTCAACACAATCATCACATTCTGTGTTCTAATACATTGTCACTTATGTGTTTTCTTGTTGGAAAACCTCTTTTATAATGTAGGGTTTGCGACTCGTAGGTGTAACAGTGACGGTCATTGGGCAGCCCGAGAACTACAAAATTCGGACACGTCAGGAATTGGCTGGACAAACTATTCTGCTTGCTTTACTGACCAAGCTCGATACCTTTTGGATAAACTACATAGTAGTTCTAAAGAAGACGTAGAGGTAATAAATAAATGAATATTGTACAGTATTTTTACAAAAAATAGGATTTTGTCATTTCCTGCGAAATGATAAAATAAGTTTTATCTTTAAGGTCATATTACAAAATTAGTAAGGTTTGTTACATTTTAAAAATGAACATTCTTAGTGTTATATTCTATCTGATTCATAAAGTAACATTTGATTCACATGATTAAGGTAAATATAGAGAAAGAGAATTCACTTGTTATTTTTAAAAAATTTCAGAACAAACTCCAGCTTGCTGAAGGAACTCGTATAATGGAAATAATCTGTCTTCTTATATCGTTGGTGGCGCTGCTGGCATCCATATTCATCTTTGCGCGGTTCCGGTAAGAGATAATGTCGGTAAAGATGGACAGCGATCACAGGATAACTATTGAAATAATAGTATTCTTTGAAAGAGATGAGTATAACAAAGAATAAATGGCTAGCATTTTAACATCCTCAGTAACTTATTTGTTTCTCTGATTAATTCGTAATAACTTCTATTCTACTACTACTACTAATTTCTAATTGTTAAATACATACGGGTATTTAAAAGTTAAAATATGACGTCGGCGATATCCTTGTCCTACTGGTAAGTGTCGAGAAACTATTTTATTTCACTGTTATTTTTAAACTAAATATTTTAAAATTAACAAACAGTTATTAAAACTGCACAACTTAATGAAATTTAAAGTTTGTAAGAAGAAGTTAAAATAATAAATTTATAACAGTTTTCACCATCAGTGATGTCGAGAAACCCACTTGTTGAGAATTTTATATGCAAAAACGGCTCGTTTGGGTTCAGAAAATATTTTAAATAGAAGAGCGAACAACGTTTCGACCTTCTTCGGTCATCGTCAGGTTCACAAAGAAAGAGGTAACTGACCGGAAGCTGATCACATGTTTGGAAGGGGTTGTGTAACTGAGTGTCGCAATGTAGAGGGCGGGGTTAGATGTTTGAATATAATTTTATCTATAATATGACAGTTTTTACCAATATCAACTAGAGCTCAAACAGTTTACGATATGTTTAGTTAACAGGTGTTATGTGGAACAATGAAAGTTGTAATTACGTTATTATAGGTACCAAAACCTATCAGTTCTACTGAGTAATTAGTATAAACATAGTGTTTAGCATGCATCAGTGGTTGTAGGTGTAATACAGAGTTATGTCTGTCTCGAGCCAGTTGTTGTGCGTGTGCATGTGTACACACACATGTATATATTGCTATGACTAGTACAATGAAGGATTACTTTCTGAATTAAACAGCCATGTCAAAAGATAATATATTATTTTAATGGTTTATAAAGAGAGACGTTATGATTTGTGTTTTTATTTCTCAAAACTATGGCTCACATCTCGTTAAGGTAGAGAAATAATATGTAAACTTAGTTAGATTATTCTGAGTAAAGATATCGTGGTCGAACTTGTGTTGAGCGACTTCTGTGTTAAGTTACTTGTTATGTGTTAAACTATTTACGTGCTAACTTGGTTATTATGTGTCAAGCTACTTAAGTGTTATTTCTAAGTCTACTTATTACATGTACTTATATCTTTTGTTAATTATTTGTTGTTAATAGATCTTTTGAATTCTATTTTCTAAAATCGTTTCGTCTTTGAAACAGCTCTCTTCGGAACAGACGGAATACAATTCACAAATATCTATTTCTGGCAATGTCTACTCAGGTATTGGTGCGTCTTGTACTCTACATTGATCAGTGGATCTCTCGTGGAGCGGTAAGGGACAACGGTAATGTCGCTAGAGGTCACTTCAGTATAGAAACAACGGTAAGTAAACCACGTGAAATAAACGTTATTTTTTTTTCCTGAATCACGTGCAGCTACGAAAACAGTCGAAGATCCTCGTTTCAAGCTGTAATGTCCCTAAACATATTCCACACGATCGGCTGTGGAAAGGATATTGTTAGATACAGCACAGTCTTTAGTGTTACTTTATACTTTATTTTGAGAGTTAATATTTAATTATTGTTTAGTTATTAAAATTAGTTATTTTATATGTTATAATTATGACATATGGTTGTGCAATTCGTCACTAGTTCTACGTTATGTACGAAGTTCAGTTGTTGTGTAATTTTGACGTGAATTTATTGGTATTTTTGTTGTCACCTCAAATGAATATTAGTGGTTACAGCACTGCTCACGTAGTCTACAGAAGATCTGAGGCCTCAGTGAACGAACGTTGGCGAACAAAAATTAAGTAAAACTAAATAAGAAGAGAAAAAGTGAAGTGCAGGAAATTATTTAAGGAAGGAAAACATGAAATTATGCGGTGTACAAGTGATTTTCTCTGAGACATGATATCTTAAAAAGCGGGTTTCACAGTTTAACAGAGACTAGGAGATTAATTTATCTTGTGAAAACATATTCTAAAGTAAGTGAACCCATCTGTAATGAATTTAATGAACGTTAGCGAATTAATCATTGACAAAAGTAAAGAAAAATAATTCGTCTTGTCAATTGGATTCTAAACAAACTGAATCATCCTGGATGAACTTTTGACAACGAAAGAAAATTAGTTAATTTTAGATACAAGTGTGATATCTTACACTGTGAAGAATTTTTGAACACACGTTTGACTTATTTTGAATATATTATTTTAAAACAAGCACATTGTGTGCTGTCAGTTTATTGTTCGAATTTATGGCTAACAAATCACAGACATCTGCTGTAAAAGAATTCTCATGCCAGTCATGTAGTAAAACCCCGACAATTGTACAGGTAACACTTAACAAAAGCAGTCTGTTGAAGATCAGGTGGTTCGGGCGCTTGACTTGCAATTTGAGGATCTCGGGTCCTAATCCCTATCTCATCAAATATGCTCGCCCTTTCAGCTTTGAGTGTGTTATAAAATGACGATTAATCCCATTATTTGCCGGTAAAAGCCCAAGAGTCGACGTGGGTGGTGATGATTTGTTTGTTTTGTTTTTTAAATTTCGCGCAAAGCTACTCGAGGGCTATCTGCGCTAGCCGTCCCTAATTTAGCAGTGTAAGACTAGAGGGAAGGTAGCCAACTCTTGGGCTACTCTTTTATCAACGAATATTAGGATTGACCGTTACATTATAACGCCCCCAGTTATGGCGAGCATGTTTCGTGCAACCGAGATTCGAACCCGCGACCCTCGGATTACGAGTCGAACGCCTTAACGCGCTTGGCCATAAAGGTGGTAATGATGACTAGCTGCCTTCTGTGTAGTCTTTCACCATTGAATGATGATTAGCTGTTTTCTGTGTAGTCTTTCACCACTAAATGATGACTAGCTGCCTTCTGTGTAGTCTTTCACCACTAAATGATGACTAGCTGCCTTCTGTGTAGTCTTTCACCACTAAATGATGACTAGCTGCCTTCTGTGTAGTCTTTCACCACTAAATTAAGGACAGTTAGTGCAGATAGCCCTCGTATAGTTTTGAGCAAAAATTTAAATCAAACCAAACTAGTCGAACAAAGCTTAACTTGTGTAAAGTTATCAAGTGGGATTTAGTTCCACAGCCCCTATGAAGGCAGCTAGAGTCTCTTATTTCGATTATCTGATGACGTCAAAATTAATGTTGAAAAAGACAAGTATTTTAAGTGTAGAAGAACGTCGTGTCACAAAGTAAGGCTAATGGAGTCCTGCACAACGCTATGTTGTGATAACTTATTTTTAAATTTACGTATTTCCTTGGACATTCTACAACAGATATACCTTTTGAAATTGTTATAGTTTGTTTCCATGCTATAGTTTTCACCAATAACACAACCAACAAAGCGTGATTTTTCACGTGTTTATTTGTCTTCATTGTATTATCATGTTGTTTATTAGGTTTTCGACTTCCTAACATTTGGTCCCAATTTTATTACGATATTGATGTATATTTTTCTGAACTCATGTAACTCATTTATACATTTTGTTTAAAAATACCGTAATATCCTTACGTACATTTTAAATTAGTTTATTGCAAATATAAAATATATATATTATTATAGTAATAAGTACACGCTAAAATCCGGGTTTCGATACCCGTGGTGGGCAGAGCACAGATAGCCCATTGTGTAGCTTTGTGCTTAATTCAAAAACAACAACAACAACAGTAATAAGTAATACTGATATAGATTATCAGATCTCAGTAAAAAGTGTCTATACCATCCCGTATGAAGTATAATTTGGAACATTTGGCAAACAAACAGAAAATCACTTACTTTGTTCTTTAAATTTTAAATCAAACAACCGAAACCATCTTAGAACGTTTAGATCTTGGAGGAACTTTAACATACGTTTTTTATTCATATTCAACAGCCCGTTTTGTGTGAATCTTTTTACGTACTCCTAGAATACACACGAACGGCTGTTTTCACGTGGATGCTACTAGAGGGCGTTCAAATCCACAGTCACATAGTTGTGGTTTTCTCAGACAACGTCAAGTTTCGTGTCTACCACGCTATTGGTTGGGGTAAGTCGTTTTCTAATTACCATAAAATAACGTTGAGTTTTATGGAGAAGTGTCATATATCTAACATTCATTACAAATCAGAATTCTTTAAAATTCAGTATCGTGCTAGTCTTCGCAGTATTGTTCAAAATTATTGGATAGCTTACATTCCAGAGTGGGAATGTTGTTTCCAAATTTTCACAACAGTCTATAAGAATTTCAAAATAAGCAATGAAGAGACTATTGATCTATTCTTGTGAATTATTTACCCAGATGAACTATTTAAAATTCAGTTTACATATATTTCTTTTCAGCTACGATGAATAATTGAAAATTAAAACATCTAATTAATTTAAGTTGTTTTTGTTTGTTTGTTTGTTTGTTTTTTGGAATTTCGCACAAAGCTACTCGAGGGCTATCTGTGCTAGCCGTCCCTAATTTTGCAGTGTAAGACTAGAGGAAAGGCAGCTAGTCATCACCACTCACCGCAAACTCTTGGACTACTCTTTTACCAACGAAAAGTGGGATTGACCGTCACATTATGACGCCCTCACGGCTGGGAGGGTGAGCATGTTTGGCGCGAACCCGCGACCCTCAGATTACGATGCGCAAACCTTAACGCGCTAGGCCATGCCGGGCCACTCACTACTCTGCAGTAGAATTTGTGTACAAGTGACACTTCATCTGAAACTTTTTAAAAACGGACAGTTTTTTATGTATAACTAAAACACCTAATTTCGCGAGTTAATTCCATCTCGCAAGTTTTTAATCGAAAGATTTGTATAAGCAGCTTACCTCTTTGTGATAACGAGAACCCCTACTTGAAGTAAAAATGTATCTCGAGACGATTGGTATGAGTTAACCTGAAGATGGCTTAAGAAGGTCGAAATGTTGTTCTCTACTTTATTTTAATATCCATACCAGCCGTCTTAAGATACCACTACCTCTGGTTAATTTAGAACATTGTCTCCTATGTTTTTACACTTTGAAAAAACGTGGTTCAATCTAGTTTACTTAATCTGTTGTAGGTTTTTGGTTCACAGTTAGGCGAGAGTTGTTTTGTAAAACATTGTGCGAACTTGCACCAAACAAGATAGGTTGTCTATCTGTGCTAGCCGTCCCTAATTTTGCAGTGTAAGACTAGAGGGAAGGCAGCTGGTCATCACCACCCACCGCCAACTCTTGGGCTACTCTTTTACCAACGAATAGTGGGATTAACCGTCACATTATAACGCCCCCACGGCTGGGAGGGCGAGCATGTCTAGCGCGACGCGGGCGCGAACCCGCGACCCTCGGATTACGAGTCGCACGCCTAACGCGCTCGGCCAAAGTAATTAACTATAGTGTGCTCGCTCAGTATGTAAAAGTAAATATATATGTTACTAGTATATGTAAGACATAAAACAATTTATTATCAGGTTTAAAGTTTCTCTTTGTGTTTATCTTTTCCTTTCAGGGTTTCCTCTAATTCTGGTTGGCACGTGGACTATTGTCATGGTTACATATCATTCAGAAACTGTGTACGTTCAATCTCCTTCTTGTTGATTCAATATCTTTCGACTAACTATTTGTGCACAATAAACTGTTATAAACATTAAATAAATGTGTTTCAAAGAAATGCAAGTGTAAAACTGTTGTTTCCACATAAATGTCTCCCGATTGTCCTTCTGGTCGTGGCTGCACATACATTATCCAAAGCTGTGTGAGCTCTGTAACAGATGTAAAAATACAAAACATCAAAGATAGGTCATGATAAAACTAGTTTAATCAAAATGTTTTTACTTATTGTTTTATCTTCCAATTCAATCATTCTGTAACAACTACTGAATTATTAGTAACAGCTAATTGTTAAGATAATTAAATATATTCTGTAATTTTTCAGCTGCTGGTGGGGTTATCCATTTAACTCGTATTTCTGGATCCTCGAAGGTCCAAGAATTTTCTGTATTTTGGTAAGTGATTGACAAATTGTGACACAAAATACATTTGGAACAATACTATAATATGTGTGAAATCCCCTTGAAAAATTAAATTATATGACTCCTAATAGAAAGGAACAGTAAAAAAAAAATTATCCGGGTTTGTTGTGAATCTCGTTCAAAGCTACACGAGGGCTATCTGCGCTAGCCGTCCCTAATTTAGCAGTGTAAGATTAGAGGGAAAGTCGTCACCACTCATCGCCAGCTCTTTTATAAACGAATAGTGAGATT